>OU612044.1:96996499-97418999 GCA_914767935.1 Coremacera marginata | reverse complement strand
GTATCTAGTATTGCGAGATCTAGTATTGCCACGCCCAGTTCTCCAATACCGCCCACTTTTTTACGGGTACCTCCGCGCTTATGATATCTATCTGTTCACCAAAAATTATGGCAATCAGGCATATGGTTTAGGAGTTATCGATGTACATACATTTAAAAAAAAAAAAAAAAAACCAGATAAGCCGACGAACTTGAGAACCTCATCCTTTTTGAAGTCGGTTAAAAGGAGTGATTTTTTCTCAAGTGGCTTAACCTATATTAATCAACCTTAGATGCAGTGTTTTCGCATTCACTTTTTTTTGTTTGCTGTGTTTTTTTAACCTTTTTCACGCATCAGCTTTTGATTGCTTGCTCTTTTGTTCTAGCGAACAAATAAAAACTGTTTTGAAAAGGTAAGATTAACTATGATTAGCAAGAGGAATCTAAAAAGATTAGTAAATAAAAAAGGAGCAGGTCCTGAAAGTGCAAGAGAAACGGAAAATGCTGTATCATATATTGAAATCTATATATTATATTAATATATTAATATATAATATATACAATATATATTATATACAATATATATTATATATCTTATATCTTATATATATATATAAAAGAAAGTGTCCGAATGCGATGTAATCCCATAACTCGAGATCGGCCGAACCGATTTTGATGATTTATACTTTGTTGGAAAGGTATTTTTTCAGTTCGGGTTTTAAAAAAAAAAAAGAAAAAAAAAATCGAAAAAAGAAATGAATGTATGTCTGTATGTCTGTTTGTGCTTTATAGGAGGCCAAACCACTGGACCGATTTTCCTGAAATTTTCTCAGCGTCTTAATATGACTCTGGAAGGAATATTAGGCTATATACAGTTTTGCTTGGACAAAGGGGCGTGTCCCCGCCCATATAACCCAAAACTTAAAATCGTCATATCTTCGGCATTTTTGGACCCACGGAAATGATATTTAGTACATATAGTATTGGCATGAATAGAAATACGTTCCACAAAAAAAGTGGGCGGAACCACGCCAATTTTTGGAAAAATTAAAAACTGTAATATCTTCTAAACTACTGGACCGGTCGACATGAAATTTTCACAATAGGACATTGTTACGAAATAATAAGTCCTTGGTTACATAATATTTTGATCAGACGAAGGGGTGATGCCACGCCTACACAACCGAAAACATAAAATCCTCATATCTCAGCCAATTGGCATAGAATGATGATATTTGCTACATATCATGTTATCTTAAAAAGGATTATATGCCATGTAAATAGTAGGCGGGCCACGCCCCGTTCTTTGCTCTAGAAGCTACACCTCTACACCGACTAAAAACATTGTATATCCTAAAGCATTGCAATAATTAATTCATAATCAAATAAATAAATTTTTTTAATATCTAAATACTTTCTATTTTATCACTATAGGGGTAGCGAAGCACACCGGGTACAGCTAGTTATATTATATTTATTATATATGTATACATATATATATATTTGTATTTCTTCATTTGTCACAAAACATTTTTAACGAATGTTCTTAACTTATTTTCACAAAATTAAAGTTTATTTCTTAAAAATAAAAAGAATTATGTTTTCATCATATCTTTCTATCAATTATACAGGGTGTCCCGCAATTGAATGCAACTATTTACGGAGCTGAAAGGTTTTGTCGAGCTGAGCAAAAAATCGTATGGGAGGGAGTTCTATTTTCACATTCTTAGGAGCTACAGGGTTAATTAATATTTCACGGCTTTGATTCACGTTATTGTTTCTGGAAGAAAAACTAACTTACATAAATTAAATTTTATTCATTTTATTTCATTTATTACGCAAAATTCCGAGAAATTTGCACTCAAAATTAAAATTTGGTAGTTTCAATCGATTGATTTCATGTTCACACGAGCACAGCTCAGTAACGGTTAAGTTGGTTGGGTTTGTTGCTATACCGTTGGAAAGGTGATTTCATTGCCTCAAATGAGCTATCAAAATAAGTTTTATGTAAGTTAGTTTTTCTGCTAGAAACAATAACGTGAATCAAAGTAAAAGGTTAAAAAAAAACACAGGTTAATATAGGTTAAGCCACCAAACACGCACTCTTTTTTAACCGACTTCAAAAAGGAGGAGGTTCTCAAGTTGGTCGGTTTCTCCGCTTCTTTTTTTTTTAAATGTATGTACATCGATAACTCCTAAACCATATGCGTGACTGCCATAATTTGCAGTATATTATATATCTTATATATTATATATATATATTTCAATATATGACACAGCATTTTCAGTTTCTCTTGCACTTTCACGATGCTATATATTATATATATTATTTTTTTTTAGGATAAATTTTCTAATTTATTCAATTGTATTTTCAATGACACCAAAATATAAACATATCTTAATTATACTGATAAGAAAACAATGATATTTTCTACTGCATAACTAATTGTAATGTCATTATTTGTCATTGTTTTCCAATAAGTATACTTTTTTTAGTACAGCCAATTTTTTTATTTTTAAAGATATGTTTATGTTTTTGGTGTCATTGAAAAGAAAATGAAATAAGTTACAAAATTGATCTAAAAAGAAAATTTCATTTATTACCCAAAATTCTGAGAAATGCACTCAAAGTTTAAAAATTTAAACTTTATTTAACTCAAAGTTTAAATTTGGTAGTTTCAACCGATCGATTTCATCTTCACACGATCGCAGCTCGGTAACGGTTAAGTTGGTGGGGGTTGTTGATTGATATTTAATTGAATGCTAAGCACATATAAGCCGTATGTGCAATTAATGCACATATAGCAATTAATATTATACAAAATAAATATGATACAATTAATTTATGTACAATTAAATTTTATAAAAATTTAAAATAGTCAGGATTTCAGGTATATACAGTTGCTTCTTAGTAGTAAATAGAATGAATTGATTAGAGCGGTGCTCCCATATGCCAGGCTAGACGAACGCGGTCGAGCTCAGACATGTGCTAGGCAAGACAGACGAGGTTTTGCTCTGGATAATCAAAATATATCTATAGCGTGTATATCTATAATGAATGTGGATTAGAGCACAGTTCACACATGCAAAGCTGGTCGTACGACGTCAAACCGGCATATGCCAGGCGAGACGGACGTGGTCTCGCTCTGGATAATCATATTAAACTACATAGCTAGATTGTATAAGTTGTTACCAAACATCACAGGAAAATATTAAGTTTCCTTGGAAGCATGATCCAGATTAGTGGCGATACTGTAGATAATCTAAAATATTAAATTTAATTGAGAAAACGGATTCATTTAAAGAAATTGCATCTGAAACAAAATTAAAGTCCCCACAAGCGCTTCTAAATGGTTCGTTTTGCAAGTAATTAGTTCTACGAAAGTGCATGTAAAGTAACTCAAAAGATCTTCTAGGTCGGAGAGGAATAATAAAGTAAATTTTGCTCAGTAAATATTGACTGTCTACATATCCATGTAAAAGTTTGAAAATCCAAGTAGCATTTAGCATAATTCTCCGATTATTTAAAGTAGGAAGATTTAAAAGTTGCAGACGATATTCATAAGGTGGTAGGTGATAATTAAAATTGCAGTAAAGATGGCTTAAGCAGAACAAAAGAAACTTTTTCTGAACTGATTCTATGTCGTCAATGTAACAACTGTATCGAAGGCACCAAACAATTAAAGCATACTCTAAAATAGGTCGCACTAAAGAGGTGAATAAGGTTTTTGTTATATAGGAATCATTAAACTCTTTTGCCCATCGTTTAATAAAACCTAAAGTACTATTTGCTCGATTTATACTTTTATTAATATGAATATGAAAGCGAAGTTTAGTATCCATAGTTACTCCAAGATCATGAAAGACATCTTAACACTCCAATGTATGGTCACAACATTATAAATAAATGTGACAGGAGATTTCGAGTGAAAGTCATGTGCTTGCATTTCTTCATGTTTTTCTTGCATATGAATCTTCAAGATTCATACGATTCACGTTGCACCAGCTATAAAGATGGTCTATGTCAGCTTGCAAGAGAACGGCATCATTAGCATTTTTGAAAGGAAGAAATAGTTTCACATCGCCTGCGTACATAAAAATACTTGAATGCTGTCATAAAGATGGCAAATCATTTATAAACAGTAAAAAAAGAAGAGGCCCGAGGTGGCTTCCATGAGGTACACCAGAAGTGACAGGAAACTCATGAGATTTCACAAGTTTAAAAACAACACGTTGTGTTCTATTGCATAAATAAGATTCAATCCATCTTACAAGTGTTGTGGCAAATCCAGCAAGAGATAGCCTTAAGAATAAGAGTTTATGATTAACAACATCAAAAGTTTTACTAAAATCTGTGTATATAACATGAATCTGCAAACTTTTTCAAAATTCTCAATGGTTTTGGAAGTAAATTCAAGTAGGTTTGTAACCGTAGATTTTCCATGTTGGAGTGGACACAATAATAATTGAACACTATGTGATAATTGTGAAGTAATGATTCGAAATGCCTCGAAAAGCTTCGGCAAAGCTTAATATAAAATACTTTTGCAGGAACTTTTGTTTATATCGACTACGTAATAGTAGGAGATAAAACTAGGGAGGAACACGATCAAAACTTCGAAAGAGTGCTTAATAAAGCACGAGAGGTTATTATTAAATTTAATAGGGACAAGCTGTAACTGTGTGTAAAAAGTGTTCGATATCTAGTGCATATATATACTGGGGAAACGATTGCTCCCGATTCAAGTCGAGTCGAAGCAATTTTAAAACTCAAGAACCCAAAAAATGGAAAAGATCTTGAGTGAGTGAGTCATAGGAATGTTCAACTACCTGCGTGCATTCGTTCCAAATATATCTAGTCTTAATGCACTCTTTAGAAAAATGTTAAAAAAAGCCACTGAATTTCAATGGACAGAGATCACAGAAAATTCGTAAATGAAATAAAGAACAGTCTAGCGCAAAACTCCATTTTGCATATTTTTGATCCAAAGAATGAGATAATAATTCAGAAAAACGCTTCGCAGAATGGACTTGGATGTTGTTTAATACAGGATGGTAAGCCTGTGGCATATACCTCTAAAAGCCTATCAGATGCCGAGACCAGGCACGATCAAATAGAAAAAGAGCTTTAAGCAGTTTGGTACACATGCGAAAAATTTAACAATTATGTATATGGACACAACTTCACGGTTCACGTTGATCATAAACCTCTAGTTGCAATATTAGGAAAATATGTTGGTCAGATACACTCATCTCGTCTTCAACGAATGAAGTTAAAGCTGTCTAAGTAAAAACTAGAAATTAAATATGTACCTAGTAAATTTGTGTACGTTGCTGATCGGCTTTCCAGAAATTTCATTGATGATCCTTTAATTGACATGAAACAAAGAGAATAATATTTGAAAATGAAAAAAAAAAAATTATGAAGATTGGCAGTGTCTCGTCAAACTATATTTTGATGATTGGCCAATTAGTAAAAGCCAACTACCTGACAGTATTAAATTATTCTGGTAATTTAAAGATAAGATATATGTCGAAAATAATCTGGTCTTCTACGAAAATCGCGTTATCGTTCCAAACTGATTAATTCCCGAAATGTTAGAAATGTTTCATAAATCTCATATAGGGATAAATAGAACTTTGAATAAGGCTAAAAGCACCTTGTACTGGCCATTAATGGTCCGAGATTCAGAAAATATTGTTAATAAATGTTGCGAATGTGAAAAGCTTAGACCAGAAAATAAGAAACACTTTCTGGTCCCACATCAGGTGCCGACAGTTCCGTTCCAAAAAATTGGAGTAGATTGTTTAGATTACGTTTTTAAATCATAATTAGTAGCTATGGACTATTATTCTAAATGGTTAGAGCTTCATCCAATTGTTGATAAAATTGCTAGAACAGTTAAACAAATATTATGCAGTGTTTTCTGTGCATGTTATTCCTCGAGTTGTCAGACAACCAGCCTTTCAATTCGTATGAACTAAAAAACTTTGCTAAAAGTTTCAATTTTGACTTCGTATACACAAGCCCACGAAATCTAAGATCAAATGGGTTAGCAGAAAAAGCTGTTCACATATCTAAATCAGTATTTAGGAAAATCAGTAAGGAAGAGTGTCGTTTAGAAATGGCCTTATTATAATACCGGACAACGCCTATTCCAGGAATTGGAAAATCACCTTCAGAAATACTGATGTGTTGAAAGTTAAAATCATGGTTACCTATAAAAGAGGAAGACTTGGTACCGCAAGTGCCAAAGGATTTGCAGGCGATACTAGAACAACGACAAAAGAAATTTGTTCAAAACCACACTCCAGAGCGTCCGCGACGGGAATTGGATCTCAAAAAGGGTGAAAACATAGTATATAGGCACGAAGGGAAGTGGATGCCAGCGTAGTATCAGGACTTGATTTACCTTGATCATTTTTATTGCAGAATGAAAATAGTCGAATAACTCGTCGATATACTGTTCACTTACGCAGGTCTGTTCATTCTCCTCAATTCAATACACCTGAGGTTGAAAATGACGCACATATTACCTGGTCTAAAACTACTCTGAGCCCACTGATAGGTGTAGGTCTTGAGAGTAGCGATAGTGAACAGCTAACGATGGAGGTACCGATTTCCAAAGAAGTAACCGCGGAGCATGATTTACAGCACCAGGCACAAAACGAAAAAGATTTATTTATTTATTTATTCAACTATTGATAATATTGTTTACAGTTATATACATTTGGCTTAATATTATAAAAATTATTTTACTCAAAATTCACTTAACATAGTACAATTTCTAAAAGCTACCCTAGTTAGGGATATATCAATATTATTAAAACAGACATTATTAAAAGTAGTGCTCATATTATAGAACTGATCGCGTCTACCGTAGTTTGTACTTCGAAAGGGAATGTGAAGAAAATGCCTATGCCTAATATTCCTTTCTGGCGCATATACATTTAATAGCGCTAGCAATGTGCACAATCTAGGTGGTTCATTGCTATATCACGTGCAAAAATAGCCAAAAAATACTTTCTTCTAAACTCCAAGGTTTTAAGGACAAGTAATGCACAACGAGAGTCATAAGTTGGCATAAACTACCAACGAAGTCTCTTAAACACTAGGCGAGTAAGCCATCTTTGAATTATTTTCAATTCGAGAGACGTGCACTGCATATTGTGGGTCCCACACTACGCAACCATACTCCAAGCTTTACCGGACTAAAGAGAAAAAAATGGATTTTAGATTAAAAGGATCTGTGAACTCCTGTGTATTACGCTTAACGAACCCCATCATTGCATTCGCCTTAAAAATGATAGCATCGTAGTGCTTTGAAAAGGCTAGCTTATTATCAAATAAAATTACCAAATCAGTTTTACATTCAACTTTAAAACACTTTCGCTATTAATAGCATAATTTCCAATTATTTATTGCTTCTTCCTGGTAAAAGACATTGCATTACATTTCGCCACATTAAAATATAATTTGTTAGTTTCACAGCACTTCTGCAGTCCATCTAAATCTTGCTGAATTAGAAGACAGTCATCTAAGGAATTAACAGTCTTGAATATCTTAATGTTATCTGCGTACATGAGGCATTTTGAAAAGTGTATATAATTAGGAAGGTCATTGATAAACAGAACAAACAGATCCGGCCAAGATGACTGCCTTGGAGAACCCCAGAAAAATTATCAATTTATTTAGACAACTTATTTCCTATCTTAACCGCTTGCCTTCGCCCGACCAAGTAATTCTCAAACCAAGATAGCATGGAAGACTGAAATCCTAAAATGCATAGTTTTTTTAGTAAAACAGTATGTTGTTCAAATGCTTTGGCAGAATCTGTGAAAATGGCATCAATTTGATGGCCTCCCTCCATCTCACTTGCTAAAAAGTGAGTAAACAGCGAAAGATTAGCTGAAGTTGATTTCCCAGAAACAAAACCATGTTGCTCATCCGATATACTATTCTAAACGCATTCATAAATCTTCTTTTTTACCAGAGATTCGAATATTTTAGAAACAAGAGGTAGTTTGGATATCGGTCGGTAGTTTGTAATATTTTGCCAAACCCTGATTTGTAAATTGGAGTTATCTCCCACACTTTCCATATATCTAAAAACTGCCCATTTTGTAGGGATTGATTAAACAGAGAGGTTAACGGCTGAGTTAAGGCCACAGCACAATATTTAAGATTAATGGGTGGAATGTTATCAGGGCCGCATTTCTTCTTTGTACCTAAGCTAGACAATTCACGATAAGCCTCTTCTCCACATAAAGTCAAGGACCCCAGATCCGTAATAGGAGCACAGTTTAACTCTGACTGAACAAAATTAGTCAATGGATTAAAGCAGATAAAATTTAATTTAAAATAGAACGCAAAAAAATTAGCTATTTCTTGAAAACTATTGGATGACCTATCCTGGAAAAACATAGTTTTTGGGTGACCCGCTGTGCTCTTTTTATTGTTTAAAAAAGTCCAAAATGCTTTCGGGTTGCACTTAATATTCAATTCTAAAGCAATTAAATGATTCTTATACAAAAATTTCTTAAGTAATTCATAATCTTTTCGCGCTTGAAGATATTAATGTTTAAAGACTACGTTAGTCCTGCTATTTTTATATATTTTATTCATGATGTTTTTAAGGTTTGACAGGCGACTGTTGTACCACGTTGGTTTAGAGTTTGTACGAACCTTTTTCAATGGAACAAACCTTGTGAAAGTTTCACTTATAGTATTTAATAAACAATAAAAATAAAGATAAAAAAACAATATTTTTATAATAATTAATAAAAATAAAGTTTTGGAATACATTCTCATCAAAGATTGTGCACCAGTCTACATTAAATAGAAACTCCGATATTACCGCGTAGTTAGCTTTATTAAAATCAAATTCATACAAATCATCACCCAAAAGGGGATTCTTTAAACATATAATGTCATAATAAACTACAAGCGCTTTGTGGTAAACGCTATTGTCAGATAATGTAAACTCTGCTCCTCTACAGGTGGAGTGAAGCCCAAAGTCAGTAAAAACTAGGTCCAACATATTGTTTAACCCATTTCTTACAGAATTTATTTGGTGAATACCTAGTGAAAGTATTGAATCTAAAAAATCTGCCTCTCTTCCACCACCCAAATTTATCGGTGTTTATGCCGGACCACCATCAGAACAAAACCAATCTACATTACTTACGTTAAAATCTCCCAATGCTAACGGGTATTCATTATCTTTGAGCGCTTCAACATTCTTAAGAATATTGAAAAAATACATCGAATAAGTTTCATAAGTTTGGTGGAATGTAAGAAACAAAAATATAAATATTCGCGTTGAGATGTAACTTTAATCAGACAATATGGGAATATCCAGCTTTACACACAACTGTTCTAAGAATCCAGTGGTATGAAGTAAGTTAATCTCTTGGCACGAATAAACAGAGCGGACAGCAATCAAAGTTTCTCCACCACGCGAGAGCCCAGTAGCTACTGGACAGCGATCCCGATGAAAAAATTCAACTTTGTTATCAAAAAATTCCGAAGTAAAAATGCCTTCATGAAGCCAGGTCTCAGTCAAAGCAACAACATCGTAGCAACAGTCAGATACAGCAACAGTGAAGTTAGATGTCTTTGTACGCATACCGCCAACATTCTGATAATAGACAGCAAATTTGTTGTTTAAAGATTAGAAATTAAAGCAATCATGTCAGGTACTGAGTTGAAGCTTCCATCTCGTTTTTTGAATTCTTCTGGAAAGGTCTAATGCGTACGCCCAAAGGCCAGAAGGTTGAGTTGAAAATAGTGCTTATAAGATGGGAAGGAATTGCTATTTTAAAATTTATAGAGTTGACATTATCAAACTTATTAGATAAATAACTTGAAGCAAGAAATCTGTGATTCGTCTATATTGGCTTTAGTAGCCACATAGCTTTTTATTGCTTGGAAAGTTGTAAAAGGCTTGAAACTTGAAACATGAAACCATTTACGATGTACGAGAACACCGAGTTCATAATTTTCTTTACTTGCAATTCTGGTTATGTACCTCACTCGTCTATTTCGATTATTTGCATTATTATGTTGATAATTATTGGCAACCTGACCTTGTTGATGATAATTAACCTTTCTAAAAACGGAATCCGCTAACGAAGGTTCCACAATAACAACGTTTTTTACAGCTGTTCAATGTTATCATAAACAGCATCAAGAGACGCATCACTAGCCGTGGGGGGTGCAGATAGGCCAGAAAAAGAAATAGCAGCATCGGCCGACGCACACAGAGATGATTGATACTTTCTCTCAGCATTTAATTTAGTGATATCGGTGGAAACAGCAACAGAGCCCCCCAGCAGATGAGACTGCAGCAGCAGGAACAGACGCATACGAAGAGGCTTGTGTATTACTCTCAGCATCATAGAACTCCGCGAGCGCAGCATAACATTACCAACAAATTCATGGCTAACTGAAGAAATTTTAGTAGCGGCAATATTCTTAATTGTAGAGCGCGTAAGAATACGATTAGTGTGATTAATAACACTCTTTTGTTTTCAGATTTTTAACAGAGCTTGTATCACTCTCTTTCACCGACGATTTTACAACTGGATTGACGAAACAATTTCGATCAAACAGACTCTTTATATTGTTCAAGCTCTTTTGATCTAGGCTTAGCTTAGACAAAACGACATTCAAAAAACAACTTTGCTAGGCATCACACTTAAATTCGATGTTTTTATTGTTTTTAAGTAAATTCAGACAGTCTGTACTGAGATTAGCGCAGTTATGATGCAACTTGTTATTACAAATACAACACGAAATAAAATCAAGCTCAGACACACAAAATGCAAATCGACATACTTATCATGTTATACAGCACACTGGTAAAACGAAGTGATCGCAATGGCAGTCAAATCTCGACTGATATGTTACTAAATATGGTAGAATCACTAATAAACCGAATTGCTACCGCCTTCACTAAATTAAATATTTTTGTGTTTAATCAAATGGAATTTTTGACATTCCTTGCTGCATATATAAAACTTTTTTATTTTTTTTTTTCTTCTTTTTCTTTTATATACGTACTGAAGTACACTCTCGCTATATACATATGCATATTAAAAAAAAAAACATTAATAATAACTGCATAATATTCGATTAAAGAAAAATCAATGGTTTTAAGCTATTAAATATAATACATCCACAAAAACAAAAAAAAAAAAAAAAATTAAATGAAATTGAAATGAAATATTTAGAATTGAATAAACTTGTTTTAAGAGGGGAGATGATGTTTAAGTAGGGTGAGCCAGGCCCGTAGCCAGGATTTACCTTAGGGGGGATTTTGTAGATGAATCTATAAGTAGATACCAGTAAAAAACCATGAGCAAGGATATGGAAAAATAAATAACCATAATATTAGCTTGAAAGGTAAAAATAGGTAAGATTTCTTGCAGTTTCTTAAAATCCAAATTAAAATTAGCTACAAAAAATCGCAACTTTTTTTATTAAGTTCACCTGTTGAAGTTTCACATAAACGGGAGAACAACATATTTTAGCCTTTAGATTTGGTTTTTGGCCTTCTTACACTTTTATTGATTCCCATCTTGTGTATAAGTATTTGGAACTGTGTGAACCCTCCTAGTACGAGTTATCGTAAAAGGCTAAAATATTACTGTTCTGGAAAACGATTTCGACGATTTAAATAATATTCAAAAGAAAATATTTTAAGATCTTTTAAAATTTAACAGTTTTATTTTCTCATGATTCAATTCCAATAACAATTACTATATATATATATATTTTTTTTTAATAAAATTTTTTGAGCACAGGAATCGACTTCGATAAAAGTCATATTTAAATTTCAGACTATTTTTCAAAAACCGTAATTCGAAAACTGGTTTTTGCACAGCACCAGTATCTTATACACAATTTATTATATAAGATATCACATGAAAATAAGTTCATGTTAATATTAAAATAATTAAATAATTACTCAGCTAGATACATTTTTATAAAAAGAATGAAACAGTAACTTTTTGATATTTAAGAATTTAATCGGTCGTGGATTTTTATTAAAATTATTTGCAAATTAAAAACCAAAATGAAACAAAATTTTTTTAACTACCAAATTGTTTTTTAATTTTATAAGCTTAAAAGCTGAATCGTAAAAAACTGTAATTGTTACTTCTTTTTTATGAAAATTTGGTTACATGATTAAAAGATCACCCAATTACTATAAAATTGGACTGTATAAAATGTTTAACAAAACATTTTTTCTATTGAGAATTTTTTTTCGAAAAAAGGCATATTTAAATTTAAGGTGATTTTCCGAAACCTGTTATTTGGAAAAGTCTTCGCACAGGGCTAAATTTTTTTGTGGCAAGTTGAAAATGTTAGATGTCTTATAAACCAAGAAAACAAGAAAATAAAATAGCCAAACTTTTTAGTCATTCGCTTTACTTGGAATACCCCATAATGTGTTAAATTTCGTGGTTCATGTATATTTTACACTTTTAATAATGAAAAAACCCCAATCAAATGAATGATTTTTAAAAAATGTTGGGTCCAATAAGCTTACCCATCAAACCATAGTTGACGACTTTGTCAAAATTCTGACTAATTAAAGAAATTGTTACAATTTCGTAACGCAAATATTGGAATAGTTTCACTTTTTATACGAATTTATATAGAATTTCGTTATGCGACTATTAAAACATATTGAAATGCAAACAGATTAAAATTTCCTTTATTTCGAACTGTCTGAATGAAATCGTAAATTTTTCGTAACATTTTCGTTAAGACTCGTTACGAAATCGTTACGACATTTTGTTACGAAGTCGTGTCAACCGCTTTATACGATATTCTTGACGATTTCGTAACGAAATCGGATTCCGAAATCGGAAAGATTGCGAAATGTTTGTTACGATTTCATTAAGAATATTCGAAATCCTTCCGATTTCGAAATCCGATTTCGTTGCAAATCGTAACGAAAATCGTATGAAGGGGTTGACACTACTTCGTAATGAAATATCGTAACGATTTCGTAACGAGTCCTAAGTGAAAGTGAAACTGTTCCGATATTTGCTTAACGAAATGATAACGATTTCTTTAAGACAGCTCGAAATAGTTACGAATTAGTCGGAATTTCGACAAGTCGTCAACTATAGTTTGCTTGGTAGATATGGAATAAAAAATGTCAAGCTAATTTTTTTCAATTTACAAAATTATATTCGTTCTAGGTATAATTTCACATATATATTTTACTGGATATCATGGACTTTTTGAGCATTGAAACTGATTTTTTAATATACAAACTCCTTGGAGATGCGCTCCAATATAATGATTTTGACTTTCATAAGCAAAGTGAATCTTTCACTTGGCCAAAAAAATTTTTCAAAAATTAAGTGAAGTTTTCAAGAAAATTAACATCATTATCGCAGTTTATCTAAAAAAAAAAAAATTCACATCTTGAATTCAATAGACTCATTTGTGTTATTTCTTTATACTTTTTGGACCCTAAGGGGGGGCGGGGGCGTTTGAACACCTAAATCTGCCCCCCTTGTTTACGGGCCTGGGCTGAGCACATAAACTGCAAATACATACCACACACATACAAATATGTCGACCTGCTGAACTCTTTACTCTTACTCTTTAGTTAGTTTTGTAAGTTCAGTACATATAGTAAACTCGTTTAATAAAGATTAAATACAACAGGTATAATGCTCGGTACATTGCTGGTGAGGTTTGTTCCTTCTTGTAGTTTGTTAGGTCGCATACAAAGGAGGAATTTGAAAGATACTATGGTGGATGTTTGTTTCACTTGAGTGGGGTGAATTGGATTCAGATCTTGAAGAGATTGTCATGCTGAGCTTAATATATGGTAAAGGCCAGATTCTTTTTTAAGTTTTCGTTTCCTATTTTTCAAGGCATGGATTTCATTAAGAATTGAATTATTACAAAAGAAAAGCATTATTACGATGGAGTTTGTTGACATCTACTTAGGTCAATATGATGCTCTCAGGCTGCATCTTATAGCCGCATGATATGGCGATTTGATTTTTTGCAGGTCAGTTTTAGCAGATTTTCCATAAATGCTTAACCCATAGTCAATCTTCAAAAGGATGGTTAATTTGCACATTTTCCGAAACGAACTTCGTGAATGTATTACTCGGTGTGTGCGAAACGAATACAAATACGAGAAGGTGGACTCGTTGACTCGTCAAACATGTAACGTAAAACATGCTCTTCGATAATGAAAAAGGGAGACAAAATGTATTAAGACTGTGTTGCCAAAAAGCTTTTCCTTTTCTACTTGGTTGCTTGTAAAGCAAAACAATTTAAAAGAACAGCGTTTATGAAATATTTAAAGGTATAAAGAAGAACCGTCACTCGTCAAACTAAAAGTATATCAACACATAAATTCGACAGTGAAAATTTCATTAAAACCGTTTATTTAACGAAGAAAAATGTTAACATGAACGAAAATCTCTCAAATGAACAGTGCTTGAAAATAACAGCGGCCAACTGTTACTATTTTACTATATTACTGCACAGTTAATATTTTTCTGAGTGTTGTTGATAAGTTTTTGCAAAAAATGTGTTCTATATATGATAGTAAATCTGTAAATAGTAAATTTTAACATCCAAATTGGTTTGGACAAGGCGGGTATATTCTAAAGTGCCGAAGCGATGAGAGACCGTACGAATGGTATTGTAAATAAACAAAGCAGCAAACAAAAATCAACTCAAACAGATTTTTGCGACAATTCAGAAATATCGATGGATTGAAGTTTCTAATTGGCTATTCTCAAAAAAAAAAAAAAATCTATTTGACACAATATTTATGTGCATGTGTTTTGTTTGCTCTTCCCTGTAGGAAAATCAACTAATTTAAAAGTAGTTGATAAAGTAGTTTTCTGTCAACCACAACTAGTTGAAATTCTGACTTATTTCCATAGAACGAACTAACATATTTTGTATGGTGATGTCCGCTAAATAAGTCAATTGACTTTCGTCTGCATATATTTTCAACTACTTGTTAAATTAGTTAAATTTAAATTATTTTTTTAATTACTTTAAAACAACCCATTGAAAACTATTACTGGTGGCCTAAAGTTAATAATATTTGATGAAATAATATGGTTAAATATGTATAAACATGTAATCTAATAAAAATTTGCAATTAAAACATGTCAAAATCAGAGTAGCTGCCGCCTTAATATAATTCAAAGTAGTTTATCAATAACTTGTTTTTAAGTAGTATTTCAACTACATAATATATAATGCAATAAAAACTATTTAGAATTGAAGTGGATGCCGCCTTAATATAATTCAAAGTAGTTCATATACTGGTTTATTTTAAAAAAGGTCTCTAAATTTTTTGCTACCAACTAATTGATAGAATTTGTGATAAAATTAGAATTAAATTTTCGTGCGACTTGATATACAAAATGTTAGCTGCTACAGAAATGATAGAAATATTTTTTGTTCAAAAATTTTTCTTGACTAACAAAGTAGTCATAGAAATTTTATTTCAAAATTTGTTTCTCTTTGAAGAAAAATTTTTGATCTTTAAATTTTTAGATTCTAGTACCAAAGAAATGATAGAATTTGTTTTTTATAAAATAATAAAAACAAAATGTTCTATAAAATTTGTTTTATCCATATATTTTTTATCTATAAAATTACCAGCTAAAGATAGAATAGAATTTTTTCTTGTTCAAAAAATGCTTTCTTCCATTTTGAGGAAAAATTTTTGATCTATAAATTTTTATCTGCTAAAGAAATAATTAATTTTTTTTCAAAAAATTTTCCACTGATTTTGAAGAAAAATTTTTGATCTATAAAATTTTAGCTATTTACGAAATGATAAAAATTTGTTTTGTTCAAAAATTTTTCTTCTATAAATCTTGACGTAGAATTACGTCTTACAGTGCGGTTTGTATGGGGGTATTTTCACAAATTTTTTCAAGGCCATGCTTACGTTTTTTGGGTGACATTTTAGGGCCTTATACAGCCTTTAATATTCATCGTACAAAGATAAAATTTATGCCAAAATATCAGTTATTTTCTGCATAAAAGGAATATGTTACTTTGGATTTTGTCACTTCTTTAATAAAGCCACACGGCAGCAAAAAAAAAGAAGAAAAATTCACATTTTTGTATGAGAAAAATGCATTGATGATTCAGTTGCTGCTTACGTTCATATGCTTGTTGCTTTAGTTCGTGCCGAATTCTCGAACGCAACATCATGTTTATTGTTGAACATTGAGGATCGTTTTATGAATTTCTCAGAGCTTTACAAGCAATGCATAAGTATATAAATCCTTGCACCCATAAGAAGCTTTCAGTCTGCTGGCAGACTCCAGTTGTAGGACGTGATAAGTTAGGGTAGGACGCTTTATCCGCCTGATGCTTGAGAAAATAAGACGTTGCAATATGAAGAAGCGATGCATAATTCATTATATTAGTTTATATTTGGTATTCAAAAACCGCAGCGCTGCTACATATAAACTATTATATAAATCAAGAATCGTAACTGCTTGTGTTGTTGTTATTAATACAAATGTATGAAATATTTGCATACATATATTTCTTTCGTTTTTGTACTTTGTTATTGTTTTTGTTAATCTTCAGCAATATTAATACAATGAATAATACATAAATAATACAAAAAATCATTTTACTACTATTCAGGCTTACATATACGGAGACTGGATGCTGGCATGGTAGTAATGCTATTAAAAACTTCATTTATTTTTAAAACATAATAAATTCGAATTATTTATTGAACTAAGTTTATATAAATGGTATTACATATTAAAAATATATTTTGTTTGTTTAAATTTAAATTTCCAACTAAATTTAAAATATTTTTATTTATTTTAGTCGACCTCTTGTTTATTGTTTATTGTTGTATTCGGGCTTAAGGTCCAATTGCAAAAACTCTTTAATTTAAAATTTAAAATTAAAAATTAAAAATTTAAAATTTAAAATATTTAAAATATATATAAGTTCTTTACTGTAGGAAAATATTAAACTCATATTATTCTGAAATATTTATTTGCATTTTTTAAACAAAATATTGCACTATATATATTTTTAACCAACATAAAAATCAACAAGAACAACAAATTCATCAACAAATATATCAAACAAAAATTCTACGTCCACACTTACGACACTATCGAAACTGTGGCTTTTTTTAGCTTACAAAGCAATTATAGAAACTTTTTTTTTCAAAAATTTTTATCTGAAGAAAATTTTTTGGATTCTAAAATTTTTAGCTGCTAAAGAAATTACAGACATTTTTTTTTGTTTAAATATTTTTCCTCTGATTTTGCAGAAAAATTTTTGATTTTTATCTGCTAAAAAAAATTATAGAAATTTTTTTCTTGTTCAAAAATTTGTACTTTGATTTTGAAGAAAACTTTTTGATATCTAAGTTTTTAGCTGCTAAAGAAATAATAAAAATTGTGTTTGCTAAAAAATTTTTTGTCAAAATGGTATGAAAACCCCTCCTTGTATTTGGGCACATCGAAAAAATATTTATTTTGAAGAATGATGACATGCCGTGCGAGAGAATACAAATTTAATGAGTATGTACATGAAAACAGGTTTTGCGACGTTGTCTATTTTCTAAAAAAAAATAATTTTGACATTATGTCCATGTGTGTGTGTTTTCTTTCTAGCTATGCTGCTTTTGTTTAGATTTTTACTAAATTAATTGAAGTTTACACTATTTCGTTCAAACATTTTTCTTCAGATTTTGAAGAAAAATTTGGGATCTCTAATTGTCGCTGCTTAAAGCCTTTATATTGGCAAAGCTTTTTTTCTAATTTTAAGGAAAGATTTTTGATCTACAATTATTTTCTAACTTAAAAAGTGAAAGTGAAAAGTGATTTTTTTTAAAAAATTTTTTTTCAGTGTGACATTATTATTTAAATTTCTGGTTTTTGGTTTTTAAGTGAGTTTACATTTACTTTGAATTGATTTTAATGTAATTGTTTTTATTCAAGCAGGTATACACACATACCAAAAATATGTATTACTTTATGATTGCATGCGAAAATAATAATAAAAACCTAAAATAATATTTTCTTTTACTGATGTTGAGTTTAAAGTGAATTAAAAAGTTGAATTTGATTTGTAAAAAGTCTTTACTTTTAGCTTTATTAAGCTCAAGACTGAAATGTCATTCGTTGTCTTGAAAAGAAAAGACCCTTTTTAAATTTTCAGCAGGATATGAAAACAACAATTTGTTAATATTAACTATTTTGTTAATGTGGTGATCTTAGTGGAGCTGTCAGAATAGGGCTGTTAGTATACAGGGTGAAGCGAATTGAGAGGTCAATCATAAAGGTGGTGATTACTTGGGTCAAGACAAGAAAAAAGTCGTACGAGAGGGGATATATTCTCACCCTCCCCTAGTTATAAGTAAAAGTGTTGAATTTTAAGGTAATATCACTTTTTACGCAATAACTTTAAAAGTATGACAGCTACGCAAGATTTAAAACCAGTTTTGGAAATTTAATTTAACACTTTGATTAAAATGAAAACCAATTAAAGTTTTTTTGTACGGTAAAGAAATAAGAGTTGATCAAACTCAAAAAATATTTTTTTTTACAAAAATTCTTAGTTCGAGTGCGATTTTCTCGAAATTTTATCTAAAAAAGATTTATTTATTACGTCGTTTTATACTCTCAAGTGTTCTCTAAAACTGTTTCATACGAAGTTTTTACCTCAAAACAACAGATTATCTGATTTGGAGTTTTAAATTGTGCTCAAAATACCAAACCAAAGCAAAAAAGCTCATATTGATATGAACACAAAAGAAAGCAAGATTAACTATCACTCTGATGTTTTTGTTGTACGATCGGCAGAATGAGAGTGAAATTAAGATATTTTAATTAACGTTATAAGCTTAGAGAAATTAAGATATATTAATAACCCTTCGACTTGTCACTTCTTTCTAGCACATTATAAAGGTACAAATCGATATTTATAAAACTATGATGAAACATTCTTTCTTAAAATTTTTCCTATATCTTCTCTTTGAGATCAATTTGTGGACATATTTTGTATTAAATGTCCCAATATGTTGCAGCAATACAAAAATTTAGCTAATTCTACATCCATAGAAATTTAGTTAATTGAAATTGGTTGAAAATTTGTCAAATAATTTAATTTTATGTATATTGACTTACTACAAAATCACCAAAATAACTATGTTTTGCTTGTTCTTACTTCCGAAAAACTCAGTTCAAGCAAAACAGCATGAAGAACAACGATTTCGTGCTGTTTTTAAAAGATTAACGCTTAAAATTTGAAATTCAATAACTCGACAAATTTTTAACTAATTTCAATGAAATAAAACTTTTTAGATTTATAATTAACCATGCTTTTACATTAGTATCAGTTATAATAAATGGGTACTTTAATACAAGCTATATGCAACGGCTACAATATGAATGCTCACATATCCAAACACAAAAAACAACAAAATTGTTTTGTTGTGATTTGCTAGCTCAGCACAAAAAGAGAAGAGCATAGAGCAACATGGAGTTTATTGAAACTCTCGCAACACAAGCTCGTGAAAATAAAACGACCAAGCAATGCGTGGCATTGGCGATGATTTCATATAAGTCTATACATTTTAATTAAATATTAAAATTTCGAAAGAAAAATATTCCTCTACTGTCAAGAGCGGATCCAGAAAATTATTTCGGGGGTATTTCAAAAATATTGTAAGCTTTATGTGTATCGTAGTTGAGCGTGCAATACCGCGTATCAGCCACTTGCACATACACACACACGGTATTAGTAAAATTCTACAGGAGCGCAGAAAAACTGCTTTCTTTTAAACTATTAAATGGATTTGCAACTAAACTAAAAACATTTATTAAAATAAGTTACTTGCTTTGTTCTGTAATCAGCATTTAACGAAAAATCAGCCTTATATTAATTAAATCAAATTGAATTAAAATCAAAAATTAAATTTGGGCCTTTTTGCAATATAGTTTAGTTTAGTTTATTGTCAATAAATTTTTAAAAAATTATTTCAGACAAGCATATCATACAAAATTTAATACTTATATATTAAATTATAACTAATATACAATTAGTTAACAATAATATGAATTAATAATCATTAATAATCATTAATAAATGCATTCTTATTATTAGAGAAATCAATATCTATTATACAACAAAGTGAATTATATTCTTTTATTTATTCTTTGTAAAGGTCCATGTATCAAATAGTTTGCTTTATAAAAGTTAATTTTGAAATAATCGAAATGACGCAAGTTTCTTGTTGAAATATTAAACTTAATTGAGCTTAACAAGTAAGGACAATTAATATTACCACAAACAATGTCGTACAGAAATATTAGAGACTGAATAGTTCGCAGTGTTTCAAGCGATTTTAAATTAAGAAGCAAACAGCGATCTTCATAGGAAGGTATAGGTTCAACAAAATTAAATGATCTCAAAGTAAATTTTAGAAATTTTTTCTGAATTCGTTCAAGTCTCAGTTTATGGACAGCATAGTAGGGATTCCATATAAACGACGCATATTCCAAACGAGATCTAACAAAGGATTGAAAAAGGCACTTTAGAGTATATGGATCTTTGAAGTTCGTACAATTCCTCCTTAGGAACGCGTACATAGGATAAGATTTAGAAAACGTACAAATTAAATGCCGAACAAATGAAAGATTTGAGTCAAAACAAACACCCAAATCCATAATCTCATTTACACACGTCAAACTTGAATTGTCAATATTAAATGACGACGCTACAACATTTCTAATTTTGGCATAAGAAACATGAAAACATTTATTGATATATAGGAGTAAACGGTTACGTTTACACCAATCAGAGACAGCATTTAAATCTAATTGCAGCAAAGATACATCCAAACTGTTGCGTACAACTTTGAAAATTTTTAAATCATCAGCATATAGTAAATGATTTGAAAAAGAAAAACAACGACTTATATCATTAATAAATAAAGTGAAAAGAAGAGGTCCCAATATGCTGCCCTGTGGGACACCAGATTTTGCAGTAAATGGTGTAGATTTAACATTATCCACTTCGACAAAACAACGTCTGTTAATTAAATAATTTCTAATCCAACTCAAAAAGTTAGAATGAAATCCCATTTTGGCAAGCTTTTCAACTAAAATAGTATGGGAAACTTTGTCGAACGCTTTGGAAAAATCCGTGTAGATAGTTTCTACTTGGCACCCTTCAGCAAAAGAAGATAAACAGAAGTGCGTAAATACAGCTAAGTTAGAAGTTGTTGACCGCCCCTGTACGAACCCATGCTGTGACGGTGTTATAACCATTTTCAATGCGAAATCAAGCTTATTTTTAATTAAACAGTTTAGAAGTGTTGGAAAGTTTAGAGATCGGGCGGTAATTAGAAACACAATTTTTTCTGCCAGATTTAAACACAGGGGTAATAGAAGCAATTTTCCATTTACTTATGAAATCTCTATAAAGAAGAGATTTATTAAAAATCAGACACAAGGGCTTGACAACAGATCTTGCACATTTTTTTAAGCAAAAAGCAGACAAACCATCACTATCAGCTTTCATAGAATTTTTAAGGCGTGATATACCACTTAACACATCGCTTTCATTAAGAGAAAGGTGTCCAAAATTTATGCAAGGTTCTACTTTATCAAGAAATTCCAAATCATTACACATAGTATCAGTTAAATAATTAGATTGAAAGAACTCAGCGAAAAGATTAGCAGTATCCAAAATGTTGTTCGAGACTTTACCTTCCCAGAATAACGATGATGGAATAAAAGAGCTTTTATTTTTCGACTGAACAAAGCGCCAGAAGATTTTAGGGTTAGTTTTGATGTTCTGTTCAATCGTAAGTAAATGCTGTTTATATAAAAATTTATCTAAAAAATTGAATTCACGAGAATAGTGCAAATATTTTTCCTGGTGGAGAGCAATGTTTGTGGTTTTAAATAGTTTATAAAATTTATTTCTTAAATTTTTTAACTTTTTTAAACCCATGGTATACCATGGAAGCTTATGAATTCTTTTCTTCGATTTTGGAACATTATAATACATAATTTCGTATACCTCGTTTAAAAAGAGATCAAAGCAATATGTAGCATCTTTTTTGTCTAAAGCATTTATCCAGTCTACACTAGCAATCATGCTATTAAGGTTGTCAAAATCACACAAATTAAAATTAAATTTTAAATCCGTATCAAAGACTCTATATACTTCGTATGTTATAAATTCAACATTCAAAGTTAATGGTAAATGATGCATATCCGACTGCAGTATAGGAAAAGGACAAATATCCAAATCAAATTTAATATTAGCACCCACAAAAATAAGATCAAGAATCATATTAAGTTTATTGGCAAAAGAATTAATTTGCGATAAGTCTACACTCATAAAAGAATCAACCAAGTAAATTTCATTAGAGTGGTTAATGGTACTTGGAGTAAGAAAAATATCATACGACAAAAAAGACCATTTGACGTTACATAAGTTAAAATCACCAAAAATACATAAATTATCATTATTTTTTACATTTGGAGCAAAATCAACAATATTATTTACATGCGCAGCGTAAAGTTCATCAGTACTGTTTGGAGGAACATATGAGACAAAAATAAAAAGTGTGCCAGATGATCCAGCTATAGACACGCATAACTGGTCCAAAAGAGTATCCACGTTAATCAAATTGCGTAATGATGATCTAAGTAGACGCTTGACAGCAATGAGTACGCCACCGCCTCGATAGTGACCAGTTTTAATTTAAATTTACACTTTAATTCGACGTACACTTTTAAGAATGCATTAAGAATGAATGCTTCAACACGACGATGTTTTAAAAACTATAAAAAGCCGTCGTCCTAAACTTGAAAAATTTGAATGAAATTTTAGGTGGTCAAAAAAATTTAAATTGTTCATTAATGTGTTGGTAAGAAACTGCACAATTATAAAATGTGAAATGTGAAAAAGATATCTTAAAAAAGTCCTGAACAGTTTTTGTAGGACTTAAAGTTTTGAAGATATAGTTGTTTTCATAAAAGTCTAAATGAGAAATTATGATTTTTTTTAAAACTTTTCCACTGTGTAAAAATTGCAAAAAAAAAATTTAAATAAAAATGATATTTCTATATTTAAGTACTATTGCCGTGTAAAATTTGAAAAAAATCGGTATGGACAAAAACGTCCGATTCGACATGGAATCACCGATGTATGACTGTTTACAGCTAAGGGCGCGATATCGCAAAGAACATCAAAAAACAGGAACAGAACTCAGGTGTGAATATTTAAAATAAATTATTAAAAAGCAATGTTTTTCTTTTTAGTACACTTAGACCACATGATAAACACTAGTAAATCACATTTAAATTCAGGTTCTCCCAGAATTTCGGGGAAAAGGGATTGTTTGAACCCCCAAAACTCCACCCTGAATCCGCGCCTGTCTACTGTGCTCTAGCACAAATATATTATTCTAAAACTTATTTCATAAAAATCCGCCCAGTACTTTTCGAGTCTTACAAAAATTTCCACTTTAATTTTAACTGTGCTACTGTGTGTGTTGTTTTGGTATTTCTTCTTTGTTGGTATAGTTCTGCGTATAGTCGCGCGGCGGAGAACCGAGCACCACAACTATGAAAATGAAATTTCTACCATTGAGCGGAGAGTCAGTAGATGAATGACAGAAAAATGAACGCTTGAGTTTTTGTTCAACGCTTGATTTTCACTCGCTATATAATTTTCATACCACGGGCTATATTTGAAATCGATTCTAAAAGAGTAAACTCCAAAAATGTCACACTTAAAAATCATCCAAGGCGTCTAAATGTTTCTTCAAAATCAGATAAAAAGTTTAAAAAACAATCTATTACTTTTTTAAGTTGGTAAAAAATAGTAAATCACAAATTTTTCGTCAAAATCAGAAAAATAATGTTTGAACGAAATAGTGTAAATTTCAATTAATTTAGTAAAAACCAAATCGATTTTTTTTTTTTTGAGAAAATAGACAATGTCGCAATTTTCGCTAAACCTGCTTTCATGTACATAATCGAAAAAAACGAAACGAAATGGCCATTTCAGCCCTTGAAAGGACTTTGACCGAGCTTCTTATGATCAATTGTGTTGTGTGTGTGTTGTGAAATGTTTGAATACAAATGATCGAGAACTGGACCAACATGTTTTACGCCAACTCCGAACGGCTTATGTTCTCAAGAAGCTTTTCATGGCAATTTTTACTCTCTGAGGTTTGCCATTGTCTGCAGAGAGGTGACTGCCGAACAGAAAAATTAATTCAATTGAAAAAATTTTCTGTGTCAGATGGAGGATTCGAACCTGGGTTCTCTGGCGTATGAGACACACACTCTACCCACTAAGCCACGGCCGCCACCATGTACATACTCATTAAAATATTATTTTCTCGCACGGCATGTCATCACTCTTCGAAATAAATATTTTTTCGAAGTGCCCAAATGCAAGGAGGGGTTTTCATATGATTTTCACAAAAAAATTTAAGGAAACAAAATATCTATCATTTCTTTAGCAGCGAAAAACTTAGATATCAAAAAGTTTTCTTCAAAATCCAAGGAAAAATGTTTGAACTAGAAAAAAATTTGTATCATTTCCTTAGCAGCTAAAAATCAAAATTTTTCTTCAAAATCAGAGGAAAAATTTGAGAACAAAAAAAAATTTCTTTAATTTTTTGAACAAAAAAAATCTATCATTTCTTTTGCTGGTAATTTTATAAATAAAAAATATAGAAGTAAGAAAAATTTTATAGACAATAAAATAAATTCCATCATTTCTTTGCTAAAAAAATAGCTAAAAATTTAGAGATCAAAAATTTTTCATCAAAGAGAAAAGGTTTTTGAAATAAAATTTTTATGATTACTTTGTTAGCTAAAAATTTATAGAATAAAAATTTTTCAATAAAAAAATGTTCATAATTTCAATAGCAGCTAAAATTTTGTAGATCAAAAATTTTTCTTCAAAATCAGAGGAAATTTTTTTTTTCACCTCATCTCTCTCTTTAGCAGATCTCTTTAGCAGATAAAAATTTATAGATCGAAAATTATTCATCAAAATCGGATGAAAAATTTCTTGAACAAAAACAAATTCTATCAATTCCTTACAGGTAAATTTTATTGATACAAAATTATTCTGTAAAATCGCACCAAAAATTAAAAAAAAAAAATTCTATCATTTAGTTGGTAGCAAAATTTTAATATCAAAAATGTTTCTTCAAAATCAAGGAAAAATTTTTGAACTAGATAAAATGTCTATCATTTCCTTACCAGCTAAAAAATAAGTTATCAAAAATTGTTCTTCAAAATCGGAAGAAAAATGTTTGAACGAATTAATTAAATGTAAAATTAAATAAACTTATTCAAACCAAAACAACTGTGTCCAGCTAAAAATAAAACACACATTCCTACATGCAAATAATAAGAGCAAACAAAACACATGCAAATAATTATTGTGTCATATAGTTTTTTTTTTTTTTTGAGAAAATAGCCAATTAGAAACTCCAATCCATCGATATTTCTTAATTGTCGCAAAAATCTGTTTGAGTTGATTTTTGTTTGCTGCTTAGTTTATTTACAATACCATTCGAACGGTCTCTTATCGCTACGGCACTTCGGCATTTTGAGATTCGAACACAGACTCGAACATAATTTCGAATCCACCAAGTCGGCCGGTTGAAAATTTTCTGCAAAAGGGGAAAAATTGTCTGATGAATTCTCTTTAGAATATACCCTCCTTGGTTTGGAGCCAAAAGCTTAGAAGATGTTAAGATTTGGGATCACATTAAACGATTTGGGATAATTTTTTCTGACAGTTTGCCAATACACAGACGATTCTATGGATGCAATATTTTTGTTTTGCTTTTTTATTGGCACAAAAATAGCAGTTTTGTAGCTCTATGGAGTAATACCAGTTTCATATATATTACTTATTGTAAAGGCCAAACATTCGTTTCATTAAATTTATTGGAATGTGTTTGAGCATTGGGTACGAGATTTTTTTCGTGGCTAGAGGTTTTCCTAGTTAAAGATTTTAGACATGATTCGAGTTAATTTATATTAAAGGTGCAATCTGTCATCTTAGATCTTTTAGAATATACAAAGTTAGTGGAAAGGTTAAGGTTAGCTAGTTTGAGTGCACAAAAACCACTCGAATAGTTCGAGTTTTCCGATTTTTTTGACCAATTTTCAGCGAATGCATTAGATATTTCATTGGATCGGTTTTAATGATCGAGTTCGTATCTATTATTTTAATTGCAGAGGGCTTGTATGTTCCTACTAGCACGCTTATATTGTTCCAGTTTTGGGAAGATGAAAGGGTTGGACTTATTTGGTTTGTGAAATCAGCAAAGTTTTTCAGTTTTGCTACTTTTTTTGGCTCTGTTATAAATTGCGTTACATTTTTTATAGGAAATGAGATTTCCTTGATTGGGATTCCGCTTCCAGCAAATGTGCCAAGTTTCCTGTTTGTTGCTTCTAACGGTATTTAGCTCAGAAGACCACCAGGGTACGAATTTGGAGGATTGTCTGTATGAGGTTCGAGGTATTGATTCATTGGCTGCACTTCGGACTATTTTATTGATACTTGCTCTGGGTATTTGGTCGTAATAACCATTTTTTATGTTATGAAATAGGTCCAATTTTGCTTTATTTATATTATATTGAGGTGCTTTAGGATATGGGGAGTAAGAATTCGTTTGCAATGAAGTTACAGTTGGAAAATAATCACTATTATGCAGATCATTAATAGTGCACCAAGATCATATAGGGAGTATTTGTACAGAATATAATCCTAAATCAATGTGAGTGAAAGAGTTGTGAGTGCTTAAATAAGTGGGCAAACCGTCGTTTAAGACCCTTAAATTGAATAAAAATATAAAATCTTCTATGAGTTTTCCTGTTACTTACTTAGGTGGCGTTTACAGCCGTTAGTCGGTTTTCGCTTGGTGTAAGAAATTGTGCCAGCCATTTCCATTTTGCGCTTGCTGTCGCCAGGTTGTCCTCTACTTAGTCCTTCCAGCGGAGATGCGATTGTCCTCTTCTACGTTGACCGCCGCTGGGTAGCGAATCGAATATTTTCTTCGCTGGAGCGTCGACATCCATCCGCTCAACATGACCTAGCCAGAGCAGCCACTCGATTTTTATGCACTTTACTATGGCGATGTCTGCATATAAATAGTTTAAACAGCAATGAGTTTTCCTCTTTAATTACTATTTGAAGATCAACAAAGGGTACTCCATGCGTTAAAATCTCCAAGTATTATACAAGGACTAGCAGAATACAGTTGTCCGCGGCTTCACCACGGACGTTCCAGCAACAATATTTTTTTATTTGTGGGCGGTGAAAGAGGGTGTGGCAAACATTTTTTCCATAATCCATTTAGTGCTCGAAAACAATCTACTGCCAAAATTTCAGCGCTATCGGCCCAGAAGTCTTGGAGTCTTAATGATTTGTTAAAGGTGGGCGTAATTATAGTACCAGCATACCCATTTTTAGTACAGTTGCCGAAAGTAACAAACAGAATTACCAAATTTAAGTCTCATACAATCGAAACAGTCGAAAATATTTAATTTTTAATTGATTTGTGGGCGGTAATAGGGAGCGTGGTTACAACTAAGCACGCAATAACCTTTCTAGGGCGCAGGTGATACACGATTACAGATTGCAAACAACTCTCTGAGTCGGAAAGCTTTTTCGGAGATGCCGGCATCAGACAGTGCATTTATCCAATGGTCTTTTTTCCAAGAAGAACTAAAGCTTCGCATGCCACGCGGTATGTGGGATGCAAAACACCATCTACAGTTCTTAAATAAGTGTAACAAATAATAAAGTGTAATAATTTTTTGTATTGATACCCCTGCTGATACTGGTAAGACCTTCCTAACTTATTTAATTCTTGCTTAAGTTCATCACGTACGAAAAATAGCAGTAGCGTCTTGGTAGTAGTCGAACTACTCAGTCAACATTTAAGTTGCGACTTTCAGTTTCACCATGCAAAACAACACATTCCTGCTGAATTCGTAAAAACGGTGCAATTGCAAAAGTATTCAGAGAAGCAACATTAGTTGTTTGGAATGAATGCATCCTGACACATAAGGCTCATATCGATGATGTTAATACCATGTTGCAAGATGTTAGGTCATCAGGTCGTGTGATGTGTGGTGTAACTTTTTTATTCTCTGGTGGCTTCTGTCAAACACTACCGGTTGTAAGTAAAGCCAACCGAGCTGGTACAGTAAGAGTTATCATGAAGAAATCAAATGTGTGTCAGTATGTCAATAAACTTGAATTGACAACAAATATGCGTCGACATTTAAAAGGAAATGATGCCTTTTTATTTACAGAACTTTTATTCAAAATAGGAAATCGGCCATTTGCTCTCGACAATGGATTGCTTCATGTTTCAGATACATTGGGTGCATGTGTTTCGTCTATATCAAATTTGGTTTCAAATGTTTACCCAGATATCGGAAATTTGCGCCAAAAATCGAGCTATTGTTTCCATCAAAAATTCAGATGTGGATGTACAAGTCAATCGATAGGATTGTATATGAAGATGATGTGATTCACTATCCAAGTAAATTTTTTAATTCATTACATTCATGCGGCCATCTCCCACATAAACAAACATTAAAAATTAATCTGCCGATTACGTCATTGTGCAACTTATAACCTCCAAAACTTTGTAATGGAACCCGGCAAGTCGAGCAGTTTTTACCAAATATTAAAGATAATCTATAGTAATAAAAATCATTTTCTGTTTGTTTGTTTGCTTGTGTGTTTATTTGACTTTCACAAAAATTCTAATGGCTGAACGGATTTCGGTCAAACTTAAAACGTGTTTGTTTTAACCACTTGGTTTTAACCACGCCCAAAATTACAGCCCACAAATCAATAAAAATGCAATATTTCCGACTGTTTCGATTGTATGAGACTAAAAATTGGCAATTTCATTTGAATGGTTAATTTCGGCAATTGCACCAATAATTGGTTTTCACGCCCTCTTTAACCGCCCTAAAATCAATGAAAACGCTTTATTTTAGACTGTTTTTGTCGTATAATACTGAAATTTGGTTATCAAGTTTGTATGCTTACCGTCGGCAACTGTACTAAAAATGGGTGTGCTGGCACTACAATTACGTCCACTTGCAACAAATCATTTAGACTCTAAAACTTCTGGGCCGATTGCGCTGAAATTTTGGCAGTAGATGGTTTTCGAGCACGAGATGGCTTATGAGAAAAAATGTTTGCCACACCCTCTTTCACCACCCACAAATAAAAAAAATATGGTTGCTGGAACGTGGCGAAGCCGCGAGCGACTGGGTTCTTCTAGTATTTATTAATGGGCGTTAAAAGTGGGTGTGGCAAAAAGTTTTACCGTAAGCCATCTCGTTCTCAGAAACATTCTACTGCCAAAATTTCAGCTCAATCGGCCTAGAAGGTTTGGAGTCTAATGACTTCTCAAAAGTGGGCGTATATGTTATGCGACCACACCCATTTTCAGTTCAGTTACCGACAGTAATTATTTTAACTAAATTACAAAATTTTAATCTAATACAACCAAACACATCTAAAATATAGCATTTTTATTGAATTGTGGGCGGTAAAAGGGGTTGTGGCAAAAATTGTATAGCCTATTTTTCAATCGGGTATCATAGCAGTTCATTTGCAAAAAAATAATTAAAATCCTCTAAGCCTGAACTTTTACGTAACTAACATAAATTTTTACTCTTTTATATATGTATATATCGAAGAAGAAGAAGAAGATTAGTAACTGAGTTGAGTAAATAAAGGAGATCAGAGGAATTAATATTTTAAAGTGATGGGATATATATTGAGATAATTGCGAACGGACTTTTTAAAGATATTTAGCTGCAATTATTGAAAGATTTGAGGTAATGCTTACAATCTTCTAAGGAACAGTTTTATAGATAAGAAGAGCTTTCCCTTAGACGGAGAGCTAGCGCGTTAAAAACTGTTTTCATTTAAAAAAGCTGATCTTTGTCTTGATTATCTTTGGAATTGATTATCGTATCAGTATTGTGTACACACAAATACTGCGGTCAGTCAAGCGAACTGAAGAACAGGTGGGTCATATATGTTATAAAACGTGTCATGTTTTCGGTAGTATTTTTTTTTTGGATTTAAAAAGGCTGGAAATTGTAATATAGATTGTATATTGCATATATATAACAGTTATAACAGTCAGTCAGTTCAATGTCGGAACGGACTACATAGTTTTTATTACGCTTAAAACACGCTCTACAAGTACTTCGAAACAGGCATATGGTAAGCTTGACAAAATGCGGAAATATCATGTCCGGTCGTGTTTGACAACCGAGTCAAATGACAAGGATGTACATTAGATCGTATCAACTTGTATGGCAGAAAAGTAAACCTATATTTGACCCCGCCTCAATTGTTAAACATTTAAAAAACATTTTCAAAAAAAAGTTTTTTGTTTTTAAATGGTCCCTATGGTGCTTTTTCGTTTTTTGTTATTTCTTCGGTGTTTCTTGTCCGATTCTTAAAATTTTTTTTATATGTGCTTGCTGATTTTTTGTAAATTTTTTCTGATAATTTTTTTTTCTAGAATCATTTTTTTTAGAATATTCACCCACCATATCTCAGTTCCTACTATATAATGAAATTCTTAAAATGACAAATAATTAACGCTCATAAAAAAATATTAAGACCTTGGAAACAAATGATATCCACCAAATTTATTTTTGGCGCAGTTCCGACCCATTTTATCCCAAAAATAACACTTTAAAAATTTTCGTCACCTTATAATCAACTTTTTATTACCAAAAAAAAACTTTGTCTTTTAAATCGCAACTGTTTTTATAAAATCTCAGCCGTTGTATTGTGTAGAGCCCCTGTTCGAGACCTTAAGAAAACTGTCGCAAATTTTTATTAATAAATATTAACATTTTTCGTTCAGACAATGTCAGTCAAATAAAATCAACTTGTTTTTCCAAGCGGCCGTTGTTGTTGTCATCGCATCATATTTTTGTTTTCGCATTTAGCTGCACCTGCAAGTATTTCTTGTCGTTGCCTTCAAAGGCTCTTCATAATTGTATCAACAATTTAATCACACCACTTTTCGGTAAACTTTTTCTACTCTCGACACTAGCACCACCACCACCACCCTTCAGCACTTCGTCATGGATTCCAAGCACGGACAAACAAATTAAATCACCGTTTCAACAATAACAACATACAACATCTCATCGCCTCGCTTAGCTTCACTTGCACTATTGTTACAGCAGCAAAAAGAACAACAAACATCTTCGACCACTTATCAAGTCGTAATACAAAAGTGCGTGTATAAAAAATGCAATTTGCGGCACGACCAGTTTTTGGACAATGGCCTTGACTGAGCTAATTATTTTTAGCAGAATGCAGAAAAATTATTAACAAATAGAACTTCGACTAGTTTAGTTGTGCGTGGCATCTTAAGTGTTTCTATTCATATATAAAGAACAAATAAATTTAATTTGAATTTAACCATTTTAAATCGTCGACTTTTCATTTTTTGTACCAAAAGGGATCTAAAAAAGGATTTGGTTCCCCAACAGCCCCTTTAAGACAATTAATAAAAGTTAATTATATCGAGTTTTCATTCGCCAAGGTAGTACAAAAACAAAAAAAAAATAAAGTAAACAAAATGCAGTTCCAAATGCACGACTTGGACTACACAAAGTTGCCAACAAAATTAAATGTGGTGCAATACGCGTTGTTTTTACAGCATCATACAAATATAAACGTTAATTAATAATTTACTCAAGAAGTCGTCTCTTCAAGTTTAAAACCCGCGTCTATTCCGTGCTAAGGAATGGGATGTTCTCTTTCGAATTTCGTGTTGCAAATGCTGCATTGAAAATGGTGCTCCGTGCGCGTGCGTCAACGAGCTCAAAATACCAGAAAATTCAAAACCCTTTTTTCATTGATCATTGCAATGCTCGTGGCATCCGTCAGTTTGACGGCTAATTTGAGCGGCGGGTCGATCCATAGACCTTAAACATGGAATGTGCGCAGGGTTTGGGTCCCGCCACATTACTACTGCCCAATGAAAACTAAACCAGCCTCGGATAAGAACCCCAATTACGTTGACGACCACCGCAAACGAAAAACGGACAATGATTTACGGATATGCACCTGGAATGTCCGGACTCTTTATAGGGAAGGTGCCGTTATCCAACCGGCGGAAGCCCTCAAAACAATAAAATCTGACATCACCGCCATCCAGGAAATGCGATGGAAAGGGCAAGGCTGCTCTAAACAAGCACACTGTGATATCTACTACAGCTGCCATGCGGAGAAGCGCGAATTCGGATGTGGATTCGTAGTAAGCCGGAAACTACGCCATCTTGTTTCCTGGTTCACACCTGTGAACGAAAGATTGGCCACGATCCGGATCAAGGCAAAATTTTTCTACATTATATACGTATATGACCACCTTCCTGTCCATGACGTGAAAATAGTCCTCGGCGATTTTAATGCGAAAGTCGGAAGGGAAGGCATCTTTGGCCCCACTGTCGGTCAGTTCAGTCTTCATGAGACCTCCACGAACAACGGTCTAAGACTGATTGACTTCGCTGCGGCGCGAAACATGGTAGTTAGTAGCACCAGAGTTAAGCACCTCGACATCCACAAGGCCACCTGGCTGTCCCCGGATCAAAAAACGCTAAGCCAAATTGATCATGTTGTAATCGACGGAAGGCATGCCTCTAGTGTTCTAGATGTGCGTACATTTCGGGGGGTCAACATTGACTCTGACCATTATCTTGTTGCAGCCAAGATCCGCATGCGATTATGCAATGCGAAGAACATACGCACAGGAATGCAACGAAAGCTAGATGTCGCTAAGCTGCAATTACAATGGACTGCCGAAGCCTACTCCGCTCAACTCTCGGTTAAGCTCAACCAACCAACCTCTGGACTCGACGACGCCGTCGGACTTTGGGCGCATATATCCCACTCCATGCGCGCTGCCGCTGAAGAAGTCATTGGTTTCCGGCTTCCGCAACCTCGGAACCAATGGTACGATCAGGAGTGTCGCATCGCGACAGCAGTAAAAAACGCTGCATATAGAAAAACGCTACAGTCAGCTGCAACGCGAGCCGTGCGAGAAAACTACCGCGAAAAGAGGAAGGAAGAGAGGCGCCTTTTCAGACGCAAGAAAAGAGAGCAGGAAAAGCGTGAGCGTGTGGAACTAGAGGTATACCAGGGCGAGAAGGACGCACGAAAATTCTATCAACAGGTTATGCGTCTAACCCATGGTTTCAAGCCCGGAGCTTCCACTTGCAGAGACGAAAATGGAGATCTGAATACGGATACACAGTGTGTGATTAGATTGTGGAGACAGCACATCTCCAATTTACTTACTGGCGACGATTCCACCAATGCCGCCCATTGAGAGCGCAGTTCAGTGCCACCAATCGGCGATGACGGAGTGGAAGTATCACAACCTAGCCATGAAGAGGTTCGAGTTGCTATCCAACGACTCAAAAACAATAAAGCAGCGGGTGCTGACGGCCTGTCAGCTGAATTGTTTAAAACCGGCGGCGATGAATTGATTAGGCGCATGCATCAGCTCATCAGCAAAATATGGCTAGCAGAAAGCATGCCCGACGATTGGAACCTCAGTGTACTGTGCCCTATACTTAAGAAGGAAACCCTACAATCTGCGCAAGTTTAGAGGTATAAGTCTTATTTCCATTGCATATATGGTTTTCTCAAGCGAACTGTGTGAAAGATTAAAGCCGATTACAAAAACACTGATTGGACCTTATCAGTGTGGCTTTCGACCTGGTAAGTCAACCATAGACCAGATGTTCACGCTACGACAAATCCTGGAGAAAACCCACGAAAATCAAATTGACACACACCATCTCTTTGTCGATTTTAAAGCTGCGTTCGATAGCCCGAGAAGGGATTGCCTATACGCAACAATGTCTGAGTTCGGTATACCTGCAAAGTTGATTAGACTTTGCAGAATGACGTTGAGCAACACACGCAGCTTCGTCAAGGTAGGAAATGACCTCTCCGAAACCTTCAATACCGAAAGAGGTTTCAGGCAAGGTGATCCACTGTCTTGCGATCTCTTCAACATCATCATGGAGGGGATCGTACGAAAGGCCGGTGTGCATCGTAATGGCACCATTTTCTATAAAGGTGTCCAGCTCCTTGCGTACGCTGATGATATTGATATTGTTGGCAGAACCAAGAGAGATGTTACCGCTGCTTTCGCCAAAGTGGGTTTGACGATAAATGAGGGTAAAACAAAGTAAATGTCGTCTACAAACAAGGGAGCGCGGCGTTTACACTCCCACGTTTCATCCGGCAGCTATAACTTTGAAGTAGTCAAGGAGTTTGTATACCTTGGCACCGCCATTAATACTAACAACGAAATCAGCCTGGAGATAAAGCGAAGAACAATAATTGCTAATAGGTGCTACTACGGGCTCAGTAAGCAACTAAGTTCCTAAACCTTCTCTCGATCGACAAAACTAACACTCTACAAGACGCTCGTTCTACCTGTGCTGCTTTATGGCGCTGAGGTATGGGTAGTTTCGCAAACTGACGCAGCCGCTCTGGGGGTGTTCGAGAGAAAAGTTCTTCGCAAAATCTTCGGTCCTGTTCGAGTCGGCGATGACTATCGCATCCGAATTAACCACGAGCTGTATGAGCTCTACGAAGACATTGACGTAGTTTGGTGTATAACTGTGCAACGACTACGCTGGCTGGGTCATGTCCATCGTATGGACGACGAAGCTCAAGCAAAAAAAGTGCTCGAGGCGAGGATCGCTGGTCAACGACGACGAGGGAGACCATGCCTCCGATGGATGGACCAGGCTGAGGAAGCCCTAACCGCACTTGGTATATCCGATTGGAGAAGGCGCGCGCAAAGCAGAGGCGCCTGGCGAGAGCTGATGAGGTCGGTCGAAATCCGTACACGGGTTGTTACGGCCACCTAAGTAAGTAAGTAAGTGCAGTGCTCGTTTGTGTTCATTACCAAATGAAGATGATGATGATGATTTCACGAGTATATCCACTGGAGTTTCTGCAAGTGCCTGCAGTGCGACTGTATATACACCGGCTTCCGACAGTGAAAACGAATATGAATTCGAAAGAAGTCAGATGGAGGATGCAGATATTCTAATGGAAAACGTCCAATTCAAAATAGCCGACATTCGCTTACGGTATTTTTGGCCTGCATTGGACCGGAGCAATACTTCAAGCCACCATGGTGCATTGCACGCCTCCACGCTAATAAAGAACTTACAAGATGCCATTGCCGCAACGGAATCTATAGCCGCTGACGTACGCGATTTAATGGTAAAGATGCTTGATGACATCGTTTTCCGTGAATGGCAAAAGTTCCGCAAAGAATTCCATGATTTGTTAACGTTCATCTCTTTCCCTTTTAGTGGTCACTGCGATGAAGATTTAGCCTGCCCGATGCTACAATTGCAGCCCGTTGGCTAACAACAGCATCTCGCATTTTTCGTTGGTACGTAACGCAAGCGCAGCCATCCAATATATTGAAAGATCTCGCTACGTTCGTCGTCAGAGTGTATGCACCATTTTAGTTTTTAGTTAAAAGTCAACCACTAGCCATTCATGGTAGCCGCAATGTGTTCAAATACATTTCATGGATTCGCGATTTGCCGAACTAAGTTCAGGTAGCCATTAAAGCGACCATCGATAACAACCCATTTTTTTCACCATGAAAATACTACTGTGGATGATTACTGATCCGGATGCATCGGTGCGTGCAGATGAATATAGCAAAATTTTGGAAGCCCGCTCAAACCTAACAGGTCGTATTCGGCAATTTCGTGGACCCAATCACCAGCCCCTTATCCAATATAGCAACGCAACATACACTGGAATGATCGATTGGACCAAATTTCAGAACACTGAGCCACCATATCTTCAGTTTTTTACACAAGAGCAGTTGACTGATCTGCAGTACTCGGATGACATTATTAAAATTCCAGGTGAGCATTATAGTAGACATTAATTTTATGAATTAAATGACATAAATGCCATATATCAAATCGTATTTTCCATGTTATATGTTTTAACAGAAGATCCTTGTCACTCGCAAAACACCGAGCGTTACGTCCAAATTGTGCACAAGTCGGCCACAGCAGTCAGTGACGAAAACCGTTTGGGGCACATTTTCTCGAAGCTTGACAAGCGCTACAGACATTTTGAATCCCTTATAGGGTTAGAAAATTAATAAACAGTCGAGAATGACGAACATTTTCAAAGTTTTTGTATTTTTGGAATTAAATGGGTCGGAACTGCGCCAAAAATAAATTTTATCGATATCATTTATTTCCATGGTTTTAATAGTTTTTTGTGAGCTTTAATTATTTGCCATTTTTAGAATTTTATAATATAGTAGGAACTGAGATAAGGTGAGTGAATATTCGCAAAAAAAAAAGATTCGAGAAAAAAAGAAAATCAGAAACAATTTATAAAAATCGGACAAGAAACACCGAAGATATAACAAAAAACGAAAAAATCACCATAGGGACCATTTAAAAAATAACAAAAATTTTTTTGAAAATGCCTTTTAAATGTCTAACGATTAAGGCGGTGTCAAATAGAGGCTAAATTTTGTGGTACGGTCTGATGTACAATGAATGCCACTATCCATTTCTAATGTAAAATCGGTTCCTAATTCCGAAAATATTTTTTTTTCTGTCACTCCGTTTTCGAGACTGTACTTTTTTCTACCAAAAAAAAGTTGGTTCCACTTAATTAAATACATCTCCAGAACCAACAACAATAATCATACAAATGATATATCAAATTAAAGCTGATGAATAAATAAATTTCAATTTTTTTAACCAGTGCGCACCAGAGATATTTGACCACAAAATCAGCAAAACTCAGCAAATTTCTCAAAATTAAAATTTTTTAGAGTCTATAAACACAAAAGTTGTTAAGTCAGAATGTTAAAAAATTTATGTTTCAACAAACAGTTAAAATGTACCGCTTTCTATAAAAAAAAAAATCTTCAATTTGCAAGATATTACGTTTCGAACACAAAAATGTAATAATTTTCTTTATAAGAAACTATTTTATTTGCATCTCTTATATGTCAGATTAAAGGCTATTTTTCGTTAAAAATTTGCATTTTTCAAAAAAAGAATAAGTCATTGTTCTTTACTCTTTACTGTACTCGGAGTCTTGAGTTCTAATACTCTCTGTGCACAATGTGCACAGGTTTTATGATTGTTCTTCTTCTCCCATTTTAAGCACAGAAAGTACGGAAACAGAAAATAGTGTCCCACGAGTTACACAGTGTGAGTACGGAAACACACCTAATGTCTACTATAATGTCTACCTGGAAATTTAATAATGTCATCCGAGTACTGCAGATCAGTCAACTGCTCTTGTGTAAAAAACTGAAGATATGGTGGCTCAGTGTTCTGAAATTTGGTCCAATCGATCATTCCAGTGTATGTTGTGATGCTATATTGGATAAGGGGCTGGTGATAGGGTCCACGAAATTGCCGAATACGACCTGTTAGGTTTCAGCGGGCTTCCAAAATTTTGCTATATTCATCTGCACGCACCGATGCATCCGGATCAGTAATCATCCTTAGTAGTATTTTCATGGTTAAAAAAAATGGGTTGTTGTCGATGGTCGCTTTAATGGCTACCTGAACGTAGTTCGGCAAATCACGAATCCATGAAATGTATTTGAACACATTGCGGCTACCATGAATGGCTAGTGGTTGACTTTTAACTAAAAACTAAAATGGTGCACACACTCTGACGACGAACGTATCGAGATTTTCCAAAATATTGGATGGCTGCGCTTGCGTTACGTACCAACGAAAAATGCGAGATGCCGGTGTTAGCCAACGGGCTGCACTTGTAGCATCGGGCAGGCTAAATCTTCATCGCAGTGACCACTTTTAACGGCAAGAACCATGTTTCCATCATGCAATCATCGCTTCGTAGTAACCATCCATCAATGTTTGTTGGCATTTCGCCAATTGCAATTGACTCGAAATTTAGAACAGGCTGAGGAAAAACATAAGCAAACATTGAAGTAGCTAAATATTTTTTAAATTCAATTCATACCTACAGAAATCCATGCAGATATTTATTTCGACACCAATTTCTCCTGGCCACAGCCCAGGGCCCTTCTGTCTTCCAAGCCATTTTCTCAGTAGCGCAGTTAATGGCAGCTCGTTAAAGTGAAGCATACAGACGGTTTCAGCATTTTACAACCTACACCTGCCGTAAGGCTTAAGTAAGTTGAGTTATCCAAAACCTAGGGTAATAGTTCATGAAACAGACAACCATGAACTTTGTGCTACCACAACACGGACCCGTTTACATTTTAACAAGTAAAACGCACGGGGCATCCGGTGTGGCAACACGAACATGGAAGCTGCTTCACAAACACAAAGCATCACCCGGTGCCCTGCTGATTAGGAGCATTATGAATTAACATACTGCCCGTAATAGCAGTACCAGTTTAGACTTCCGTAGCGACGTACTTCCATCCATCTACTGGTGGAGACGAGACCTACCCAATCTCTTGCATATTAAGACAGATATGCCAGCCCGGTCGTACCATTGCGCGACCTCGCCAGTCAATCTAGACCTGTGTAGCATTCACACAACCACAACCAGTACGAGACTCCCCGAAGGGCCAGCCCACGACAGTCATCTGGGCAACTCGATCCCGACAGATGAGGATCCACAACATCCCCGCAAGAAGACCAAGAAGACACAAATGCAATTATGAAAAAGTGCCTTCTTATGCATGACTGTGCTCAATGAGCACTTAGAGTCTAGTCTAACAGTTTGCAGGTGCCGACTCAGCTGGAAACTATTGCACATGACTGGTACCTACTATGGAGGACCTTTGCAATTGCCACTCTCACTCTGGCAGGTCGGAAAGTCAACATCCAGACACAGAGTATTGGCCACTGTTCTCAGGGACTGCCGTGCTCAGTATGAGAACCCTTAGTTTAAAACAACCAACAAACAACACTTCCCTCAGTGACTGCCGTGCCAGTTTGAGGGTGCGAGTCAAACACTTGACAAGCAACACTTCGGAAAGCCGAAGAGTTGATACTTTGATGCACGCATGCCAACACTTCACATCCAGATTTTCCAGCCGAATTAAGGTCTCCATGCGGTGGATAGATAGAGTCAACCCCATCCGACGGGTAAAGACTGTCCCCGTACTAGCAAGTTTTAAGGTCAATTGCTATACCTTCGCAGGCTTGTTTCATATCGATATACCGAATATGACCTGCTACCAAGATGGGCGCCACCCCAAGCTCTTGGTTGGCTTTATCAGTTTTTACGTTTGCAGGACGTATCCTACAAACAACCCTCCTCCTTTATCCTGGCTTGGGATAGGCAGGCCGAAACCTGGCGGAGTTAGTGAAGCATACAGATAAACCTGCTCAAATAAGACTCGAAACACTTTATGACACCCCCTTTGTATCCGGTGCTTGTGACAGTGCCGTCGCAACTGATCGCTACTAAGTTGTCCAAATTGTAACCGTCTTCCAACAAAAAGTCAACTATTGCAGTTTGTATTTGCCTTGCGGATCCTTCCGAAGGCGCAGCGTAGCCGATAAATTTTGACTTTCGTTCTTTTAAAATGGTGATGTGCTATTCGATCACTTCGACATTGCACGTTTTTAAAGTTCGCTCTTACTTTCCAACGAAAGAGATGCACGTTAACAAATCATGGAATTGTGCGGCCGTTTTCGCTTCTTTGCGGAACTTTTGCCATTCCCGGAAAACTTTGCTCTTGTCAATTACGATGTCATCAAGCATCTTTACCATTAAATCGCGTACGTCAGCGGCTATAGATTCCTTTGCGGCAATGGCGTCTTGTGAGTTCTTTATTAGCATGGAGGCGTGCAATGCACCATGGTGGCTTGATGTATTGCTCCGGTCTAATGCAGAACAAAAATACCGTAAGCGAATGTCGGCTATTTTGAATTGGACGTTTTCCATTAGAAAGTCTGCATCCTCCATCTGACTTCTTTCGAATTCATATTCGTTTTCACTGTCGGAAGCCGGTGTATATACAGTCACACTGCAGGCACTTGCAGAAACTCCAGTGGATATACTCGGGAAATCATCATCATCACCTTCATTTGGTAATGAACACAAACGAGCACTGCACTGATCAATGAAAAAAGGTTTTGAATTTTCTGGTATTTTGAGCTCGTTGACGCACATGCACGGAGCACCATTTATAATGCAGCATTTGCAACACAAAATTCGAAAGAGAACATCCCATTCCTTATCACGGAATAGACGCGGGTTTTTCACTTGAAGAGACGACTTCTTGAGTAAATTATTAATCAATCTTTGAATATGGGTTCTCGACGCAATAGGTGTTTTTGCACAATTCCACAATTTTGAGACATCTTCATACACTTTTTCTGTAAATTTACAACGTTTTATATTTGTATGATGCTGTAAAAACAACGCGCATTGCACCACATTTCGTTTTGTTGGCAACTTTGTATTGCCCAAGTCGTGCATTTGGAACTGCATTTTGTTTAATTTATTTTTTTTTGTTTTTGTGCTACGTAGGCGAATGAAAACTCGAGTTAATTAACTTTTACTAATTGTATTAAAGGGGCTGTTGGGGAACCAAAGCCTTTAGATCCCTTTTGGTGCAAAAAATGAAAATACGACGATTTAAAGTGGTTAAATTCAAATTAAATTTATGTGTTCTTTATATATGAATAGAAACACTTAAGATGTCACGCACAACTAAACTAGTCGAAGCTCTATTTGTTAATAATTTTTCTGCTTTCTGCTAAAAATAATTAGCTCAGTCAAGGCCATTGTCCAAAAACAGGTCGTGCCCAGCGTTACCATATGAGCAGTTAATCCTGTTGTGGGCAGTATTTTGAGCAGGTAGACAGGATCATATTTCTCCCAGGATCTGGGCAGGTTTTTTTTAATCCAGTATTTTAATTTCGTTGAATAAAAAAAATAGAAATTTTATGTTTATAAATTATATGTAAGTACTTATATAAAAGTAGCAAATGAAGTTACTACTACTTTTTACATCCTTTCAAAAATTTGATCATGTGGCAGCGCTTTTCCTCTCATTGTTGCTGTCATCGTTTTTGTTAATTTCTTTTCGCTAGTCTTTTGCAAATTACAAATGGAATAAAAAATACTTAACAAAACCTGGCAGGATAAGGAATGTTAAAAATGCTACAACAAAAAATTTTTAAAATATTTGTTTTTAGTCCTTTTATAAGAGCAGTATTTTCTCTAAAAATACAGGATTTTCAAAAAAACATATGGCTACGCTGGTCGTGCCGCAAATTGCATTTTTTATGCACGCACTTTTGTATTACGACTTGATAAGTGGTCGAAGATGTTTGTTGTAACAATAGTGCAAGTGAAGCTAAGCGAGGCGATGAGAAGTTGTATGTTGTTATTGTTGAAACGGTGATTTAATTTGTTTGTCCGTGCTTGGAATCCATGACGAAGTGCTGAAGGGTGGTGGTGGTGGTGCTAGTGTCGAGAGTAGAAAAAGTTTACCGAAAAGTGGTGTGATTAAATTGTTGATACAATTATGAAGAACTTTTGAAGGCAACGACAAAAAATACTTGCAGGTGCAGCTGAATGCGAAAACAAAAATATGATGCGATGACAACAGTAACGTCCGTTTGGAAAAACAAGTTGTTTTTATTTGACTGACACTGCCTGAACGAAAAATGTTAATATTTATTAATAAAAATTGCGACAGTTTTCTTAATGTATCGAACAGGGGCTATATACAATACAACGGCTGTGATTTTATTAAAACAGTTGTGATTGAAAAATCAAAGTTTTTTTTATTAATAAAAAGTCGAGTATGAGGTGACGAACATTTTCAGGACAAGTGTTATTTTTGGGATAAAATGCGTCGGAACTGCGCCAAAAATAAATTTTACCGATATCATTTCGAGCCATATCCGCAAAAAAAACTTAAGCGCCATTTAGAAAATTTTACATGAGAAGGTTTTTTTTTTAATTATCTCTGTTGTATTAATTGGTATCTATGTGAAATTCAGTATGTTAGCATTTATTTATCTAAGGTATGTGAAGCAACAACTGTTATTTACCAACTTCAATCATATCGGGTGTTTGTGGCGCTTAAGCATATTTTGCTGTCATACTGGCAAGCTACTGTCCAATGTTGTGGCGGTTAAGCCACAACATTAAGTGATATTATTGGATTACTATTTTCTTTTTCAATCCTTTTATTTATTCTATTAATTACAGATATGTTTAAAAGGAAAGAAAACAATATTCAACTGACGTTATTCATTAAAATTAAATATAAAAATTAAAAAAAATCAAAAAAATCAAAGTAAATTAATGTTAAAAAAACAATTAAATATGTATAATATTCGACGATTTAATAAAAGTATATAGGTGAGAGAAACAAATTAATTTCAAATTAATGTTATGTGTATGTAAATAAAATTTTTACCATATTATATTCCTGGTCCGTTTCAGCTAAGGAATCTATCACAATCTCATCTTTTGATAAATTTAGGAACTCATTTTGAAATTTTGAAGGAATTGTATTTTTTTGCAAAGGTTTTTTAAATCCTTGTATTTATTAGATGAAATTTTTAATAAGCCATTATATTATTTCCCGATATCGGTTGAAAGTAAGCAGGATAAGACCCGAGGGGATGATTTTTTCACCTTTTTGGTAAATTTATTTATAGATTTATTGTCGGATGTAGGAATCAGATTCCTTTTATAATTATTCCTTTGCAAGAATTAAGATTTTTGTATAGGGTGACCGCGGTTTTGCACAGGCCACCGAAATTTTTTTAACTTAAGAATCTATCAGCGACTCTTTTATTTTTCTTTAGAACAAGAATATTTCCGTCCGAAGCATGCTTACCGACTCAATTTCAGAGCTCATAGAATCTAAAGCCTTTTCTAACAAATACAGTGAATTTAATAAGGGGCTTATCTTCTTCTGTTAACTTAATCACGACAAATTTTGGGATATTTAACGGAATTATACAATTAGTTACCACTGAAAAAATTACATCGTTTATATTTTTTCTTCTTACTTTTTAACTTTAGGGCTGGTTAGTGAAGATAGTTCACTAAACCGATTCCCCGTATGAGACGGGGGGTTTCCAACATATCCATAATTGACTATCCTTATATGAAAACTTTTGTATTAAACACAATCAATAAAAATTATATATAGAAGCAAGTGTATGAAGAATAATAAATAAAGTCGAAATAAGATAACACGAGGGCGCAAGAGAGTTAGTCCGAACTTAACAAGTGTTATTCGATGACTGTGTTTTATTTTAGTTATTACTTATTGAACTGTATCTAAGGATTTGTTGTTGTTGGTTTTTTGTTGTAATTGTTGTTGCACTCTTCGAAAGAAATCTTTGGTGATCGATGATTTAAAACATAACGGAAATTGAAATATTTTGTGAAGTAAGAATATAAAATATAAAAATAAAATGTTAAAACAATTTAACATTGTTTAGTATTAACATAGATATATTCTCATGGAACTTTAAAAAAATCGTTTGTAGCAAATTAAAAAAAAAAACAATGTCTGCAGAGCAAAGCTTTCTTAACAATAATTTTTTATACAGAAATTCATAAAGGTTTGGAAAAATCAACTATGTAATTGTTGTTTGGTTCTTGCATATTTTTTCCTCAGAACTACAGGCAATGAAGCAATGCATTGTACTTGTTGGACAAGGGCTTTGTTTTGTTACATAATCAGTACAATTATATAATTTTAAAGCAAGGAAAAGCTGTCTAAGCTATATTACTAGCTGTAAAACTATAAAATACCGTAAGAAGTACAAAAACTTCTAAACATTCAATTTTTAATTAAAAACTAAATTATTTAGTATGTAAAACTTGAAATTTTGAAATTGCATTAAGAATGGATGCTTCAATTCGACAATGTTCTCAAAACGCAAAAAAAAAAAAAATAGTAGTGCTGAATATGAAAAATACGGAAAAAATTTTTAGTGACATAAAAATTTAAATATTTCATAAAAGTGTTGGTAAAAAATTACAGCACAAAGAAGATCAATTCAAGATTTTTTTGTAGGACTAAATGTTTTGAAGATATAGTTTTTGGGCTACATGTCCTACTGAAAATTTTTGATTTTTTTTTTTTTAATTTCCACTGCACATATCTCGTAAAAAATATAGAATGTAATCAAATACATTTTTCTTGTTTTTTAAATTACTATCGATGTGCAAAATTTGAAAAAAATGGGACGTCAAAATCAATCTTTGAACAAAAGCGTCCTGTTTTACATGGAACCACCAATATGTATGTGCATATTAATTATGCATTAAGGACTAATTAAGATCCAGGTTTGTCTCTACCTTCTTCATGTTAACTTTCTTTTAAATAACATTTCTCCATAAAAATATTTATTATTTAATTAAAGGCTCAGCACAAATTTATTTATGACACTCTTGAAGAAAATATTGTTTGTGGAAAAACGTGGTTTCCTGTATCAGAACTCTCTGATCGGCTAAAAGAAAAAGCAAGGAAAGACTATTCTACAAAATTAAATGAATACCAAATAGAGTATGGAAAAATATGCAAGCAGACACCAAGGTAAGTTCGAGTATTAGTATTTAAAAAATGTTTGTCTAAGATCTTCAAAATGATTCCTGAACGATTTTATCTTACTAACGATAGTATGACTTTGAAAATAAAATTATTACTAAAGGTCTGTTTACTTACTGCAACTAAAAGTTTTAGTTCTCAAACATTTATTAAATGAGTTTAAAGTCTAATGCTTTTCTCAGTCTGATGCTCTGATGCAATCATCTTCTCCGCCATTTAAAATAGTTTTTGAGAGAAAATTGCTGCCAAGCCAAACAAAATTGAATGTGCCAGTTAATTTCGATTTTCATCAAATTGACCGGGCTACAGTGTAACCCTTACATATAAGCTGTGGCCAAAACTATTTGCAGTTGCCGCAGAGCAACGAAATTTGGTGTGGCCGACTTTTTTACATAGATAAAGAAATTTTCGAAATATTGGCCAAATCGGACGGTGACCACGCCTACCTCCCATATAAGACAAAGTTAAAAACCATTGTAACTTTGGACTCCTTCAATATTTTTTTAAGCAATTTCATATTTGGTCTTAAATCACTCCAAAATATATTCGTATCAAAAATGGCTATAATCAGACTATTATTCAGGGTACCCTCGATATAATCCGATTTTTAAATATCTCGTATCTTTAAAAATAAATACTTTCTTTTATAATAATCACACACAAAAATTTTCAGTATTATAGCAATGGTCTTTACTAAAACTGGGCTGAGTCAGACCAGTTTTAGGGGTACCCCTCATAAAACTTCAATTCTTAAAACCTGAGTACTTTTATAATAATAACTTCATTTGAACAAAATAACATATACTGTGTTTACATGCAGAGTTACCTTGGAGTTAGGGTTTTCGTTGAATTAAAAACATGGCGACGCTAACGCGATGCTGTTTACATGCAAAACATAGAGTTGAGTTAGACTTGTCAAATTTACTTGCTTGTAGTTTTTCCTGCTCCAATACAATTGCTTACTTTTTTGGCGGTGATGTAGTTTTTCTTCAGATTCTTCCATTTGTTTTCAATATTTATTGCATTTTTGTCATGATATTTCTTATTTTTAAATTCACTTTCAATAATTTTGTTTATACCACTTCGTCTATACTTTTCCCTGTCCATTATATCTAATATTATCTTTTCTTTAAATATTTCTATTAAAAGCAAGGTGTCGTGAGCACTCCAAAAAACTCTTCCAGCAGCCATTTCTTTAGTAATAAATGCCATAATGCATTTTGACAGATATAACTCAGCTAGATCCAGCTAGATCCAGTTTCGTGGAGTTTACTTGGATTTAACAAAACTCAACTAAACTCTCGTTTACATGCAGGGTTAGTTACGAGTAAGCCCCGAATTAACTCTGCATGTAAACACAGTAATAGAGAACTTTATTTTATCCCTTTCTTCTTGCTTGGCTTAAAATAGCATGAATTGATACATTGTTTGGGATACCCCCCATATAACCCACGTTTTTTAAACACTTTCACTTTAACATTTTATAAAAAAGTCGTTTTTCCAAATAAAGATTCCTTATAAAATATGCTAACTTCCTTTTGTGCTACCCCAATTAAAACCAAATTTTCAAAACATCAAATTTATTAAAAAAATTTTAAAAAAATGATATATTCATTTATTTTATGTATAAAAAAGAAAATAAAAATGAAAGTTAAATTACAAATAGAAAAAAATTATGTATAAGAATTTCTGTAGTTAATCTGTTTCATCCGAAGTGTCACTTGAAACAAAATCTTAAAAATTTATATTAGAAACGAAGCTATTATGAATATCGGCATCTGTACTTTCTTCTATAATATAATTATATAATATATAATAATTATAAAATTATAATTTTATAATCATTTCCTTTTGTTTTGGCAATATGTCTGTTCGAAGAAATGAGAGGATCCGAATTTATCAATAATGCAGCCATTAGAACTCGATTGCAATTTTCCCTTGAATTTTTCCTAGTGTGACCTAATCGAAATTTTCTAGATTCCTTATGACTAGATTCTAAAGCCTCTTCAGATAATAGTCCACTTGGTAAATTAAAATTTTTAAGTATTTCACATCCATGAATCAATATTTTGTGGACAGTTATTGGCATATTATACCAGGGATAATTATCCACATATATTTTAAAAGTATTCTTTAAAAGTGTACTGAACCTTGTAGTATTTATTTTCTTGCCACTTGACAGTGTTCTCAGAATCAAATTTTGATAAATTTTTTAGTAAACAAATATTTATGTTTGTTATTTCATACACCATTTCAATATTTGAAAAAAACCTTCTGGCAGTATTCTCATCGCATGAAGTACCATAACCTGATTTTACTTTATCAATAATAAAACCCATTTTATCTCTAAACACTTTTTGCATTTTTATTTTTTGCTCTAAAAAAATTCTTGTTTTCTTCGCCGCGTACCTGCCAACATTTAAAAGGCATCCTGCATGCAATATGAATTAGGCATTCAAGAGTTTTAATCCATGCATGCAATGTAGATAATCCATATTGTAGATGTCTTTCGTCTATAGTTCTTTGCATGCAATGAAAAGAATTCATTACAGATGGAGTCGCTCCACAGATAACAATTCATTGATGCCCGATTATGTGCCAAAACGTTTGTAACTGCACCATCAACCATTGTTAAATACAATTGAAAATTAAATTCAACGTTAAAATCAATAACTTTTGCTTTAAGTGGCTGAAGTTTTTCTATTTGCGCCATTAAATCCATTTCTACATTATGAATTAATGAAGGTTTTTCTTGCATAAAAATAAGTTTAATAGGTCTGCAAAATAACACAGATGATGGGGTTTTGTTCAACCATACTTCTCCCTGGCTATCCATATTAGTAATTTTCAGAGGAACCATTGCAACTTTGTTTGTTGCAATAAAAAATTTTTGTTTGTAAGCACTTTGACCGAAACTACCATCAAAGCCCTATTTGCATTCAAGAACACAACTAATATAATGTTTTATTTCAATTATTTTTAATAAACTTGAGGCAGTTTGATTAAGCAAGTCCTGCATTCTTACTTCAGCTGATACTTCTATAGTTTACTGATACAACTGAAACTATAATAGGCTTTGATATGAGGTGGTTTTTATGTGTTTCAATTATTTTGTAATCAGGAAAACATTCAGGATGAAGACTGTTTACAACCGAACGCAATATTCTATAACGCCTTACCGATAATTTGAAGTCATAATATAGACCAAGTGCTTGAAATGGTGTCAGACATTGATTTATCGACTCAATAAGTTTCCTTTTGGCTAATAAACTCGCTGCACTTTAAATTTCTTTGGGTATTTCTCATTGACTAATTGCTGGACTTTTCGGCGCTTTGTTTGACTGGATGCTTATTCGAAATTCACTGGTTTTCTACCCACTTTGGTTTTAGTTTTTCTTAAAGTAGAAGTATTGTGTGTGTCTGATATATTCTGTATGCCTCTACTGAATTAATGAATTTATGTTATTAACTATAGATAAAATATTTCAGGTTTCCTTTAACTCGAATTCTCCAGAGCCCTTAAGTTTAAATCTAAAGAAGCCAACTTGCTTTTCAAGGAGAATCTGAGTTAAATTACTAAAACGCAGGAACTTACATCATCTTACCTGTCAGTAAAAGAAATGAGAAGAGATTGGAGCCAATCATGATGTTTTGTTTCGAATGCAAATGATTTTCGATGCACGGCTTCAAATTCTTGATTAAATTTAAAAACAATAAAGTGCACTTTTTTAAGAGTATCACTACTAAAAAAACTGAATAGTAAGATTTTAAAAATGTCTCTATATACTGCTCTTGCTTTTTTATTGTACAATCTATCCTTGATTGTTTCCATAAATTGAAAACATCTCTAATAAAAAATGGTGGTGCCATTTCTAAAACAATTTTTTGTTAGCAAAAAATATTCTCACAATGCGAGAAATTTTTCACCTTTTATATTTTAAAATTGGTTAGCTTCACTGCACTGAGAACTTTTTTGAAAAATATGATAACTTTAAGAGACTTTGATTAATTAGGTAAAAATGCTTTTGTTTATTTTAAAGATAACGGCATAAACTATGTTTTTGACAATCAGAAAGACTGATATCAAAAATAATTCGAGTCTTAAAACTATGCAGTACAATTTTTTAGACAGGTATACATTCAAAAAGTTTGTAATATTAATATTTAATGGGGCTCTATTTTGGATAAATAAGTACGGGTAAGACCAACTTGGAAATAACTGTACCCAAGTTTACGCATGTTTTTAGTGAGCGGATTTTTTTGGTACAAAACTTTATTCATATATTCTCTCATTTAAAATATTCTCTCTATAACTCATATACTATATAACTCTTTTAATAGCTTAAACGTTGAAGGTTGTATTGGATGTGGCCGTATTTTTAAGCGGACTACGCCAATTTTTGCATATTTCGCAGTTTCGATGCAAATTTCACACATACCAAATCTTATATAAGTACTTCAATTATAAGCCATTTTATAGTATGTACACTGTTGTGGGTTGTATGGGAGGTGGGCGTGTTCGTTTGTTTTACTGTTTTAAGTGATTAATTTATATTATTTTTTTATAGAAAATTCCGAATAAATTTTCACTTGAAATTTTTCTTTCGAAAACGCAGTTGTCAATTTTAATTATTAAATTTTCCATTTAGCTATTTTTGTTCAAAAGGTTATGGGCCCAGAAATGCCATAACATATAATTATAAAATAGATTCACTTATTTAAAAAAAAAAAAAAAGCATCATGCTAAATTTGAGAAGTTGCAGAACGAGGGAAATTGGCCATCGTGGAAATTTCAAGTCAAGATTACGCTGTATACGACGTATGTTACACGTATGTATGTATACGACGTGGTTACAGGGGATGAGGTTCGTCCATGTAATGTTACTGCACAGGATTATGAGGTAAAGTTGAAGGAATGGACGCGAAGCGATGCAAAGGCGCAGGGTATAATTGGGACCACTGTTGGAGCTACCCAAATTACACATATCCAATGTTGTGAGACGGCCAAGGAAATGTGGGACAAGTTGCACTCCTTATTTGAGAAGAAAAATGAAACAAGCCTACTTTTGCTGTACCAGAAGCTTTTTTCTTTCACGAAAGACGTCTCAGAGAACATGGTTATGTTCATTGCTCGGATGGAGGAGCTTGTTGAGAGGCTAAGAAGTTTAAAAGAAAATATTTCTGAAGAAATGGTTATTACAAAAGTAATAATGTCCTCACCAGTTGAACATGGTGCTTTTGGCAGTGCCTGGGAGTCAGCTGCAAAAATTGAAAGAACTCTGGATAATTAAAGAGCCATATTGATGATCGAAGAAGACCAATTTACAGCGCGTGGTGTCACAGAACCTGTGGAAGCTTTGGTGGCGAAAAAGACGATCGAACAATGCAAAGTCCCCAACAAAGGTAAGCAGCAGCAAAAATTTGAAAAGAAGGGCAATTGCTTTGGCTGTGGCAGTTCTGGCCACTGAAAGCGGGATTGTCAATATTCAGATGACAAACGAGAGTTGGATACCTGACTCTGGTGTAAGCCACCACATAACACATCGGCGCGATTGGTTAAGGGATTTTAATGTTAAAGAAAAGTCCATTAAGATCGCTAAAGATATGATGATTGGACTGGAGTGAGAACGATTGATATTCGAGTTCGATGGTAAGAAGTGGAAAAACGGACATCTTTTAGATGTTGTATACGTTCCAGAACTTCAAAACAATTTGTTCTCCCAAAATCATGCTCTCGATCAGGGCCTTAAGATTGAAGGGACAAGCACTACTATTCTTTTTAAGCGTATTGAAGGTGGATTTCCGATGATTGTGGGAATACGTTGTGGAATTCTAACGGTGATGAAAATTGAAGTGGTTAAGAGAACTGAAGCTAACTTTGCGATAAATCAGAAAAAGATGACTCTTCGGGTGTGGCACGAAAAATTAGCTCATCAAAATCTAGCTCACGTAAGAAATTTTTTAAAGGTAAATGATGTGCCATATTTAGAAGAGCAGTTTACATGTTAAGCCTGTGTTTATGGAAAGCACCATCGTAGCAGTTTTCCGATAAGTGACGATAAGTCGACGAAGTGTGGTCAAATAATACACGCTGATGTATGTGGGCCAATGCAAATGCCTTCAATCGGAGGCTCAAGGTATTTCTTACTTTTGAAAGATGATTTTTCACATTTTCGTTTCATATATTGCATCAAGCAAAAGTCTGATGTTATTGAGCGGGTGAAATTTTTTTTGAAGTTGAGCAAAAATGCATATGGTCATGCAGTAACAATTTTTCGATCGGATAATGGAACCGAGTTCATCAACAAAGATATGAAAAGTTGTTTGAGAGCGAAGGAATCCGACATCAGAAAACTGTTCCTTACAGTCCTGAGCAGAATGGATCAGCAGAAAGGGAAATGCGAACAATTGTGGAATCAGCAAGGACAATGATTCGTGCACGTGGTATGGAGCTTAAATTCTAGGCAGAAGTGGTTAGTGCAGCAGTTTTTTTACTTAATAGAACTGGAACGAGCACAGTTGCAAACAAAACCCCATATGAACTGTGGGTTGGCAAAAACGTCATGTTTACACATTTTCAATCATTTGGAGCAGAAGTTTTCGTACGAAGGCAAACAAATGTTTATTTGTAGGATACGACGAAAGTGTAAAGGCTTTTCGCGTCTGGAATTTAGCCAAGTGTAATATTGAGGTAGCACGCTATGCTAAGTTCATCGAACAGACAGATGAAATCGCAACAGTTCAAGTAGATGATTTCGTGGCTCAGGACAAGCAGAAAGAATCCATAATTTCAGAGGAAATCTTAGAAGATGAAGATTTTCGAGATGCAGAAGAAGCGCCAAAACAAAGTGTGAATTTTTTACAAAAAGAAAAGTCGGAAGGATGGTGCAATTTAGATGAAAAAAATATCGTGTCTGATCGATTGCGTATAAGGCGGTAGAAGTGTGCTGAGCTGGCAAATATAAATTCAATTGCTATGTAATAAAACTTGGTTTTTGGTGAGAAGCCTTCAGGTCATAAGGTTATTGATAATAAATGGATCTTTAACATAAAATATCGAGCAGATGGAAGTGTTGAGAGATACAAGGCACGACTAGTTGCCAGAGGTTTCACGCAAGAATTCGGAGTGGATTATTACAAAACCTTCAGTCCGGTGGTGCGTTTTACATCAGTACGGGTCATTTTTTCTATAGCAGCTATAGAGCATATGGTGCTAAGACAGTTTGATGTAAAGACAGCATTTTTGTATGGCGAATTGAATAAAGACGTCTACATGAGACAGATCGTTGGTTTTGCTGACGGAAGCGGTGTGGTATGCAAGCTTATAAATACTTTATTAGCTTGACTAAAGAAGCATCGCGTTGTTGGAATAAGAAGTTCGCAACGTTCATTCGAAGATTTAATTTTTTGGTGTGCAAGTCAGATCCATGTGTTTTTGTTTGCAACGGAGACACAAAGATTATTTTGACAATCTACGTAGATGATGGTCTCATTGCAGCTTCATCAGATATTGCAATTAAATTTATTATAGCATATCTTCGAAAGGCATTTGAAATCAAGTTCTTCAAAGATGAATGTTTTCTTGGATTAGAGATCAGCAGATTGAAGGATGGGTCAATTCATCTTTTACAGACATCTTATGCAAGAAAGGTGCTTCAACTATTTGTATGGAAGATTGTAGTGGCGTGTCAACACCTGCTGGCTCAAATCAAATATTTAGCATTTTTTCGGATTCAGAAGATGTAAAATTACCATATCGTGAAGCAGTAGGGTGTTTGATGTACTTAGCAGTTTCGACAAGGCCAGACATTAGTTTTGCAGTGGGAGTCGTGAGTAGATTTTTAGAAAAGCCAGCATTGGTGCATGTTAATGCGGTAAAACGAATTTTAAGATACATAAAATCAACAATTTTCTGCGGAAATCTTTTGAGCAGTCAAAAGATAATTGAACTTGTTGGGTATAGTGATGCAGACTACGGAGGAGATACGCAGACCAGGCGATCGACTTCAGGGCATGTGTTTTTGCATGGTTCATCAGTGATAAGTTGGTGTTCCGAGAGGCAAAAGTTAGTGGCTTTGTCAACAACTAAATCGGAATATATTGCAGCTTTAAGTGCAGTAAAAGAACTCCTGGGGTTGAAACGGCTTTTAGAAGAACTAACTGGAAGGACTGTCCTAACAGTATTTAATATGAACAATCAAAGTGCCATTCGGTTAATCAAAAATCCTGAATTCCACAAACGGACAAAGCACAGTGACATACGATACCATTTTATTCGGGAGAAATATGAGGAAAAGTTCTTCACACTTAACTATGTCACACGCGACGAGCAACTTGCTAATGTATTAACAAAGCGCTTCCGAAAGGTCGTTTTCAGAATCTTTTAAATCCAGGAATTTGGCTGCATATGAATATGTGTACCAAGTTTCATCTACGCTTACGGACCACATCTTTTCAGGTGACATGTTCGGGATTAGGTTCTACGAAAAAATTTTTTTCTTGCGTTAATACCCAAGAAAAAAATTTTTTCCCAAAACTACTCCCTTAAGCTTAAGAAATGTTTTCCCAAAATGAAATAACGTGATTTTCTATGTAAATTTTACCAAAAATTACCCAAAAATAGCCTATACGAAAAATGACGTAAAAATAAAACAACGCAAAATCGCACATCAATCTTTTCAACATATTTTTTAAATAAGTTGATAAATTACATATAAAAAAAAAGCTAAAAATGATTATTGGAGCTATTCACACTCAAAGTTGGAAAATAATTTCCGGTTTTTCAATTTCAGTAAATTTAACATCACTAAAAACGCAATGTTTAATTTTGTATAACTTTTGAGATAAAGACTGTATTTAAATAATTAAATTCATATTGAATCTAGTAAGGATGGAGCTTCGGCAAGGTACCGAAGCTAAAATACCCCCCCGCGGCCATATTGAATTATATTCGAAGTCCTTAGCCACGACATACACGATGACATTTAGTTTTATATATTAACAAAAGATTTCCTATTTTGATGACATCACTTTGTATGGGAGGATAGCGTGGTTTTGTTCCGATTTTGCCATATATCAAAAAGATGGTTCATAATGTATATCAAAGCAAATGTGCAAAATTTAAAGACATTTCTTTAGTTTTTGTGGATTTTTAAGAGATTTTACGTTTAAAATAAAGCCAATTTGTATGGCAAGTGGGCGTGGTTTTCATCCGATTTTGTCAAATATCATAGGTCTATATTATATATCAAAGTCTGTATGCAAAATTTCAAAACATTTCTTCAATTTGAGCAGATTCTTAAGAGATTTTACTGTTAATATAAAGTCACTTTGTATGGGAGGTAGGCGTGGTTTCCATCCGATATGACCCATTTTCGAATTTGATCTTCCTTTTTTAAAAATAAACTAACATTTTGAATATTATCGCGATAGCTTTAAAATTACGGCTGTAATCTTGTCGAGAGACGGACAGACGGACAGACAGATGGACACACGGAAATCGACTCAGGATGCTGATCAAAAATATATATAAAAAAAAAAAATAACAAAAATATATATATTTTTCTATACCTACCACGCCTCCTCTTTTGAAGTTACAAACGGAATTACAAAGTTAATATACCCCTTAAGCAATACGTGTTGGGGTATAAATATAATTATTCCAAAATTTCTAAAACTATCAAACATGATTCATTTCTTTTTAAAATTTATCCCACAACAGACTCACAAAGTATGTATAAATGACTCAATTTACAAATTTTAATTTTAGGCGATAAATTGTCATCACATATAATTGAATTAAAGACAACAAATGCAAAATCGCACCACCTCTCTTTTTTTCCTAAGTTTTTAATACATATAAGATCACTCTTTGAAAGTTTAAGCAAAATCAAACAATATTTTTTTTCCTCTTCGCTGCTGAAATTTTCAGATTTTTTAATAGTTTTTAGAAAAATTATATTTTTCAAAAAAATTTTATATCTGATCTAATTGAAGGATTTAGAAAAGAAATACCATCAAAAGCATTATATTCCATATTTTTGAAAAATATACAATTTTATATCTTTGAACATCTCGTTCGAAAGTTGTGGTATTTATCTGTAGAAGGTATATGCAAAGGCGAAAATTGGTGAATTCACACAAAAAATAATCATCTTTCAGCTCATGCTGTGTGTCCAAATCTTCACGTATTTTTAAAATTTCTTAAAGTTCTCTTAGCTGAAGAATTATCTGTCCATTGATATATAATAAGTCATAATATTACAAAAAAAATACAAGTTAGTTTTGGCCGCACTGTGCGGGCTGAAGATAGCCACGCACGCATATTCGAATTCGAAAACGTGGATGGGAAAAAGCGTGACTTTCCTCACCAATAGTGCGAAGATAGCCTCGCTTTTTTTTCAACTAAGCCACGTTTTTTAAATTTACCACAGTATATTTCGAACATTAATTTTTGCCGTTTAAGCTAAAGGAAAGCTAAAGGAAAGGATTAAGCTTTTGCCGTAAGGGAAATCACAAATTTAAGACAAAACTTTAAAATGCTAATGAATATAACTCTATTCCAAGCTTAAATATTTTATTAAGCGATTTCCAAAACTTTACTCTTTTTCTTGAAAGAAAATGCTTGCTAAGTTATTCTTTCTAACTAGATATTTTATTTTATTTTACTGCAGCAACTTTAGTGAAATGTAATACGTGTGATAGCTCAGCGGCATTTGAATCTTGCAAGAAAGAAAGTCTTGGCTTCAAAATAAAAGTTACGTGTGTTTGGTGTATCGTCATTGATCGGCTATTTGACCAGCAAAGTGTTTGATATTTTTGTCAGCAGTTCGTATTGAAACGATGTGAAACCTGGAGCAAAAAATGAGGACCTTCAGAATATGAAGAGTGGCACGAGGAGCACGTGAACAAAGGACAATGTGAATCAAATCACAGTGGGCCATCCGGTAATATGGAAGTGAGTGCTATCGTGAAATGTTTCACCGTTTGATTGAGTTTTTAAAAGTAAAATACCGCAATTATATTGGTGATGGCGATCCCAAAACCTACACCGGAGTAGTCAATGCGAAACCTTACGGTGATAACTTCATAATTAACAAGAAATTGTGTATTGGACACGTTCAAAAAAGGGTGGGCAAACTTAGTAAAATCGCACGTGGTCGATGCAAAATCAAAATCTGGTGAAAAAGTGAAGAGGAAAACTCTTTCCGGTAAAGGCAAACTAACTGTCAACATGATTGTTTACGCCGAACCCGGTTAGGCACCCTGTTTTTTTTATTGTAAACTAAATTGATAGTCAGATGGCGTTCGAGTTTTCATAATTCCACGAAAACCCGAAGGTTTTGTTGTAAAAGCGAACATCAATGCTGTTGATGTTCGCCGACGCCATTCCTTGGAATACAAAAAGCTAGTAAGATCGCCCCCCAAAGAAATATATATATTCAAATAAACATATTTTATTAATTGAATTTACTTTTTCATGCCTTCTTATTCCCGAGCCCTAATCAATTTGGAATTGTTATCGTTGAGAAGCAAAGTCCTCAACCCGACGACGAGATATTTATTGGTCCAATCGAACCGGATAACAATCGAAGACAATAATTGGAAAATTAAAAGCGATCTTCAGCAAAATGTATTGAAAAAACAACAACAAAAAAAAAGTACTGTAACATCATTAAACTACATTTATACATTTATTACTATAAGCTAACAACACTACATTTATACTTATAAGCTAACAACACTGGTTTTGTAGACATGCAACAGAACGGACTGACAGACAGAAAAGAAATAAATAAAGAGAGTCAGTCTTGAGAGGATGCTTAAACATAAAACATGTCGATTGTCTTTTATCGGGGATCTTATATTATATGGCGACCGTGACAGGACACCGTGACCGCGACGTGCGGCTTAAAGTCAAACTGTACAATGTACAGTGCACATATTTAAAAAACGGAAAAACTAATAGTTCAAGTGAAAAATAAACAAAATTTAAGAAATTAAAGCAAAAAAAAAAAGTGAACAATTAATGAACTAAGTGGAAAGTGAATTAAATGAGAAACAGTAGAAAAAAAAAAAACAAACACATAAAGTTCGAAATAAATTACACGTAATCAAAAAAGTAACGAAACAGAAAAAAAATTCTTTTAAATATTAAAAAAAAAAAAAAAAAACCTATTGAAAACGTTTATAATTTTGCCTCGTGGCCAGCGAAGTTGCTTATTGCATAACGGCGTGACTTGGTACCGTAACCGCTTAACTTTTTGCGAAAAATCGCGTGGTATTCAAATCGTTGCTAACGGTTCAAATCGTTGCTAACCGCAAACAGCACCATTGCGTAAATTGCTTAGTGTGCCATGATTTCTTTTAAGTTTTCTGTCGTCGGCTGCTTATAGTTGCCTCTTTTTGTCTGCCTCTTTTGATGCGCAAGCTGAGAGCGTCTTGCTCTGCCACGCACGAATCGTAAAATTAAAAACGAACATAGAGAGAAACCAACAAATTATAGACACGAGAAAAAAAAATGTCAAGTGAAACAAAATGTTGTGCTACGAAAACTTTAAATTAAATAACGAACAAAACACAAACATGAAGGATATATAATATGCAGAATGTTACCAAATAACCAAATGGTTGACAAAGTGAAGTACAAAGACAAATAAAATAATGTAAGTAAAAGTAAACCGGAAGGAAAATAGACGCAAAAAGAACATAGTGATAATCAAGATGTATTACGACGCTTGAGAAGATAAAAATAAAAATTGGCATAATTCTACAACAACAACTTAAACAGAAAAAAAATCGTCAAAATAACACAGTGATAATAACAATGAAAGCTGGAAAAGATTTAAACAAAAATGTTAAGCAACAACAAGTGCAACCCAAAGCGAAACAAAAATAATCATAACAGAAATACAAAAGTAAAATTTTTTCTTAAACAACATGGGTGAAAAGGGTGTGAATGTTACTTAACAAACAAAACCAATATAAAACACAATAACAGCATCAAAAATAATTAAGACTTCAATAGAAAAATAAAATATGTAACAAAAATCTGTTATTAAAATATCAAACAGTAACCTAAATATACAATAAATAATAAAGTGACATTACAAAAACAATACCGGCAAATACACAAATGAAATTAACATATATGCAACGAAAAACAGAAGTGAACAAACAACAATAGAAACAAAAATTACAACAACAAAAATAGGAAAACCTTGAAAGAAAAATAAGTAAACACTGCAAATAAAAAGTGACTTAACCTAAAAAGCAAATATTAAAACAACAAAAATATTAAAAACCTGGAATGAAAACCAATTAGAAACATCAACTTAAATGTGACTTAACCTAGAAAGAAAATATCATAAACAACAAAAACATTAAAAACCTGGAAAGAAAAACATTTAAAAACTGAAAATAAAAAGGACATAAGCCTGAAAAGAAAATATTAAAACAACAATGAAAATATTTAAACCTGAAAATAAATACAATTAGAAACTGAAAATAAAACTTAAATAATTCTGGAAAGAAAATATTAAAACAACAACTTAATCATGCTACAAACACAAGTACTTAAGCAGCTAGGAAACGAAACAGGTGTTTGCGACAACAACAATAACAACATTTCCTTATGAAGAGAGAATAGCGTTGGCAGTGACAACAACAGATATTCCTGACACAAAAAAAATACTATATACTATGATATAATATTGTATACTTTATTTATTTTTGTTCTTAAAATTATAAATTTTTTTTAATGACTAGTGTTGTTGAGCATCAATTACTTGTTTAAGTTTAGCAATTAAGCAAGTGTAAGCAAAGATATCACTTTGTATTTTAGAGGTAGTTTCAAATTAAAAGGATAAAACAAATAATTTGGAAATTTATATTCGATCTTTTTATTTTGAAAAGATATGGAAAAAAAAAACACATATTGATAAATGAATAACTTTAATGTTGAAGAATTTAATGATTTGAAGAAAAATTTTATTACAGTGACTAAAAGGGTTCTACAGAGCCGTCCAATTACTACAAACGAAACAAAAATTAAAGAATACATTAAGTTGCTTATTTTGAATTATAATATTATTATTAAATATTCATCGCTTCATATCGACGAATCACAAGCAAACCAGAAACGTTACATATATGAAAATTTGGAAAAATGTAGGAAGCTTTTGATCAAGTGTTTTGGTAAATTGCACAGCAAGGTTCAAGTACCAAATGTTTTTGATTTTGTTTTAGTTGAAGTAGATATTTTAAATGAGGATGAAACAGATGACGAGTTTAGTGACGCTAAATCAGAATTGTTAAGAGTTCCTTTTACACGTAGAGTTTCATTATCAAATTTAATTGAAGAACCGTTTGACGCGGCGACTTGTTCATCTGATATAGTTTCTAACTTTAATTTAGATTGGAAGTCCAATTTCAAAATGGCGACAATGGAAGAAAAAAAATCTTTTATAAGCATGTGCGCTTCTATTATCAGGGAAAATTACAGCGGAAATCCACTGGCGCTAGAATCGTTTCTTGACAAGGTCAATTTGATTGAGGAGTTAGTTAGCGAAAATTTGACAGCCACTTTTATATCTTTCATAAAATCAAAGCTTGAGGGAAAGGCTCGCGAAGCCTTGCCAACAAACATAAATTCCGTTATTGAAATAAAAACAGCATTGCGAAGTAGAATAAGACCTGAGAATTCTAAGGTAATAACTGGTAAACTTTCAGCTTTGAAGGCAAAAAATGACGATTATTCGGAATTTGCGAAAAATATAGAGGAGTTAGCAGATGCACTCGAACGATCTTTAATTATAGAGGGCATCACTCAGGCAAAAGCGCACGAAATGACAATCGAACAAACGGTGAGCACATGTAGACTTAATACAAGGTCAGATTTGGTAAAGTCAATACTTGCTTCGACTTCGTTTACGGATGCCAAGGAAGTAGTAGCAAAATTAATAATAGAACAGACAACTGAGTCTAAGGAAAAACAAGTTCTAGTACTCGGTACACGCAAACATAATGCCAACAATAACTTTTCAAATAATTTCAATAATTATAGAACGAATAGAAATTTAGAGAGTTTTCGTGGTTATCGAGATAACAATCAGTTTCGTAACAACAATAATAACAGTGCTCGTAGCGATGTACGGTTTGGTGGGAATCGGTCCGGTAATCAATTCAATAATCGACACAATAATCGATATGATAATCGATACAATAATCGATATGACAATCGATACAATAATCGTTATGACAATCGATACAATAATCGATTTGATAACCGATTCGGTAGTGGTAGTAACGACAACGTTGCTAGACAGAATAGAAGTGCAAACATCCGTACTTTAAACGAGGAGGCCCCTCAGCAGCGGCAGTTGAGGGAAGAAGAAGACAATTAAAGAAAAATATTATCGAGAAATCAATTTTTTCGTTAAATTTAACTTACGCAGATTTTATTGTAATAAACTGTGCCGACAACAATAAAATTTGTACATTTCTGGTTGACACTCAAGCCGATATCTCTTTAGTTAAATTTTCTTGTTTAAACAATTACTTAAAAATAAATACGGAAGACGTTATAAACATAACCGGTATTACGCGTAATCTCGTTTCAACGTTGGGTACCATTAGTTCTAACGTAACTATATCAAATTATCTTATTCCTCATATTTTCCATGTAGTCAGTGACGATTTCAACATACCAACAGATGGCATATTAGGAAAAGATTTTTTGAAAGCAAATAAGTGCAACATTAGCTATGAAACCAATACAATTTCCTTTTATATAAACAATCATAAACTTGAACTTCCAATTTTACATGGTACAAGTGCTGATTCTTGTATAATTCCACCCAGGTCTGAAGTTTTTCGATTGTTCAATTTAGGTCAATCCACACAACCGCTTTTTGTTGACTCACAAGAAGTATGTTGTGGCGTTTTTACAGCAAGATGTATTGTTGACTCAACAAATCCCATTCTACGCGTCGTTAACACGACAAACGAAGTAAAATGTATCAAAACTGACAACATTAAAACTGAAAGTTTAGATAATTATTATATATATGAAGTTAATAAAGTAGCTAAGGATCCTAATCGCATTAATGAATTGACTAATATCCTTGAAAACCAAATGCCTAGTTATGTCAAAAACGATCTTATGCCATTGTGCCAACAATATTCTGACATTTTTGCGTTAGATACTGACCAAATGACAATAAATAATTTTTACGAACAAAATCTAAGATTAACAGATACTTCGCCAGTCTATATTAAAAACTATCGTTTGCCTTATTCTCAAAGATCCGAAATAAATAACCAGGTAGAAAATTTATTACAAAACAATTTAATAGAACCAAGCTATTCAAACTACAATAGTCCTTTAATTTTGGTGCCCAAAAAGAGCTCTACTGGTCAAAAATCATATCGTATGTGTGTAGATTTCAGGGCAGTAAATAAAAAATTAGTTGCGGACAAATTCCCTTTGGCTCGAGTAGACGATATATTGGATAATCTGGGTCGAGCAAAACACTTTTCGACTCTTGATCTTTTTTCCGGATTCCATCAAATCCCACTTCACGCTGACTCGCGAGACATAACGTCATTTAGCACAGATCGTGGTGCTTTTCGCTGGAAAGTTTTACCGTTTGGACTCAACGTTGCACCGAACTCTTTTTCAAGAATGATGTCCATTGCGTTTTCAGGTTTGTCTCCAAATCAAGCTTTCCTCTACGTTGACGACTTTATTGTCATCGGATGTAGTGAGGACCATCACCTGAAAAATTTATCTAAAGTCTTCGATATTTGTAGAACATTTAATTTAAAACTTAATCCTAAGAAATGCAATTTTCTACGTCCAGAAGTATCATTTTTGGGGCATAAGTGCACCCCCAATGGTCTTTTACCGGATGATTCGAAAATAATCGCAGTTAAAAGTTATGAAAAACCAACCGATAAAGACGCGGTAAGACGTTTTGTCGCTTTTGCAAACTATTATCGCAGGTTTATTCCTAATTTTGCTACTCTGGCAGCACCTTTGAATCGTTTAAGTCGAAAAAATATTCAGTTTGCTTGGGATGAGAATTGTCAACAAGCCTTTGAGGCGCTGAAGGCTACTTTGGTATCTCCTAGATTATTGCAATACCCAAATTTTGAGAAAAAATTTGTCATTACAGTTGATGCGTCAAAAATTGGGTGTGGTGCAATTCTAAGTCAGGATTTCAGCGGTAGTGATTTACCAATTTGTTTTGCTTCAAAATCTTTTAACAATGCGGAACAGAAAAAACCCGTAATAGAGCTTGAACTTTTGGCTATCTATTTTGCCATAAAACAATTTCGACCATATGTGTATGGTACTGAGTTTACTGTTAGGTCAGATCATAGACCACTGGTATATTTATTTAATATGAAGGATCCATCATCAAGACTTTCCAGAATCAGACTGGAACTTGCAGAATATAATTTTACTATAGAATATATAAAAGGAAAATCTAATGTTGTTGCTGACGCCTTGTCGCGTATTTCAATCAATGAATTGAAAGAATCAAGTAGCATATTCGCTATGACAACCCGCGCGATGCATAGGCGATCAAACGAAAAAATTCCGGACAATGTTCTAAAACGAACAAACATGAGTAAAGATTTACTAATTTATGACAAATTTTCGAATGAATTTAGTTTGCGTAATTATAAAATCAGGTCTGTTATAATAACCGAAGGAAAAGATCAAAAGAAACAGTTAAAAATAACTATATATAATAAATTTAAAAAAGTATTCGATGTAAGTTTTGTGATCATTAACGAATCATTGAATTTAGATGATATGCTTTCGAGGCTACAGTTTGAAGCCGCTAATCACAAAATTCAATCCATTGAATGGCCTAAAGATGACATTTTATTTACGTACTGTACAGTACAAGAACTTAAAGACCATGGTATTAAAGTTTTGAAAACCTTAGAGATAATTTTGACAAACCCTATAGAAACTATATTTAATAATGCAAGAAAGCAAAGCATAATTGAAATTTATCATAACGATCCATTAACAGGAGGTCACTGTGGAATGAAGAAATTATATGCGAAAATTAGAACCAAATTCCATTGGCGAAACATGACCCGAGATATATCTTCCTTCGTCAAAAATTGCAAAAAATGTACTCTTAATAAAGTAAAGTTAGGAAATAAAGAACAGCTAGTTTTTACTCCAACTCCAGTCAAACCTTTCGATGTTGTTGTTATTGACACTGTAGGCCCGTTACCAGAATCAAACTTAGGTAACAAGTATGCACTCACATTGATTTGCGATTTAACGAAATACTTAGTTGCAATAGCATTGCCAGACAAAAGTTCTAAGACAGTTGCTAGAGCAATTTTTGAAAATTTTATTTTAGTTTATGGAATAATGAAGTCTATAAAAACTGATTTAGGAACTGAGTTCAAAAATGAAACTTTAATTGAGCTCGCGAAAATTTTAAATATTGAGCAAAGCTTTTCGACACCGTATCATCACGAAACGGTTGCAACAGTGGAACGTAACCATCGAGTATTCAACGAGTACCTTCGTGCTTATGCAGCTGAAGAAATGTCCGACTGGGATACATACTTAAAATATTTTACTTTTTTTCACAACACTACTACAAATACAGTTTTTGACAACAAATTTACACCGTTTGAGCTAGTTTTTGGTAAAAACGTTATATTACCACACGAAGTACAAAAGGACACAATTGATCCTCTATATAATACGGAAAGTTACTATAAAGAGGTAAAATTTCGTTTGCAGAAAACTCACGCATTGGCTAGAAAGTTAGTTAATAAACACAAATTACGGAACAAAAACATATATGACAAACACGCAAAACCACTTAATTTGTCTGAAAATGATAAAGTTCTTGTTAAGAAAGAACCGTATGAAAAATTTAAAAACATATTCGAAGGTCCATTCATTATCAAAAATATAGACGGAGTTAATGTAACCATTTATGATGAGAAAAACAAAAAAGAAAAAACTATACATAAGAATAGGCTCAGAAAAGCATAAAAATTTAATTTAAAAAAAAATAAAGCAACTTAATTTTTCACAAACATTACTTATTTACTTCTCAATATTTATTTAAATTCAAAAAAAAAAAAAAAAAAAAAAAAAAAAAACTTCAAAAATAAAATTTTAAGAATTATAAATTTTATTCAAATCTTTAAATCTGTATATTTTTATTCTATTAAAAATACATTTTTTTTTCTCTTCTACAGTTGAAGTAGCATTTAATTAAAATTCATATGTACACCCGTATATTTTCAAATTTAAGAAAAATTTTAAAAATTAATATCAGTTTTTGCTCGCTACTTTATAAGTTCATTATGTCAATCATAATTTAATTTTATCAATCAATATTATCAGTTACATGAGATGTTTAACTTAGTAGATTAAGTATTACTTAATGTATATAATTGAGCTTTATGTAAAATATAACTAAAATAAACCAAATTTTAAGTCAAAATAACGAAAAAAAAAACTGATCTAAACGAACGAATTTTAGTAAAGGAGGGTGTGAGTTGGTGACTACATAACCACATCAATTTTTAGATCATAATTCGTTCATTTACATTAGTTTAATTCTATCAAAGAGAAGACGGAGTGTTACCAAGATTGATCACCTTGATTACCTTTTTCTTTTCTTTGGAAGGAAGGTGTAACATCATTAAACTACATTTATACATTTATTACTATAAGCTAACAACACTACATTTATACTTATAAGCTAACAACACTGGTTTTGTAGACATGCAACAGAACGGACTGACAGACAGAAAAGAAATAAATAAAGAGAGTCAGTCTTGAGAGGATGCTTAAACATAAAACATGTCGATTGTCTTTTATCGGGGATCTTATATTATAGTACGTTACATTTGCTATAAATTTGGTGATCCTCAATTTGCGGTGAAATTTATTTATGGTTGACAGATTTAATGAAGTTAATCTCGCGTTAATTAAAAGCAACCCACTCATTAGAAAAAAAACAAAATTTCATGGTACTTCTTTGCAGTGCTTAGTTAAATTTCTTGTAAAAAAAAAAACAAAAAGCGCTCTCTGTCCGTCTGTGTTTTTTCTGCTGCTATTAACTTTGCAACAAACAGACATTTTTCTTTGTTTAGAAACCTTAAATTAAATTAAATAATAGTGGAAATAAAAGTTCGTAAAATTGTGGCATTTAAGATTAACTTAAAATAACAAAATTTTCCTATTAAAAGAGAAAAAAAGCCTCGAAAATAAAACAAGTTAAAGTTGTTAAAATTGTTGGCAAAATTTATAATTTGATAACAATTAATAAAACTTTTAAAAGTGAGAAGTGTTAAAGTGCGAGAGAAGTGCAAACAAATAAATAAATTGAATATTTATTTAAATAGCCATAAATAATAATTAGTCCAATAAATAGGGCAACAAGCAGCGAAGGCCAAAAATCCGTCGGCAAGCAGTGCATGCAAAAGGTGGTGATTTTTCGTTTTCGTTGTTGTTGTTGTTGTGAGCACACATACTGTTGCCTCTCACTGCACTCTTGCACTAGGGTGCGCGTGGTACAATTTTGGTACTTTTTCATAAAGAGAGTTTGCGTGCAAGTATTTTCGTACTTTCAACACTACCTTTTCACTACTATTTTTGTTGTTCACAATTTGAAAAATCCACATTTTTAATACATTTTTATAGGAATTTTAAACAAGAAATAAAGAAAATTTATAAGAATATCCATACAATACATACTACTTTTTTGCAATTTCCGCTTTTTCCATCATTCTAGCCGATTTCTTCCAGTAGTGAGTTTTATAAAACCACACTGATCGTCAAAAAAAAAGGACAATTTTTAAAGTTTTTTTTTGAAATTTAATAGAATTTTCCAGTTCACGGTTTGCCTTTCATTGTTCTTAATTTATTACAATGCCGTTAAAGACTTTTACCCGGGCAGCAGATGAGTTGTTGGAGATCGAGGAGCAATTCAATGAAATTGCCGATTTCGAACACTCAAAATTTACTTTGGAAGTTCGCAAGAAAGAACTTAAGGCACAGTGGGTTGTTGTCAAAGGAAGCTATGGTACCTGCATGCAAAAGTTATATAGTACAAGCACTGAGGCAAATGATGCCGACATTTCAAGTGTCAAAGTGAAGTACCGCTTTTGCTATGACGCGTATGTCAGATGTGCAGGAAAATTAGGCGAATTAATTGAAAAACTAACCAAAGTCAATTCAGCCGAAAAGCCACCTATTAGCGACAACTTGACAGATATGCCCCCGAGTAGACATAATATCCATCTGCCTCTTTGTGACACAGAAATATTTTATGGCGATTATGTGTCTTGGACCTCATTTCGAGATATGTTTTCCGCGATATACATATCCAATACACGCTTAACTCCTGTGGAGAAATTGTACCATCTTAATCAAAAGACGAGAGGAGAAGCAAAAGAGATTGTAAAGAAATCTCCTCTCACTCATGATGGGTTCACTCAAGCGTGGAAAAATTTAAGTGATCGCTACGAAAATAAGCGAATCCTCGTTAATAGTCAGTTGAAAGTTTTATTCAACCTCCCTTCCATATCTTCAGAGTCCGGGAGCGCTATTAAAAAACTGCAGCGTAACATTAACAATTACATTTCCGCTTTAGAGCTCCATAGCATCGATATTAGCAAATGGGATGCTATTTTTACTTACTTATGCTCTACTCGTTTACCAGAAACCACGTTATCGCTATGGGAACAAGGCATAGTTAACAAATCTGAAATTCCAAAGTGGAAAGATTCTGATTTCTGATATTCGGAGTTGCAATAATGCAAAGCACTCCATTAGTAAGAATAGTTCACAATATCACCAAAATAGTACAGTGAAAAAAGTGAATTCTAATCACGCAAATGTAAATACTAGTTCGCAATGCAAGCTTTGCCCCAATCGACCTCATGTTTTAAAACGTTGCCGCAAATTTTTAGCCATGAGTGTAAGTGATAGATTAGCCACCGTGAGGAGACTTCACCTGTGCTTGAACTGTTTGGCTTATTCTCATGAAGTCAAAGATTGTAAAAGTCTATTTAATTGTGCGACTTGTTAAAGGCGCCACAATTCTCTGCTCCATCGTGAAGAGTCATCTCATGCGGGGCTCTCCGGTAGCTCTCAATCTTCCACCACAAATGCGCACTTAACACAAATACAGTCCACCCCTGAGGGAGAGAATGTTCTTTCCTGTTTCTCAACTAGCAGAAAGAGTGTACTTCTGGGCACTGCTACGGTGACCATATGTCACTTAGGCTCTGTTTATACTGCTAGAGCGCTCATTGATTCAGGTTCAGAAGGAACATCTGTCTCAGAACGCCTACAAAACATTCTGAAACTACCCACTAAACCAATAAACGCACAAGTAGCTGGCTTAAATAATGTTGTGTCAGCAAGAGTCTCTCGAATGTGTAAATTTGTAATAGGTTCCCCTCATAACCCAAGTCAATTCTCCCCCAACTGACAGGGAATCTCCCAACAAGCTCGATTGACATTTCGCTCATTCAATCTCTTCCTGATTTTGACCTTGCTGTACATCAGCTTTTATAAAAGTAAGCAAGTAGATGTGATAGGAGGCGATATATACCCGAGCATTCTCTTGGACGGCATTCGCCGTAATATATTAGGTTCTTTGATTGCTTAAGAAACCGTTTTTGGTTGGATTATTACGGGTCCAGTTTCATCTGAAGACGTGTCTTCTTTCACGACTTGTCTTAATTTCTTTGCTGAGGTTTCACTCGATCAGCAGATAGCACGGTTTTGGGAGTTGGAAGAAATTCCAAAAAGAAAGATGTTAACTCGTGAAGAGCAACTGTGTGAAGAAAATAGATAATAGATAGATAGATAATAGAAATAGAAATGAAGTAGCAATGATGGTCGATATATTGTAACTTTGCCCTTTAAGATAGGTTTTACTCAGAATCTCCAACTAGGTCATTCGCGTTCGAACGCTTTTAAGCAATTCTTGTGAACAGAATCTTCACTTAGTAAGAAGCCCGACTTCAAAGCTCAATATGATAAAGTGATCAAAGAATATTCCGATTTAAGCCATATGCATCAAGTTGAGCCCCGTAAATTTGAATATGCGCCTTCTCATTACTATCTGCCCCATCATTCGGTCATAAAACCCAATAGTACATCAACTAAGATTAGAGTGGTTTTCAATGCATCATCTTCAAGCTCCAATGGAGTCAGTTTAAATGATGTTCTCTACACTGGACCTGTTCTTCAAACGGACCTTTCTCTTTTAATTTTGAAATGGAGGTTTTTCAAGTATGTTCTCAACGGTGACATTGAGAAAATGTTCCGTCAAATTTGGGTTGACCCCAAGCATACACCAAATCAAGGCACAGAGATAATCCAAATAGTGAAGTTCATGATTACGAGTTAGATACCGTTACCTTTGGTTTAAATTGCGCTCCTTTTCTGGCAATTAGAACTCTTCTGCAACTCGCAGAAGATGTTCAGAAGACATATCCCTTAGCGTCGTTAGTATTGAGGGAGTATATGTACGTAGATGATGCGTTGACTGGAGCTCATGATGTAGAGACCGCTAGAAAAACTCGAAACGAGCTTATTTTAGCTCTAAAATCCGCTGGGTTTTTGATGCGAAAATGGACCTCGAATTGCAAAGAATTACTCGAAGATTTGCCAAAGGATCACCTGCTCCATGAAGATTTTTTGAAGTTTGAAGATTGGAGTGTTGCAAAAATGTTAGAAGTTCGTTGGAATGCTAGATTTGATTACTTTTATTTTGTCACTAGACCATTCGACATAAAAGGTAGCTTTACCAAACGAGAAATTTTGTCTACTATTGCACAGCTTCTCGACCCGGCAGGATGGTTAGGCCCGATTATAGTTGTAGCAAAAATTATTATGCAACAAATCTGGTTAGATAAAATCGATTGGGATGAGTATCTAACCGGTCAGAGTCTTTATTCGTGGAAGCAGTTTCTAAAAAATTACCATCATATCTATTCAATTAGAATGCCAAGATGGATAAACTTTTGCCTTTGGAGCAAAGTGGAATTCCATGGCTTTTGCGATGCATCCGAGAAAGCTTACGCAGCGGCACTATATTCGGGTAGAAACTCAAAATGCTGCTGTCTTCATTCATCTACTAACCTCGATAACAAAAGTTGCTCCCGTAAAAACTGTTTCTTTACCTAGATTGGAATTGTGCGGAGCAACTCTTCTTGCCGAAATGGCTGATTCGTTGCTGCCGCAGTTAGATCTTGAGCAATTTAGCTTGCAGTTTTGGACTGATTCAACTATTGTTCTTGCTTGGTTAAAAAAGCCACCCTGCTCCTGGACGACTTTTGTCGCCAATCGAATTGCGAAAATAATTGAAAAGGTTGATGACACAATCCAGCTGATTTGGGAAGTCGTGGAGTCATGCCGCAGGATCTGGTCAATAATAGGTTATGGTGGGAAGGTCCCTCATGGCTAAATAAAGACCGATCAGAATCGCGCCCTCAATTGAAAAACTTAGAGCTTGAGACATCTCTCGAAAGCAAGCCCATAAAGTCCTTTTTTCCCTACTTTGACAAGTATGAGGAAATCCTTGATAGGTTTTCATCACTTTCTCGAGCCTTACGAGTTGTGGCGTGTGTATTTCGGTTTTATAAGCGAACGCATCCCAAACTCAAAAGAGAATTTAGTTAGAATACCACCCAAGTGTCAAGAGATGAAATTAATTTTGTTAAAACGCATTTAATTGTTCTCTATCAAAAGGTTCACTTTTCTTATGATTATCGTGACTTTTCAAACAAGCACCCTATAAGTTCTTAGAGTTCCTTATTGACTCTGAACCCTTTTATGGACCCCTCATATATACTTAGAGTAGGTGGGCGGTTAGCCTCCTCGACTTCACTCTCATACAATGAAAAATACCCCATTATATTGCCATATAATTGTCAAATCTCAAAACTTTTAGTTTTATTCACACATTGGATTTCCTTACATGGCGGAAACCAATTAGTATTGCGATTGATCAGGATGGAGTTTTGGATTATAAAAGTGAAGAACCTGATCAAAACTTCTATTCATAATTGCAAAGTGTATGTAATTCATAGAAAGAAAGAACGTACGCAGATTATGGCAGCATTACCCTCTTCTCGAACGACAATTTCACGGCCACAACTGGGGTTGACTTTGCCGGTCCGTATGAAATAAAAAATTATACGGGTCGAGCATGCCTCATAACAAAATTCTATGTATGTGTTTTTGTGTGTTTTGCCACAAAAGCTATACATCTTGAAGTCACAAGTGATTTGTCCACAGCGACTTTTCTGGCAGCCTTTGTACGTTTCGTGGCCCGTCGAGGATGTCCTGGAGACATTTACTCTGACAATAGTACAAATTTTGTTGGAGCCTCGAAAGTGTTTCAACGAGAGTTGAGAGAGTTTGTTGAAGCAGCCCGAGGTGCTGTCACTGCAACGCATGCACACCAAGGAGTTTTATGGCATTTTATTCCTGCAGGAGCCCCTCATATGGGTGGCTTATGCGAAGCCGGGGTCAAGAGTTTTAAGACACATTTGCGAAAAATTGCAGGTTCACTTAGATTCCCGTTTGAAGAATTTTCGACTTTATTGTCACGCATTGAAGCTTGCTTAAATTCAAGACCAATAAGTCCAATGTCTGATAACCCAGATATTCTTACAGCTTTAACCCCTGGTCACTTTCTAGTTGGTGAACCACTGTTAAGCAGACCTGAGTCAGACATATCTGAAAACCCCATATCCATCATCAATAGATGGAAAAAACTCCTAGCTCTACATCAGCAATTCTGCTCCCGATGGAAAGATAAATATATATAGTAGTTGCACAAAAGGTTTAAATGGAAAAATCCCCAAAAGGACGTAGGCATAAATGATCTTGTTGTCATCCGTGAGGAAAGTTTACCCCCTAATGAGTGGTGATTAGGTAGAATAATAAAAACACATTGTGGAAAGGACAACAAAGTTCGAGTGGCTGAGATTAAGACAGCTTGTGGTAGCATCACGCGTCCGATAGTCAAACTCGTTGTCCTTCCAGCGTGTTAAATTGGAAGTGAAAATATTCTCCCAACTTTGCTGTTTTCAGATAATTTGTCAACATGCCACGCTTTTACCTCAACCGTCGCCAAACCCAGAAGGCTGTCAAGTCCGCTGCATGTCGCCTGTGTGAAGGAGCGCACCCTCTTCGATTCTGTAAGCAGTTCCGCCCAAAGAGCCTCGAAGAAAAGCTGCGTTTGGTGTTGCTCATGCGATATTGCTCTAATTGTCTGTCTACTCAGCATACTCTGAACCGATGTGTCAGTGAGATGCGCTGCAAACATTGCCAAGAGAGCATCACAGTTTGCTCCACGGAAACTCCCATGACCGAGCTCGACCAAGCCCGTCTACGTCGCTTACTGAGAGTGTTGGTTCCGATCGATCTGAGCCCAGACCACGCCCGTCCAGGCCACGTCGCGACGCGTCGTTTCGTGGACCACCCCAGTTCCGATGATGATGCAACAGGAGAAGAAAGCGATGAGCCCAGACCTCGTACGTCTACGCCATCGCACCCAGCAGAAGCTTTGGAGACAGACCCAGTGGTTGAGCTCAGACCTCGTCCGTCTACGCCATCAACTGGAATTGAGCGTTCGCTGGATCATCCTTTCCGCCCACCGCTGAATTCTGAGCCCAGACCACGCCCGTCTATACCAAAATGGCGTCGACGTCACCGAAAGCAGCGATCTAAGTCGGAGAAGAGAGTGGAGCGATATGCGCAATCAACGAATACCCGAAGAGTTGACGCGCGCATGCAAATAACCAGAAGGGCTCCTCCGATGCTGCGTCAGCAGTTGGTGCCGCTTAAGCCCACAGCGATAGTTAAGATTTTGGCAACCGGTGGAATGCGTTTGCTGCGGGCGCTTATTGATCCATGTTGTGATATGTCGGTGATATGTGGGTCATTGGTGCATCGCCTTGGATTGGTGGCTGCTCGCACTTACTCGTAGGAAACTTGTTTCCTCACCATCCGTGGCAGGCTTGAGCGCAGTGAACGCATCACAGCAAATGCCCGAGTGCAGAAGGGTTTCTCGCGCGTCACTCCGAGTCGAACGTTAGATGTCAGAATAATGTTGCTGGCTGGTCCAATATGTTGCTGGCAGATGAGAAGTTTCACCAGTCCCGGCCGGTGCATCTAACCTTAGGTGTCGAGGTTCATGCGCGCATAATGAATGCTGGACTCCTTCCAAGTGCAGCCAGACAGCCTATAGCGCAGAACACCATGTTTGGTTGGGTGGTGTCGGGAACGCGCCCATTTTGAATATGGGCTCTTCGATAATGCGATTTCCCTCTACATTTTATGAATTAAGAATGAATTATGCAGATTGAATTTCATGAATTTATTTATAACAAAATCCGTCTTTGTTTTCAATTATATGCACCCTGGGTCACCAAAGCATATGTAACGTGTTTTTATTTAACTCATAGCATTCTACAATTTGTATTGATTTTACCAACTTAGCTTTCTTGCAGTGATGCTGCAAGGCGGGCGGCAATGTTTACGCCGAACCCGGTTAGGCACCCTGTTTTTTTTTTATTGTAAACTAAATTGATAGTCAGATGGCGCTCGACTTTTCGCAATTCCACGAAAACCCGAAGGTTTTGATGTAAAAGCGAACATCAATGCTGTTGATGTTCGCCGACGCCATTCCTTGGAATACAAAAAGCTGGTAAGATCGCCCCCCAAAGAAATATATATATTCAAATAAACATATTTTATTAATTGAATTTACTTTTTCATGCCTTGTTATTCCCGAGCCTCTAATCAATTTGGAATTGTTATCGTTTGAGAAGCAAAGTCCTCAACCCGACGACGAGATATTTATGATCGACAAATAAACTGTGTATTATGGGCTAGCAATTCGAAGAAATCACGATTCTGTGAGAAACGCTATATAGGCGACTTTTTATCATTTTACCAGCTTCACATATGTAGCAGCATCACTTTTTAACGAAGGCTCTACTGCTTTTCTTACAAGAATCCTGCAGATTTGGGCATCACTTCAGGACCAAGTGCGCATGAATGGGCGCGCGCGACAGACTCTTTGCGGATCAGCAGAGCGGACGAGCAAGCTGCTCGCGAGACCAAAGAAGGCAGAGTCTTACGTAGACAGAAGCAAAAAGATGCCGTAGATAACGTGGATGATAGTGATGTTCTGTATGGACCCGGCATCGATGATGGCGTTATTGTTTCTAGCAGAAAAACTAACATACATAAAACTTATTTTGATAGCTCATTATAAAGGCAATAAAATCACTTTTCTAACGGCATATCAACAAACTCAAACGTTGTTAAGCGTTGGAATCAATTTAAAAATTATATTCTCAGCGCTCAGAAAATTTAAGAGATGACCTTATGTTAATCAATAACTGTGAACAAGGTGGCTTCTATCACATTTAAATTTGTTGTCAAAACTTTTTTAAAAATTATATTTTTCAATTAAATTAATAAAAAAAAGGTTATACCCTTAGAGCTTAAAAATTTAAAGAGGTACTCTTATGTATCTGTGACATATGTTAGAGTTGCTTAAGTCGAAAACTTAGTTTTGAGTGATTGTGCATATTGTTATTATGAGTGCAAAGTATTAGAAAATCTGACATTACCACCTTTCCAAGCGGAGAATAAACATAAGTAAAAGGCTCAGTTTTAAATATAGAAATGATTGGTAGTTAGATATATTGGTAGTGAATTTAAATTATTGCCACAGTTTTTTGTTTTATGTCAAAATTTTTTGTAATGGGAAAAAAAAAATGTGTGTAGGGGAAGTTGGGGCTAAGCAAGACAATTTGAGCCTTTGACAAAAAAAAAACAGACTTATTTTTTCCTCAAGCGTGATATACCATTTGAAAACAAGTTTCTTAAGCAATAAATTACAGTTTCACAAATTGCTTCAATATATGGGCTATATTGCTTCAAAATTGATGACCTCGAAAATGAAAATCCAAAAAAGGTGAGACTAAACCGATACCCCATGGGGCTAAGCCGAATAGTCGCAATTTAGTCAATATTTAATATTTATATTGTAGTAAATAATAGTAGTAGAATGTAATAGAATATATTTTTACGTCAAAATATAAATTGTACCAAATTAGAATATGGCGCAAAAGACAGCCAACTTCATATGTAAGTAGCCATACTGTATGCCATACTTCCGTTTTGACACTGATTCTGTGACCGCGAAACTGAATTGACTTAAATTGTCAAACGTCATAAAAATATACAAATAAATTAAAACTTTTCACTAAATAATCAGATGTGGGGTACCACAAACGTTGGAAAATGAAAAAAATTTCGAAAACCAACATGATTGATAGGCTGCGTTCGGCTGAAGTTGATGTACCAACTACAGCTACTATAACACAAGTCCGGGCGATTTATAGTGAGGTTATGCAAGACAGAGATGAGACTCCAACTGAAACTGGCATAACCTCAAAATGTGTTACTTCAGATGCAACTAAGACAATTTCTGCAAATTCTGTGCTTGCAGCTTCTGTTCCTGCTGAAGAAATTTCTGCTGCTGCTTCCGATAAAACTTTTGCTGCCGATGAAACTTCTGTTACCAATGCAACTTCTGCTTTCGATAAAACTTCTGGCGCCGAAACTTCCGCTACAACTGCCGTTCAAATATCTTCCGCTGTGGCTCCTGACGCTTTACTTTATGAAGGGTGTTCTGAAGATCACCTTGTATCAGTAGAGAGCATCTCCTCTGCTTGTCACATTGTTGCTGGTGTTACTCCAGCAAGTGCTGCTACACAAAAAATGTATCGTGCTGTTGAAGACATAACTTCTGAACTTGATGCTGAAGAGGAACAAGAGCTCAAGCGGCTTGAAAGGCGCAAGAAAATTGCTGAGTTAAAAAGGGAGCTGGCTGATATTGAATCAGTTAGTCACCCAGGAAAGAGAGTAGACTTTTCCGACATCGAAAACGCAATTCCGCCCTTTTCTGGAGATATTTCCTATGGTATCCGGAAGTGGATTTCTGACTTTGAGGACGTTGTCCTCTCCTTGGGGTGCGACGAACGTTGCAAATATCTTTCTGCACGACGTCTTATGCAGGGTACTGCAAAAGTTTTACTTCGAACAATTCGAGCTGATTGTTGGGAATCTTTAAGAGAATCACTTCTGAAAGAATTTGATTTTAAAGTGAGCAAACATGAGATCTATCGTCAGCTTGGTCAACGAGTTCGTCGTCGTGATGAACCACTATTGCACTACGTACTTTCAATGCAGGAGCTAGCTTCATATGCTGATGTTGATGACGCGGATCTCATAGAGTTTGTAATTGATGGTCTTTGTGATACGCCGTCAAATGTTTCAATTCTTTACTCAGCAAAGTCCATGGATGAATTAAAGAATCTCTTGCCACGCTACGAGAAAAGAAGAGTAAATAAGGCACCATCAGCTAAAAGTGCACCAACAACTCTAAACCGTAATGCAGCTACGACACCGACTACTGGAGCAATTAGATGCTTTAACTGCTCTGCTTTTGGTCACGTTGCTGCTAATTGCCCAAAAGAAAAACGACCTGCTGGTTCCTGCTTCCGTTGTGCAGATCCAGGGCACATCTACAAAAACTGTCCAAAGTCACCGAAGGCCAGACCAATTGGAATTGTCGATGAAGATGCTTATTCAAATGATATTATACAGGACTTAGGTGCCGTACAAATGGTAAGCGTTGCCTTTATATTAGGAAAAGATAAGTGCACAGATTTAATAAAATGTTTGTCTCTTTTGGATACCGGTAGTCCGGTTAGCTTTGTTCAAAAATCCGTGTTGCCTGAAGAAATCGAAGTTCGAAGTTTAGTTTATTCAAACTATAAGGGTCTAGGAAATTTCAAATTGTATACTTACGGTACTATATCTTGCTATCTTAAACTTGCCTCTCAAGTAAAAAAAATTTCTCTTATGGTCATTCCAGATGGTATTACTCCTATGCCCCTATTGATTGGTCGTGATACACTCAAAAAATTTAATATCAGTTTGTATGCCGAGCTTCAAGGCAAAAAATCTTCAGAGCAAATTAATTTTGAACGTATAAATACAAATTCATTAACTCAACTTCATGTGTGCACTTATTCTCCTAGTTTTTTAAAAAATAAAACAGCTGATATGGTTAATTCAAAAAATTGTTTTAGTGATGAAAAACCTTGTGATGATGTTAAGGTAAAAATTATTCAAAATTTTGAACGAAAGAATGAAATATCAGTTAAGAATTCTGTTCCTCAAATTGAAAATAATGCGAATGAAATTTATAAAAATTTAGTTATTGATTCAGACAAAAGTGAATCATTTGTTGACGTTCCTATAACAAAAGCTGTTGATGCATGGGATTGTGAGATTTTCTCAATTAAGCTAGAACCTATTGACAACATCGAGGTCGGTCCCGAGTTAGATAAGTTTACAGCTGATAAGGTGCGTGCTGTTATTAATGAATTTTATTTAAATTTTGATAAATCAAAGGTGTCTCCCCTTGATTATGAAATGGAAATACGTCTTTCGATAGATACGCCCATTTATTGCCGTCCTAGGCGGTTATCTTTTTCTGAGAAGAAGGAAGTTGACAAAATAATTATAGATTTATTAGAACGAAGGATTATAAAACATAGTGATTCACCCTACGCTTCACCAATTGTTTTGGTGAAAAAGAAGTCCGGAGAAACGCGAATGTGTATAGATTATCGCGCTTTAAATAAACACACAATCCGCGATAACTACCCCCTTCCCTTAATCGAGGATTGTATCGAATATTTGGGGGGAAAGAAGGTTTTTACCTTGCTTGATCTGCGGAGTGGGTTTCACCAGATAAAAGTCTCTCAAAGCTCAACTTATCTTACATCTTTTGTTACTCCAAATGGCCAATATGAGTTTTTAAAAATGCCATTTGGTCTTAAGAATGCACCTAGTGTTTTTCAACGTTACATTAGCCGCGTTTTTCGGAAATTTATCGATGCCAAGCAAGTTGTAATTTACATGGACGATATATTGATTGCTAGCGATAATATATCAGAGCATGTTCAAATAGTGAGTGAAATTTTAGAGTGTCTTTCAGGGAGTGGACTTGAGTTAAAGTTGTCAAAATGTAGATTTGCTTTTTCAAGAATAGAATACTTAGGATATAATGTAAGTGCTCAGGGTATTCAGCCTAGTGATTCACATATTAAAGCCATACAACAATACCCTTGTCCCAAAAATATTAAGGAGTTACACTCTTTTCTGGGTTTGAGCTCATACTTTAGACGCTTTATTAATTCATTTTCTCGTATAGCAAGACCGCTTTATGATCTATTAAAAAAAGATAAGCCATTTATATTTTCTAAAGAATGTGAAAATGCCTTCCGAGAGTTGCAACATTGTTTGATTTCATCGCCAGTGTTGGCAATTTATGATCCGAAACGTGAAACTGAATTGCACTGTGATGCAAGTGCCCTAGGTTATGGTGCTGTTCTTCTGCAGCGACAGGATAACAAAAAGTTGCATCCAGTTGCTTACTTTTCTAAGAGTACAACCGCACAAGAGTCAAAGTATCATAGCTTCGAGCTTGAAACATTGGCAATCATATCTGCTCTTCGCCGCTTTAGAGTATATCTGGAAGGTATTCCGTTTTCAATAGTTACAGATTGCAGTTCACTTACTCTCACGCTTAATAAAAAAAACGTAAATCCTCGAATCGCTAGATGGGCCCTTGAGCTCGAAAATTATAACTATAAAGTACAGCATAGAAGTGGCGTGAATATGGGTCATGCGGATGCATTGAGCAGATGTCATATTATTTCAGTAGTCAACTCTGAAGATATTGACTTTCAGTTAAGAGCTGCACAGAGCGGTGATCCTGTTATTTTGGCTTTAAAAGACAAATTAGCTTCCGAGGACTCAAAACAGTACGTACTTCAGGATGGTATTTTATATAAGAAAGTTAAGAGTGGTAAACTTGCATTAGTTGTTCCTTCTGAAATGGAAAAAAATCTGATAAGACACGTTCATGAAAAAATCGGTCATTTAGGAGTCACAAAGTGCTACGAACAGATTCGAATGCATTTTTGGTTCCCCGAAATGCGACAAAAAATTGATCAGTTTATAAAGAATTGCATCCGCTGCATAATGTACTCTTCTCCTATGCAGTCACGCGATCGTAACTTATTTAACATTCCCAAAGAACCGCTTCCGTTCCATACGCTTCATTTAGATCACTTTGGACCACTACCATCATTACAGTCTAAGCGCAAACATATTCTTTTGATCGTCGACGCCTTCACTAAATATGTGAAACTCTATCCAGTTGTATCTACAAGTACTAAGGAAGTCTGCGCTGCTCTTAGGAAGTACTTTGAATACTACAGTCGACCTTCAAGAGTGATAACCGATAGAGGCTCGTGTTTCACTTCGTTGGAGTTTAGTTCTTTTATGTTAGAATTAAATATAACTCATGTTAAGGTTGCAGTCCACTCACCTCAGGCCAACGGCCAGGTAGAAAGGGTTAATCGGATATTGACTCCAATGTTAGGAAAGCTTAGTGAACCGTTACAACATGCAAATTGGGTTCAACAGTTATCTCAGGTTGAATATGCTCTCAACAATACAGTGAATAGATCAACAGGAAGTACACCTAGTAAGCTTTTGTTTGGAGTTGACCAGCGAGGTGTTATAGTAGATAAACTAACTGAGTTTTTAGAAGAAAAACAACTGAATAACTCTGAAAGGGATTTGATTCAATTGAGAGGAAATGCATCAAAAGCTATTGTAAGGGTTCAAGAATATAATAAAAAACAATTTGAAGAACATCACATTCCGGCAAGTAAATATGAACAAGGGAACTATGTTGTTATTAAAAATATTGACACTGCTATAGGAACTAACAAAAAACTTATTCCAAAATATAAAGGACCATACGTCGTTCACAAGGTTTTACCTCATGATAGATATGTAATTCGTGACATTGAGAACTGCCAGATAACACAATCACCTTATGACGGTATTATCGAAGCTAAAAATATGCGTTTGTGGAAAGTAGACTAAAATAAAAAATTAAAAAAAAAGCTGTTTAGGCAACGCTTAGTATTATGTAATATGCACAAAGTTTTTATGTGTATTGTAAGTATTTATAAAATTAGTATCAAATGATCCGGGCCGATCATATTGTCAGATTGGACGAGATGTAGTAAATAATAGTAGTAGAATGTAATAGAATATATTTTTACGTCAAAATATAAATTGTACCAAATTAGAATATGGCGCAAAAGACAGCCAACTTCATATGTAAGTAGCCATACTGTATGCCATACTTCCGTTTTGACACTGATTCTGTGACCGCGAAACTGAATTGACTTAAATTGTCAAACGTCATAAAAATATACAAATAAATTAAAACTTTTCACTAAAATATATTAAATTCTATTTAATACTCAGTACTCAATATTTTTATCTAAAGTATTTTATCTAAAGTATTTTGGCCAACGGCCGTGGAGTAGAGGGTAGAGTGTGTGGCTCTTACTCCAGAGAACCCAGGTTCAAATCCTCAATCTGACACAGAAAATTTTTCCAATTGAATTCATTTTTCTGTTCGGCCGTCACCTCTCTGCAGACAATGGCAAACCTCAGAAAGTAAGAACTGTCATGAAAAGCTTCTTGAGAACATAACCCGTTCGGAGTCGGCGTAAAACACGTAGGTCCACATATCGATCATTTGTGTGCAAACATTTTACATCACACACAACACAATTGATCACAAGAAGCTCGGTTAAAGTCCTTTCAAGGGCTTAGATGGCCACTTGGTTTTTTTTTTATTTTGGCCAGCAAATCGTTATTATTTGAAAATTATCGGAGATGTTTTCGAAATATTTACAGTTAAAGTTTTTGCACAAGGGTGATTAATCTTAGCAGCTCTAAGATTTAATATAATTGTCCGATTTTAATGTTTCTTTTACAATATACTTTTTTTATTCTAAAAAAAAATTTATTTGTACTCTATTTCTGCACATAAAGCAAAAAAGTAGCTTGTACACCTGTAATTTATCCTACCTTTGTTAACCATTTCTAATTTTTATCTTATATTTTGGATTGCACTTAATAAAAACAAAAAATTTTCTGCAAATTTCAATAAACCTGTAAAGTTAATAAAAATTACAAAATTTACTCAAACAATTTTTAGTAATTAATTTTTTGTATGATTCATTCGAAATTCTTTTAACCTAGTGTATCCCTTTTGACATTTCTGTAACAAACTAAAAAATGTTTTACAAAGTCCGTACGGACCGTATTGATTCCCTTTCAACTCATTGTTGAATCACTGCTACATACCACACTAACGAAATAACACACCAACGAACCCAGAGATGGCGCTACTAGTATGTTATTGAACCTTTATTTTGAAAGTTCGAATACCACGACAAGTCGGTGCATGCTAAAAATTGGAAATTTGTGAAAAATTGTTAGTTTTCCTCAATTGACACGGTTATCTGTTATACTATTGGGTAAGTACCTACAATACATATTAGATTTCCACCCATAACATAGAAAAAAATATAAATTAGCTCAATGTCACAGATCTGCCATACCCCCTGATTTACTGATTTGAAGTCAAATAAGGTTTTCGTTGCTGTAGGCTTTCGTTAACGGCAAATGTTAAACTTTTGCGATATAGAAATTCTGTAACACTGGCAAAACGGACTTCAGTTGATGACAAACGTTAATCTTTTGCCATAAACGAAAAAACTGTGTACCTTTACTTCAACACTTGAGTCGCACGCAGCAGCATTAGCAGAGCCCTAGCCGAATATTAGCCGACTGAAAATATAATAGACGGTTGAAAATATGATAGACGGTTAATTTTTTTGTTAGAGACCACCGAATATTCGTTTGCGGCAACTATAGGTTGCAAACGAAGTATAGTTGGTTAATTTTTCAGTTGCGGTAAACGAAAAAAGAGCCAAACAAACAGGATATGCTTGTACGATGGAAACTGTTAAACTAAAAAGTAATAACGTGGAGCAAGAAAGCCTAGCCACAGAAGTCAAGCGACCGAAGCCTAACCGCACAATACAGTCTGCATAAGTCTAGCAACGTAAGCCTAGCCACAAAAGCCTAGCAATGTAAGCCTTGCAACGCCAGCCAAGCCATTGAAGTTTGACCATTGAATCCTAGCCGAAAAGCAATCTCAACGCGCAAAAAATATGTTTCGCTTACCGCAACTGTAAAATTCGCTAAATGTACTTCGCTTGCGAGTTGTAGATGCCGCAATGAATATTCAGTTGTCTGGTATGAAAAAATAATGAAACGCAATGCAACGCAAGAAGTTTTAATAAAAATAGCATTGCGCTAGCTATGTTTAATTTTAAAAGCGCTCAAAAATATATTGGCTTTGTTGGTGCGCTGGGAGAGTACAGAACTCCTAACCGTGAAGGTCAGCGTTTCGAAACGCACGCTGGAACTATTTTTTATTTTTCGTTTTAATTTCTATAATAAAAATTTGATTTTATTTATACATAATTTTGAAACAAATTTAATATGATTTGGAAAAATCAATGCTTTTTTACTTCTATCGATGTAACTCAAACCCCGACCATGTCGATGTTTGGTTTACTCGCGTTCTCTTTAACCTGTTGCACCATCATCAACTGCATTTTCATTCGGAAAATATTCGCCTAGTGCTGCTAATGCTGCTGCGTGGAACTTAATTATGTTGAAGTAAAGGTACAAATTCTTCATTTGCTTCAATTAAAAAATCGTTTATAGCTAACAAAATGCATTGCCCACAACTAAATAACCCATTTCCCGCTACAGTTTTCGATTCTCGTAACTGCTGAAACGTTTACGAGAATAATTTTCAAGCACGATAAATGAAGTTCGCTTGCGGCAAACTGCCGATAAACTTTTTTTTTTATTTTCGAGTGTTGTTGATCACTTCAATTTATTATGGTTAATAATTGTATTACTGAAAAGGTCATAACGATACACAAATTTATGGACGCTGTTAAACCACAACAAGACCATGTGCAATTTATAAAAGCGTTTTATATTCATTTTTTACCCGATCAATAGCTCTGTGGAAGAGCGTTCGACTACAATTTTCGAAGCATCGACTTAAGTCTCCGATTGAATTTTTTGTATTTTTACGAATCCAGTGCTGGAGCGAACGCTAGGTAAAAATGTGTTTCTGAATCCGAATCCGTTGTCAGAATTAAATGAATTCATAAAAATACAAAAAAATTTAGGTGGCGACTGACTATTTAATTTTAAAACTAACTATTCTATGACATGAAAAAGAATTATAAGAATACAGAAAAAAATCTACGTTGCATCTCTATCCGCCATTCAATTTTTAAACTCTGACATCAGAAGTCAAAACTTTTAGGTGATGTTTAAGACTCTTGAAAATACGTTTTTTTAGGTGGTAGCCATCTTGTAAAAAAATGCATAATTTTGAAATTTTGACAACGGATTTGGGTTCAGCGACTCATTTTTATCTAGTATTTGCCCAAGCACCGAGTTCGTAAAAATAAAAAAATTTGAGTCTTAACCCTACCCGCCATTAAATTTTGAAATTCTGGCACCAGATTTGAAATCAGCGACCCTCTTAAACTGTTAGATGATGTTTTAAACTCTTTAAAATAAATTTTATTAGTTGACAACGCTATTGTAAAAAACTAACATAATTTAGAAATTCTGATAACGAATTCGGATTCAGCGACCTATTTTTAACAAGTGTTTACCCCAGTAACGATTTCGTAAAAATAAAAAAAAACCTAGGTTGCAATCCTATCCGCCAATTTGAATTTTAACATTCTGACATCAGCTTCGAAATCAGCGACCTCCTAAAACTGTCAGATGATGTTTAAGATTCTTAAAAATACATTTTATAAGGTGGCAATGCTATTGTAAAAAACTAACATAATTTTGAAATTCTGACAACGGATTCGGTTTCAGCAACCTATTTTTTACATTGTGTTTGCCCCAGCACCGAGTTCGTAAAATAAAAAAGTTTAGGTGACCATTAAGTTTTAAAATTTTGACATCAGATTCGAAATCAGCGACCCCCTAAGTATGTTAAATGATGTTTAACTCTTAAAAATACATATTATTAGGTGACAGCACTTTTGTAAAAAATTGACATAATTTTGAAATTCTAACAACTGATCCGGAATCAGCTACCCATTTTTATCTCGTATTTTCCCCAGCACCGAATTCGTAAGAATAAAAAAAATTTAGGTGAAACAAAATCAATAACGAAAAAAAAAATTATGAAAAAAACGTTTCTCTGTGAGTAGAACCACGGATCTCTTGTCTCATAATCCTTTTACTTACAAGGAAATGTCCCCAGGTGTCACTCACCGATTTGAATAATTTTTGGATATGTAGAGGACAAAAATCTAAGGTCGAAATATTTTTTTATACGTACTCAATCGATAGTTTACGGTTTCAAAATGACTTTTTAAAATCAGCGAAAAGATCGTTTTTTTGCCACAATTTCACTATTTTCCATAAAAATATATTCAAATTTGGTATCAAACGAAAGGTATTTTAAAGCCACACATAGGGCATAGTTAAATAGGGTATTGTTAAAATATTTTTTGGCAAGTACTTTTATTAATCTTTATAACAAAAAAAAAAAAATTTGTGAAATGTGTTGAAAACTAGCGGGGATATTTACATAGAAAGTCATATTTTTAAATGTCTGATGGTTTTTTCTCATTTCTTCGGACAAACAAGTTAAAAGCACAAAGTTGTATAGAAGCCCTGTTAAATATAAGTTTTTCCGATCAAATATTTACACAAACGGAAATTTGGAGAAAAAGCAAAATTTTTGATACCCATATTGTGGTGTTCATCTTTAAAAAAAAATTGTTTTTTTTAGAAAATAAATTAATATTTTAATAAAGAAAATTTTAGTATAAAAACTTAAAAATTTAAAAAAACAAAAAAAGGTAACTTTTAGAATATTCTTCAATCAAATATAAATGAAAATGAAACAATTTCGAAAATGCTCTCCTTATGATATCGACTAAATACAGTTAAAAATTACAACAACAAAATTACAATGAAGTTTATTTCTCCAAAATGGATGCCATTATGTGTGCCTTTAAAATACCTTTCGTTTGATACCAAATTTGTATATATGTTTATGGAAAATAGTGAAATTGTGGCAAAAAAACGATATTTTCGCTGATTTTAAAACGTCATTTTGAAACCGTAAACTATCGATTGAGCACGTATAAAAAATACGTCGACCTTAGATTTTTGTCCTCTATCACATATCCAAAAACTATTCAAATCTGTGAGTGACACCTGGGGACCTTTCCTTGTTAAACCGCAGGGCCTTTAACATGGCCTGCGAATTAACCCTAAATTACTATCGCAGGGTCGATTACACCCATAAGTTTAAAACATAGAAGAAAATTAATTGATAGGTTAAAGGTACGAACATTATATCAAATGTAATCTCTTTCTATATATTTTTCTACATTTTATAACAAAATTCAGTACATTTTTTTAAAATAAATTATAAAAATAACTCATTTTAAGAAGTGACTGGGTGGCTTACACCCACGATAGTAATGGCGTTATAAAAATTATGGGTGGGTTACACCCACGATAGTAATGGCGTTATAAGAATTTTGGGTGTTTGATCCCACGATAGTAATCATGATATTTTATTTACTGCAAACGTGTTATTTATTCCTCAAGTAAAATAAAAAGGGTTTAATAATAATAATTTTCTGAGCAACATATCGCTCATTTACTTCAAGACTGTCTTAACTCAAAAAAAGTGATTTTGCAGAAAAATAGTTCAAAGTTTTCAATTTACTCCAGCCTTGCAGGAAAAAAAATAATTTTTTTTTATTCTCACGCGGACAGGGTCTTGGATACGTATATGCAATTTTTTACACAATAATAATTCTGCATCTTTAACAGTCTTGAAGTAAATGAGCGATATAATATTTAAAATGAAAGCCGTTGCTCGACTCTAACAGCTTCGACAATTTCACCGTGTTATGTAAAACAACAGAAAACAATTTAAAAACGCGGACGTGTTTATGCGTGCAAGATCTCATTGCACAGAATTGCCAACAAATTTGAACGTGTTCACAGGGCTTTGGTCATAATATGCAATTATTGCATTATTCAATTACTTTTGTCAGTCTTCCACGATCGTTTGATAAGTTTACATAAGAGCAGAGTGTTGTTGCGCTTAAAATATTTTAAAGTATGTCTAGCTACGAAAGTCAGCAAGCCAGATTAGAATTACTATTGGAAAATATTAGTGATGATGACAGTGATGTTATTGGTGGTGAATTAAGTGGTGATGAGGACGATTTACTAGAAGTAAGCGGTCATGAATCGAACACTGAGCATGAAGGTGACTCAGACGCAGAAAATAATTTAGAAGATATTGATAATATTTATGGTAAGGATGGCTCAATTTGGAAGAAAAGTTCGTTTCCTCGGAAAAGAACTCGAGCAGAAAATATATTCGTTGGTAATACGAAGCTGCCAGATTCCTCAAAAAATGTTAAAACGCCACTTGAAAGCTGGGAGCTGTTTTTTACTTTTGTCGATGATATTGTTGATAATACAAATATATATATAGGGATACAACAAAATAAGTACCAACATTTAAAAAATGCTCGGATTACAGATCTTATAGAAATCAAAAGTTTGTTTGGTCTTCTTTATCTAACGGGATTGCACAAGGCTTCTCATGTGCATGTGAGAGAGTTATGGGCAACAGATGGCACAGGACTAGAAATTTTTCCCGCTACTATGAGTTATGCACGGTTTCAATTTTTAATGCAATGCATACGTTTTGATGATATCGGAACTCGTCAAGAAAGACGTAAATTTGATAAGCTGGCTCCTATACGCGAAATTTTTAAAATTTTTAACGAAAACTGTGAACAAAATTATATTGTTGGCCCCTATGTGACAGTCGATGAAAAGTTAGAAAGCTTTCGTGGACGATGCAGCTTTAGACAGTATATACCCAACAAACCAGCAAAATATGGTATAAAAATATTTTCTGCTGTTGACTCTACGTCATTTTACACGTAAAAACTTGAAGTTTACTGTGGGAAACAACTGCCTGGCCCATATAATTTATGTAATAAGCCAGAAGAAATAGTAAAACGATTAACAAGCCATCTTCAAGGCGTTGGCCGAAATATAACTGTGGATAATTGGTTTACGACGTATTCATTAGCTATGTATCTTTTGGATCATAAAACAACATTGGTTGGGACTCTAAGAAAAAATAAACGAGTAATACCACCAATGTTTACTGTAACTAAACATAGAGCGCTTAAATCAACCATTTTTTGTTACCAGAAAAAATGTACATTACTATCGTACGTGCCAAAAAAGAATAAGTGTGTTTTACTTCTTTCAACATTCCATAATGACGGAAAAATAGTTGATGGTCCGAACAGCCTACCAGAAGTTATTGCATTTTATAACAAAACGAAAGGAGGTGTTGATACTACTGATCAATTGTGTGCTACATACAATGTCGCCAGAAATGCGCGCCGGTGGCCATTGGTAATATTTTTTTCTTTGCTAAATCTGGCTGCCATTAATGCTCGTATAATTTTGTTAACGACTGAAAATCCTCCTTTAAAGCATAAAAAGCGTTCTCTGTTCATAAAAGAGCTGGCATTAAGTCTTGTTCAAGCTCAGATTGATAGACGAAGCAAGTTTAGTAGTATACACACCAATTTAAAACTTTGCATCCAAAAATTTACGAGCAAAGAATCTGACATCGATCTGCCTCCACAGAAAAGAGGTAAAGTAGAGAAGCCGAGTCGCTGCCAAATATGCAGCTACGCAGAAGATCGCAAATCCAAAACAACATGCTACAATTGTGACAAGTTTATATGTAAAAGTCACACGATTCACCTGTGTGTCAATTGCCACGGAAAAAAAGCGTCAACCCCTGCAGACAACAGCTCCATATACGACGATATGTATTCGAATAACGAATAATTAGAGGTAAATATTTCAAAAAAATTTCATTAAAAGCAAAAAAAATGTTAAATAATTTTTTCGTTATACATCTTTTAGCTTTTCAATTTTGTCCTCTTAAAGATCATGACAACTAATTTGACCTCAAACTATGAACTAATCCAAAACTCTTTAATTTTTTATTTATTTTTAGTTCTCAAATTACTGTTACTTTGATGAATTTTTATTAAAATGAAATATTAATTAAACTGAACGAATTTTATGTTAAATAGAATAAGAATGTACATAAATTAAATAAAATTAGAACCGTTTTACTTATTTTATGTCTTTTTTTACAAATTCATGACTTTAAATTTGTGGGTCGATTACACCCACGATAGTAATCACGTTACACCGAATAGCGATAGTAATGGAGGGTTAAGGGCGAATCAAAGATTTAAGCTGAAATAAGCAAAATAGAACAGTTTCACTTTTTTACAAATATTTTATAAATAAGTATTTAACAGGAAATGATATAATATTTTCTATGAATAAATCACACATATTAAGTACATATCAACTCTCATAACTAAATCTTTTTCATTTTTGCTGTTATTCGGAATCAAAAATAGCTTTCAGCTGTTTAGTTCACGGTATCCCGAATTATTTTGTGTATTGGAAAATATTGAGTGTAACCAAAAATTGTTTCTTCAAATATAAATGGAAAAAAATTGCAAAAAATAGTTACTATTGCAATTATACAATGTAACAGAATGCAAAATACGTATATGATCATTTTTTATTTTTTAAATGGTTATAATTTTGGTGGTAATAGAAGAGAATGTCATAATAAAAGATTTACCAAACTAAGATATCCCTAAAACAACCCAATGCATCACCATACTAACAATTTAAAATTCCTTTAAAATTTATCTTGTGTTAAAAATCAAGTGTGGTGAATTTACGCTTAGATATTTTTGAACTTCGGCTAGGCATGCGTTGTTATCTTCAGTACGGTATCAAATTTGGAGTTTTGAAGTAACAGTGCAGAGTAAAAAAATACGTTTTTATTAAAATTATATTATTTCAAAACTTATAAGTATAAAGGAAAATTCTGAAAAACACATATATGTACCAAAAAAAAAGTCTATCTAAAAATATTTGGAACAAGTCTAGTTTAATGAATCCGATTAAATTTCAAAAAGTTGCTCAGTTCAAGGCATGGCAGAATTATAATTGTATCATGCGTACAAGGTTGCATTTTTTCGTAGGCTACAATGGTATTGAAAAAAAGGTCACTATCCCTCCCTGTGACCCAAGAAACCCCTTGAAATTCAGTAGGTTCATTAAAGTAGACTTAAGCCAAATATTTTTTAAAGACTTATTAAAAAATTTAACACAAATTTTTAAATCGATTTTTTTAAAAGAATTTATTATTTAAGATCTGAAAATATTTTCAATAAATGCACAGGTATTGCAAACATTTTAGGTATGCCTTTCTTATTCAGCTATGAGTTTTTTTTTTAAGCAAAAAGCGTAAAATCACCAATCACAAAAATATTTTGTACTTCTGAAAATGACCATTCTCGGACCAAAACTGCACCCACCTCCCATACAATATGAAATTTTTTTCTTATGCTTGGTTTCCACAATGTAATTTTGAATGGTCAGTTGCTATCAATCAAATGAAAAATGGGATTAAATTTTCACATAATTTTGTATGGCATGTAGCAGGACACCAATGTTGACCGATCTTAATGAAACTTGGTCAGAACACTTAAAATATAAAGTGATAGATGTTAAATTAAAATTGTTTAAAAAATCGATTAGTGTTTGGGGGTACCTCCCTTGAACCTATATTAATTTTTAACATGTTTCTGTGTGTGAGGTAGAGTGGTCCTTATTTTTTTTTTCAAAGGTTACATCGAGCAACCCGGGGTTTCTTCCTTAGCATGAGAAAGGTGAACTGTAAAATTTTCAGAAAAAAATATTGATATTAACACTTGCCGCAAGCGACCTCCATATTGAAAATCTGATTTGTATGGGAAAATAGTGCTATTTTTCCAAAAAATCCAAAAAATGACATATTTTTAGGATAAAATTTTCAAAAACCTGGTACGCACTTCGTCTTTTATTTAATTTTTCTTTAAAATGATTCCCTTTTGGAAAAATCGAATTTTTTTCTTGTATGAAAAAATTGGCAAAAATCTAAATTTTAAAAAATTCCATGAAATGTCATGGAAATATTTTCTTAAATTATACCTACCGCAGATACAAAAAAAAGATTGTGTGATTGGTGGTTACGATATTTTTTGGAAATTAAGAGTTTAAATATTTATACGAAAAAAATTACCAAAAACCCAAAAATACAAATTTTGCATAAAATAAAAAAAAAGCAAAAATCGGATCAAAAAGTTAAAGCTGTTGAAACTTGACGTTTTTTTAACAAAAATCCTTAAGGTGCCCTTTCCTGACATATCGAACACAAAAAAAAAAAATCATAAAAAATTAAATAGCAAAGATTTCTCATTTGAAATTACTTCAATAATTCTCAAAAATATATACCTGATTTTCGTTCACAAAATTTTATAATTCCAGGGTTGCCAAAATATATATAGTAAAATTTTGTGATCCGATTTTTAGGTTTTTTTGATTTTTTGCACAAAATAGCTCAGAGCTATTTGTTGTCGATTTCATTATTGCATTTTTCAAAATTTGTATTTTTGGATTTTTGGGAATTTTTTTCGTAAAAACATCAAACGCGAAATTTCTAAAATTTCTAAAAAGGCATGCTTCTAACAAAAAATTTCGTAACGACCAAATTATTAAACCTAATAACACCATTTTTGTATCTGTGTTAGACATATCTTAAGAAAATATTTTCATGATATTTCAAGGTTTTTTTTTGAAATTTGTAGTTTTGCGATTTTTTAATACAACAAGGCAAAAATGAGATCTTTTTCAAAAAGTAAACATCATAATTCTGTTAATTTGACTTTGATTTTCATGGTTGATGACTCTTTTTAAAGAAAACTTAAATAAAAAACGAAAAGCGTACAAGGTTTTTGAAAATTTGAGCCTTAAAAAAATGTTATGTTATATGTTAAATGTATAAAATTCCTAAAAATTGCACAGTTTACCTCTCTCATGTTAAGGAACAAAACCCTAGAGTGCTCGTAAAGATCAGAAAAAAAAATTGTTTCCATACAAATAAGGACGACTCTAATGGGAGGTACATACAAAATTTTGCCGATCTTATCGAAACTTGGCCAAAGGGGAGGGGAAAAAAAGAGTAATGCATGTGTACTTAAAGTGGTTCAAATCTGTCAATCCCTAGGGGAACCTTCCTGCAACCTATATTAGCTAAAAGGTTTTGTATAAGAGGTAGATACAAAAGTTGACGCATAATTATTTAAACTCATTTTCAAAACCTATTTTTTTTAAAGGCGAGGAAAAGCGGAAATATATACACGCTCAAAAGTAAGAGGCCTCCCAAACATAATTTGCAGGAAGTTTAATATGTTTGCGCATGTTTCTTGGAAACAAATAATTATAATTGGTTCCACATATATTATGATTAATTAGTGCCCTTTTTCTTTATATATTTGCATCTTAACATTATTTAATTGTCCGTTAGCATTTGTTGTTTGAATTTAAAAACAATATAATTTGTTTTAAAGAAAATATGTTTTCATATAAATATATTGTAATTATAAATGGACTGAGAACACTTTTAGTCTATTACTATTTGTTTGCTTAGAAATATAATTTAGTCAAGAAAATCATTAAATATTCACGGAAAAATATATATTCCGTATATATTCCGTATAAAATATGTTTTCATATAAATATATTGTAATTATAAATGGACTGAGAACACTTTTAGTCTATTACTATTTGTTTGCTTAGAAATATAATTTAGTCAAGAAAAACATTAAATATTCACGGAAAAATATATATTATTTGGAGAATACATAATTCAATTGCAGTCAAGCAAATCTTTTCAAAACGATAATTAAGAACAACTTAATATATTTACCGATAATTACACTATATTTACATGGAAATATGTTTTAGCAAAAGAAATGCCAAAAGTTTTTCACTGTGATGACAAAATATTTGCTTGGAAGTAATTGCTATTTTGAAGCAAACAAAATATGTTTAGAAAACAGTAAATAAGTTTTTCTTGGATTTAATTATGTTGAGAAGTAAACATATTATGTTTATCCGACATTAAAATAATTTTTATAAGCAAAGATGCTTCAAAACTCACCTATTTTTACTGCTGAACCACCTTATTGTTCTTTAATTTTGTTTTTATTTTATTAATTTGAAAACAAAACACTAATACTTGTATTTAAACAAATAAACAAACATTTTCAGAAACACTTTTCACAAGAGCTAAACTTTCTAACACGTTTGGAGGGGCTGCTCGAAACTTAAAATAACGCGAAGACTTGGCAACTGTTAAAAGCAAGCGCATAAAGCAACAAGGTTTCCGCTCTGTTTCGTGCAAGTGCAAACGATACAGATATATGTATGTTAAGGCGAAACACATAGAAGAAAGGAGTTCTGTTTGTTTTAAATTTGCTGAGCTCTGTTCTTTTTGAGTTTAACAGTAATGCAAATATATTTTTATATTGTAGAAACACACAATTCTATTTTGTCACAAGCATATTAATGTAGACGTTAGTTTTTTAGCTAAGGCAATTATATAATGTTGGACACAACTAATATCGACTTATATCGAAAAATAATGCTATTGAAGGAAAGTTCTTAATCATTAGGTGGTTCCCTCTGAATATTTTGTTTTTGAAACCAAACATATATAAACATATTTTTTCTTTGCGTGTATATATATATACTGAGTCATGTTTTTTTCTCCTAATAGTTGCTCTGTTCCCCAAATAAAAAATACTTCCGGTCCCTCTCATTGTTGTTTGTTATATTTTCCTTACCCAAATAACGGTAAACAGAAACAATGCAAAGCAATAATAAGAAATTACTCGATCAAATTTCAAACAATTTCTTGATTTAGAGGTATATTCAAAATCGATTTTTGCAAAAAGGCGAAACAAAGCGGAATTTATCTTTTCATGTCCTTTAGATAAAGGTATAAGGCTATAAATTAAAAAAAAAAAACCGCAGTTAATAACACAAATTTTCAAAAAATGTCGTTTTTGGTAGTTATTTTTTTGTTTTTTGAAAATTCATTAAATTCTATTTTTTTTCAAAAATTTTTAAAACCAAAAGTGAAATGAAGTCTTTTCTTTTAAAGATTTTTTTTTTATTTTTATTTTTGATAATAAATGCATTTCTAGAAGAGTTTTTTCTGTGGGCATCAAGAACACATCGGACACTATCTTGAAAATTACTAAAAAATTATACAAGTTTTACATGATACCGCGCCTAAATTTCTAATTTTGAAGGAAAAAATATTTTCAGCTTACCTTAATGGAAGTATTATCTTTCGAATGATATCAAATTTGTACAATTCCGAGAGCAAACATTTGTTTATTTAATTCCACTGCGAAAATCACTGTGCGTCGACTTCCCATACAAGGTGAGATTTTTTTATTTTTCCGCTTGTTAATAAAGTGGTTGACTGAAATTGTTGTAGTCTTAGAACAGTTGTTGTAGAACAGAATAGTTGTCGTACGCAAGAGCGTAGGCAGGGAAGGAGAAACTTCTCCCCCCTATATTTGGCTTTGTACGTAGTTTCTATATATGATCCTTTTGTAATGTGTGGTTTTACCTTTTTCTTTGAAACTAAAGCTGGAAGAGGCAAAAGTGAATCAGTATTTTTAAAGAGATATTGTATTATTTCATCCCAGCCGGTTAGTATGCGTCTAATATTTCCTGGAAATTTAAAGTATTTAAACGAAAAGTTAGATATTTACATGGAATAGATAATATGAAAATGTTTATTTTATTTTTCGTTATACAAAAATGAAAATAACCTTTTTGAAGCAAAGATTTTCTAATAACGTTTTGAAGGTTTGCAGGATTGAAGGTTTGAGTATCGATAATAACAGAAAAAATTTTGGAATTGGTAATCTCAGGTAATAGCAGGGAGCAAAAACTTTTGGTCATTTGTTAAAAGAGTAAAGAATCAGACGTCATCGACTATTCCAACTCATTTAAAAAATGATCAAATCTTCACGGACTCGGCTGATAAAGCGAACCTGTTGGCCGGATTGTTTGCACTTAACTCCACAATCCCAGTAAGCAATCAGCCACTACCTTCCGTTGAAAGAACGTCTTCTGTAGTGCAGGAGATATATTTTCGTACGAGGGCAGTTAAAAAAGTCCTTGCAAACCTCAACATAAATAAAGCCTCTGGTCCGGATGGCATACCACCACTTGTGCTTAAAGCGTGTGCTTCTAGTCTGGCTCGGCCTTTGCGTAACCTGTTTAACATCTCCTACAGGACAGGAGTATTTCCATCTTGTTGGAAGGTCGCAAGGGTCCAGCCGGTACCAAAAAAGGGCGATGCCACGAACCCTGCAAACTACCGACCCATATCGATATGCTCTTCGCTCGCCAAAGTTATGGAGAGCGTAATTAACTTCAACCTTATGAACTGTCTGGAGCACAATGAATTGCTTAGTGACCGTCAATATGGTTTCCGTAGGGCCCGCTCTACTGGTGACCTTATGGCGTTCCTAACAGAAAAATGGAACCAATGCGTTCACTTATTTGGTGAGAGCAAAATTGTTGCTCTGGATATTTCTAAGGTATTTGACCGAGTGTGGCATAAAGCGCTCGTGTCTAAGCTAATTGCATATGGTGTCGGTTGTAACTTTGCTCGGTGGATCACGTGCTTTCTGATGAATCGAACGATTCATGTTGTAGTCGATGGCATATCGTCAAGAGAGCACGCCATCAACGCAGGTGTACCGCAGGGCTCAGTTCTATCGCCAACTTTGTTCCTGGTTTTTATCAACGACCATCTGTCGTTGACTCACATCCCAATTCATTCGTTTGCGGATGACAGCGGCATTTGCCATTCATATTCATTTAAAAAACGCCCGAGCTCTTCACGTTCAGAAGCTCTTGACGTTCTAGGCATTTCAATACAAGCAGATCTTCCGTGGAATGATCACATTTTTGATGTGTCAAAAGAAGCAGCCAAGTGCCTTGGTTTTTTAAAACGGTGTAAGAAATACTTCACTCCATCTGATCTTCGTTTGATCTATACCTCATATATTAGGCCGAAAATGGAGTACAATTCGCACATTTGGGCAGGGGCTTCAAGATCATATTTGGAGCTTCTGGACCGGATTCAACGACGTGCGATATATTCGATGGGGGATGAAAATATTTCATCTTCTCTGAACTCTCTTGGGCATCGTCGCAATGTTGGTTGCCTAAGCCTTCTGTACAGGTACTACCAAGGGAAGTGTTCAAGGGAGATACATGGCCTGACGCCACCAGCTCGTGTGTTTCCTAGGTCCACTCGGGCTGCTCTCCAAGCCCATCCCTTTACCATTGCAACTTTGCCCAATAGAACATCGCATTACCGAGATAATTCGTTCTTCGGTTGCTCAGTAAAATTGTGGAACAATCTCCCTGCGATCGTGTTTCCCGGCAGTTTCAATCTGTGTAAATTTAAATCAAATCTTCACCGACACTACTCCATCTTTCCACCCTCCAACTAACTATTACCCTTCTTCCGAATCAACACAATGCTTTCGCATTTATAGGGGGCATCCCCTGAGTGCTGGTTAAGGCTAAAAAAAAAAAAAAAAAAAAATATCGAACTATTTCAAAATATTTTCCACTTCCTTTTTTTCGGCACTTGATCGGATCACACAAAATAAAGTTACAATATTAAAATACCTGAAATAAAACAGGCAAAATGTTAACCCGCTCGGCTATTCACAGTGGTACGCGAATCGTAGCAAATTTTTAATTAGCAACTACGGCCAGAATGATATTTCAAGTTCACGAGAGCTGCCATATGGTAAGCAGTCAGCGCCATCTATTTCTGCGTTGGATTTTTGATCAGGCCAGATTTTTGAATTAATCCAACTGTTTTCATGGATCATGGAAAAAAAAATTATATTATTCTTTTATGTTTGGAAGTGTTTTGTTGAGTTTTTCTTAGTTTGAGTTTTTGTAATTTTTTTTTTATTTTTTTCAAAGTAAATTTTTAATCGATACTATTTTTAAAAATAAGTTTAACCTTAATTAAATAAATGTAACTTTATTTGATCTCATGACTTACGTTTGTTTCATATACATAAGTTGAAATACTTAGCTCGATTATTTGCATTATTTTCATTGGCTCGTGAAATGCATGAATGAAATAAAAGGCGCGATTGGACCAAAATAACGATAGCTTGAGACGACCCTTTTTTTGTAAAATAGGCCCCCACAATAAATTAAACAATTTATATACAAACATATAAATTATCGCCTCTACCATTCGGTGCCAGCTTAGCAACAGTAGCACAAAACCAGCGCTGAACATCAGGTGATTATAAAGCCGCAAGCAACAACAACACAACAAGTGGAAATAACTTGTTTACCAGCATACTGACATGCATATATATTTCCACACACAGGGACAACAACCAAGCAGCTGATGACGCAGATCAACATTATTATTGCAACAGAATAAATTGCTAAAGTAAATCGGCAAACATGAATATTTAATATAATACAACAAATATTATATTATCATATATTTTATTATCGTATTCATCATATATAAATCTAGCATTAATATCATATAAATTTCATTAATAATTAATATATATTTATATCATATACAACCATAGTAAAACAATTTATAATAATTATATTATTAACATATTCTTGTTATTCTAGTTATAAGCTAACATACACTTACATTATACTTACTCTCACATAATATGTACTTTGCACTAACACAAATAGTACTATCAATACCTTTGTATGTATTGATACATCTCTGGTGCCAGCCACCACTTAGGTAGTTTTACGTCATATCAGCTAAGATCAGTCGCACCGCGGCCAGCCGGCCGAGCGGACGTGCCAGTCCCGATCCTATCCCTTTCCTTGTCGCTTCGTGTTAGACACAGAGTTGAGCTTTTTACACTCCTCTGTGCCTATCTCCAACAATACTCTACACGAGCTCCGCTCTCTTCGAGTATTTCACCACTCGAGCCTGATATTGGTTGCTGAGCTTTTTATACTCGGTAGCTGTATCATTCTCATCTTCGCTCCACTAGAGCCTTACCCACCACTGAGAACCTTCCTATTTGAGTAGACACAGGGTTGAGCTTCTTACACTCCTCTCTGCCTGTCGCTCACAACACTCCACATGAGTTACCCCTGGCTGTTGAGCTATACTCGATAACCAAATCACCATCTTCGCTCCACACGAGCCATACTCACCCCTGAGTATTTCCCTGTTTGAGTTAGACGCTGAGTTGAGCTTTTTATACTGGATTGAGTAGCTCTCTCTCTCCTGCGCTCCATCGAGCTATACTCACCTTTGAGTATCTTCCCCTTTGAGTCGACACTAAGGTGTAGAGGCCACGCTCCACCCAGGCGCCACTCTCATCCTCGCTTCACACAAGCCATATTCACCTCTGAGTATCCGACACAAACGGACAGGCAGAGAGCCACACTCAACGAGTGCACAGCAACAAGCACTTACACACACACACTCACTCAGAATCAGGAGAAACTAGGATCGTACCACCAAGAAGTTCGACAACGACGCTAAAAAGAAAGTACAGTCACGCCATCACATAGTGACCAATGTCAAAAGCACTATTTTGATCCTGATCAACCTGCCCTACCTTGAAGGGCCAAATTGCAATAAGAGAAACCAAGCAACCAACCAAATGGTTGCCAACCGATTCGGCCACCACTAGGCAAATCGCCACCATAATCATCGACAGCCACCAAGGCTTTATCAGCAAACGACGGCCACCACGGCCATTGCTTCTTCGTCGGAATCCTCCAGCAAGGTCCGACGAAATACCTCCTATATAAATTTCTTGCATACGGACCCTGGACATCCGCTGAGGATACCTCAGCAAAATAAGGTTGTAACGAAAGGAGGTTCGTTACGAGCTTCCATACAAAGTGAATGCTTCTCAAAATTCATAACTGGAACAATTTTCGAGTGCACTCCCATAATGGCACACTTAAATTTGCACAATATTCAGGGTATTCATAAAAAAATTGTTTATTGGAGCGAGGCTCCCATAGGGCAACTTGTTCGAAAAGCGTTATCGTGATCAGATTCCAGCAATGGGTTAATTAACTCAAAAAAATGTTACTAAAATCATATTCATAAATTTGAAAAATATTTACAACTTTTATGTGTGTTGTAATTTAGTGTCCTCAAAATTTGGACTTGTGAACTGACGAGAGCACTGCCAGCGTTTTTGATTTTGCTGTTGGTTTTTTATTGTATTTGCAGAAATTAATAGGATCAGATACAAGCAATGGGTTGAGCTCGAAAATATAACTCTTAACTAATAATTCAAAAATTATTAGATTTATAAGACCAAATTATATGAAACTTATGAAAAGAGATCGAAATAAATTTACAAAAAAAAAAGATTTTAAAATTTTGTTTTCATTAAACAGCTTTTCGCTTTTAAAACTAAGACATGACGAAGCCAAAATTTTATTACCTCAAAAGATTTTACTAAAATGAAATTTTCTGAAAAAATTTATGTTTGTGGTAACTCACCGAATTTAGCGTCTTCAAAATTATAAACTTGTGCGCTGATACAAGCGCTGCCACAAACTTCACGAATGTGCAGTAAAATAAAGTACTTTTCCGTTAGACTATTAAGAATAAAAATAGAACAGATAAGAATCAAGTTTTCAATTTAATACCTTTTGCAAGCGTCAAACTCAAGCTAAAGAATTTTATTAATTATACGGTATATATATACAAATATATATACGGATTATACAAACAATATATTTTTACTTTTTTATTTTATATATTTTTTACTGTTTTTTATTTTTGAATATAGTTTTTTTTAACCTTCTGGTAAAATATTTTTTTGCAACTGAATAATATTTGAAAATATTTTATATATAAAAATTTGAATACAATGAAAACTTAATCATTCAAACATGAACAAAAAAAAGTGAATTTATAAATTATAATTATAATTAAAGTGTATATTTGAGGCAATATAGTGTTTCTATGTTGTAGTGTTTCTATGTGGTAGTATTGAATCACCACATTATTCCTCCTCCCTTATGAAAAAATTTTTTGTCGTGTTGGCTAATAGGTTAAAGTGTACTTTGGTGTTTTTAATTTTGGTTGTATGTGTTCGTGCTGTTTCAGTGCCTAATGAGGCGGGTTTGATTCTGTCTATGTTGACTGTAATATTAGTATTATTTTTGCGTATTCTGAAAAATTTTGGTATTCTCTCAATAACTTCGAAGGGACCATCGTAAGGCTCTTGCAGAGTTTTGCGAGTTGTGTCATTGCGAACGAAGACAAATTTGCAAGTACTGAGTGCTTGAGGTATATATGATTGGAAGTTAGAGTTATGATGTGCAATGTTTGATTGTTTGCTTTCTACGACCTCTTTAAGCTTAGACAAGGTGTCCGATGAATTTAAATTCTGACTGTCGCGTATTACTATTGGTTGTGGTAACCTAAGAGTTTGACCAAATACCATCTCAGCAGGCGAAGCCTTAATATCTTCTTTGACTGTGGACCTGAGTCCCAGAAGAATAAGTGGCAACTCTGTGTACCAGTTTGTTTCATTATTACTCGTTATTAAAGAAGTCTTGAGCTGTCTATAAAATCGTTCTACCATTTCGTTGGCTTGTGGATGATAAGCGGAGGTGGTAATGTGTTTGCTTTCTTGTTTTTTGACAAAATTTTTAAATTTTGCGGACGTGAATTGAGGACCTCGATCAGAAACAATTTCCAGAAGAACTCCAAAACGTGAAATGTATTCTCTATTAAGTGGGTCAACCACAATACTGGCTTTGGTATCTTTGAGTGGATACGCCTGGTGCCAACGTGTGTTTCTATCAACTAGGGTGAGCAGATATCTGTAACCATTAGATATTGGTAAAGGGCCTACTCAATCGACATGAACATGTTCGAAACGACCGTGTGGAATGTCTATCTTGTGTGGAATTGTGTTCGTGTGTCTGTGTATTTTTGCTTTTTGACATCTAATGCGTTTCTGTGACCATTCGTGTGTTCATTTTGGGCCAAAAATATCTCTGTGTAATAAGTCGTTGAGAAGCTCAAGTACCTGGGTGTGCAATGTTGTGTAATTGTTCGAAAACCTGTTTTCGTGATTTATGTGGTATGCATGGATGTGCTTCTGTATTTGTTTGTGCGCACCAAATTTTAATGTTAAGTAGTGGAAAGTGTACTTGCTTGAAATTGTAAGTATCTTTGTTTAATATTTCTTGAAGTTTGTCTGTTCTCGGTGTAGAGTTCTGAAATTGATATCTGAGGTTGTTAAAGCCTCTACCTCACCTCGTGAAAGTGCGTCTGCTACGAAGTAACTGTACCTTTCATGTGTCTGATGTCATTAGAAAATTGTGCAATAAGCTCTAGGTGTCGTGTTTGTCTTGGGCTTCTTTCTTTGAGTGTAATGCTGAAATAAGTGGTTTGTAATCTGTGTATTTTGTGGATGTTCGTCCTTCTAAACAATGTCTAAAGTCCTTAATTGTGAGGTAAATTGCTTAAAGTTTGCGATGAAATGTACTGTATTTTGTTTCGGATGGTGATAATTTTTTTTAAAAGAAAGCTTGAGGTTCTATTTGTTGTTCATGTTTTTGTTGCAAAACTGCACCGATAGCAGTGTTAGATGCATCCACAGAGATAGAACATTTTTAATTTGCTTTGCTATTAAAATGATTAAGTAGCACTTCCTTAGTAAAACTTTTTTTTATCGTTGCGAATGCTTCGAGATAACACAATAATCTATCCACGTAAGATGTTTGTCCTTTGTTTTAGATGCCGATGTAAATATGTCGTAAATGTGTGTGTGTGTGTGTGCTAATTTTGGTATGCATCTGTGATGATAATTTATCATCCCGATGAATTTTTGCATTTGTTTAACTGTTTCTAGTTTTGGATAGTTAAAAATACATTGAATTCTATCGGGAGATGGTTGTATGCCTTTGTTTGAAATGTTGTTACTATAAAAATTTATTGTGTTTACGCCGAAAATGCATTTGTTAGGTTTGATGTTGAGTCCAAATTTGTCTAAATGTTCAAAAACTATATTAAGGTGTCTGAGATGTTCTTCTTCTGTGTCGCTTGCTACTAGTATGTCGTCAAGGCATACGAAAACGAAATCGAGTTCTTTCAACACTTCGTTTATGAAACGTTGGAATGTTTGAGCTTAATCCAAACGGCATTCTCAAGAACTCAAACATTCCGAATGGTGTAGTCATTGCGGTCTTGTGTATGTCTGTATTGGCCATTGGAATTTGATAGTATGCTCTAACTAAGTCTAATTTAGAAAAAATGTTCATGTTGATCAATTAATCAATTGAATTGAAATGGCCATTTTCGTTTTTCGTTTCGTTCTTGTTGCGTAAGTTAATAGCTAAGCCATGTATGTGTGGTAAAGGGTAGCGGTCTGGAACTGTGATAGCGTTAAGTCTTCTGTAGTTGCCACAGGGTCTCCAGTCATTTGCATCTTTTTTAGGTACAAGATGTAGAGGACAAGCTGACGGAATCTGATGGACGACAGGAGCCTGCTTTGACTAGAAAGTCGAATTATTGTTTGGCAATTTTGTAGTTGTTTGTGTCTAAACGTCTTGGTTTTGAAAAAGGTAACTGTTCTTCTGTAGTTATGTGATGTTCTGTTTTGTGTTTAACTGTTTTGTTGCAGTCAGGTTCTGATGTAAGAGATGGAAAGTTTTTTAGTATATTCGTGTATATGTTGTTTAGTGAGAATAATTTGGGTAGTGTTGTGTCTATATATGCTGTAAATGCGTTAACTGATAATTGTGTAATTGGATCGATTAGTTTTTTATGTTATAAATCTATCAAGAGAATATATTTTGTGAGTAAATCTGCTCCTATGATGGGTCTTGTAATGTCTGCTAGTATGAATGTAAAATGCGTCTTAGTTTAAGTTAATGTTTAAAAATTTCTTGCCGTAAGTTGAAATGATGCTACCGTTGGCAGCTGTTAGAATAAAGTCTGAATTTTTCTTGTTGGCTTTCAGTACTTATTAGAAGTACTGAAATTTCTGCGCCACTGTCGATCAAAAATTTAATGTGATTCTCATTGTTGTAAATAAATTGGTGGCGTGTAAGTGTTGTCTGAATTCCACCATTAGCCGTCGCAATGATGGAATCACTTAGTTTGTAGTATTGTGTTGTGTTGTGTTATGTTGTGTGTCGTTTTGATTGTATGAACATGGTTGTTCACATCGTTGAGCTGCCTTCCAAATCTAAAATGGTATCTACATATCCAGTTGGCAGGACGTTGTCGAGGTACACTTTTTGGCGGGGATCCACGTCTTGAAAACCTCTGTAATTTGTCTTTCTCGAGTTTGAACGGTTACGATAGCGTTAACTCTTGGACCTCAATTGCCAATTTATTAAAATTGTCCAAAATCTTGGAAGTTTTCTCTACGAAAGATTGTGTAAACATCGCTAATTCTGAATTTTGAAATGGTTTTGTCACGCGATGGACTGAAGCGACTTCGGATTCTTTGACTTCCCAAAGGTTGTCAGCGAGTTTAAGTTGCTTGCCTAGTTCTCTGTGACTCAAGCTTGTCAAAGCTATATTTAGACTTTTTTGATGTTTAAGAAGCCAAATTTTATGTATTAAGTCACTAGCGGCTGATGATCCGGCTAATAACAGTAGTGACCTGTAGAATTGAGAGGGTTTTTGGTCACCCATCTCGGTTCCAGAAAAATTTTATCGAACTTCTTGGTCTCGCTCAAAGAGTGTCGGTCAATCAAAATTCTTTTTTACCCATCATATAGGTTTGAAGAAGGAGGTTTTTTAATGATATCAATCACTGTTATTATAACGTCTTGAGGTAGAGCGGTTACGAGATATTCATACTTTGCCTTGTCAGCTGAAGTTCCCTTCGCTTTAAATTGTATATCTGCATGGGCAAGCAATGCGTCGGGACATGAAGTCCAACATTGGGGTAATTTCACTGCTGTCGCAAGGATCTTGTGATGCATTGGTGCATCGAACGGGTTGACTAATTCAGCTTGCAGGTTAATGAGAGGTGGGTGAGGGCCACATTCGCTGAAATGAGTGGAGTGTGTAAGTGGGTTAGGAGTGTGTAAGGGGGTGGGTGTGTGGGAGGGTTGGGCTGTGTTCTATACTCATTTTGATATGTTCCATGTTTTGTGTACCTAATAATTTTGTGCACCTATTAATTCCTAGTGCAGTGTAATGCACGAAAATAGGACAGATGGCCTCTTCCGACCCAATTGTACTATGTTCGTTATATAAAGCTACGGTGTGAACCTCGTGTGAAAGCTTACTTAACAACGCAACCTGAAAAAAAAATTTTATAAACTATGTCGAAAAAATTTTATAATAATATTTTAAAAAAAAAAATTTATAAATAAAAATGTTTTCCTGCTGCTAATGTTGTTCCTGTTGTCACGTTGTTGTTGTCGCTGCTAATGATGTTGTTGTCACTGCTGCTGATGTTGTTGTTATTGTTGTCGCTGCTTCTAATGTTGTTGTTGCTGTAGCGTCGTAAATAGCGTCGTATTGAATGTGCTGTTAATTAGTATTGGCAACGAAAATATTGTGGCGGCGACCGAGGTTGTTGCTTGTATTGATGCAGGAGTTGCTACAATTATTGTTGCTAATGAGGGTAAAATGGCTACTGCTGATGCTGGATGTTTCGTCGGCTGTTTTTTAAGCAGTGACCGTGTCTACTGCGTGGTTCGACTCCTATCAGGATCAACAGTTTTGGTGTCGAACAAACAATATATTTTTACTTTTATTTTTTACTGTTTTTTGTTTTGGAATATAATTTTTTTAAAAGCTTTTGATAGAATATTTTTATACAGCTGAATAATATTTGAAAATTTTCGAAATATAAAAATTTGAATACAATGAAAACCTAATCATACAAGCATGAACAAAAAAAGTGAAAGTAATTAAAGTGTATATTTCAGGTAATATAGTGTTTCTATGTGTTGGTATTGAGTCACCACGAGTACATTTCTTCACCCACATTTCGCGCAAACATAAGTTTTTAAAGCTGAGACGTACCAATATATGATGCTAGCTTAATAATGATATGCGGCTGCAGCGACCTAGTTCATTTATATAAACAACCAAAGTATCTTACAAGTCTACGCTAAAACTTATATAAAATAACATAATAGTATTTAATGAAATAGATTAGGGGAATATAATAGAAAAAAATGTTGTTCATTATTTTTCATAGTTGACTATTACAATATATAGGTCCGCCATCTAACTTTTTTTTTTCAAGTAGTGCTATTTCGTGAATGGTAATACTTAGCACACGTCTGATTTGACAGATAATTAATTTTATCCTTCCTCTGAACGAATATGGTTGTGTATACGCTTGAACAACGCTGGGAAATATCGACTGCGATGGACTTACAGAAGATGCCGATTTTGCCAAAAAAATCATCTTTTCAGATGAAGCTCATTTTGATCTTGGCGGGTATGTAAACAAGCAAAATTGTCGCATTTGGGGCACAGAAAACCGCATGCATACATTGAAAAGCCGATGCACCCAAAACGCGTCACTGTTTGGTGCGGATTTTGGTCCAGAGGCATAATTGGGCCATTTTTCTTCGAAAATGAGCAAGGAGTGGCCGTAACAGTCAATGGCCATCGTTATCGGGCCATGTTGAACGAATTTTTGTTCACAAAAATTGAAGAGGAGGATATTGGCAACATTTGGTTTCAACAGGACGGCGCTACGTGCCACACAGCCGAAGCTACACTCGATGTTTTGCGCCAAACATCAAAAAAAAAAAAGTTATTTGGCGGACCCTATACATATAACTTCTCTTATCTTCTTCACTTATATCTAATTATCTCTTATCTCTTCTCTATATAAATAAACTAGTAGGACCCAGTTGTCCGTGGCTTTGCCACATACGTTCCAGCAACCATATTTTTTGTTATTTGTGGGCGGTGAAAGAGGGTGTGACAAACATTTTTTCCCGTAAACGATCTCGTGCTCGAAAACAATCTCCTGCCAAAATTTCAGCGCAAACGGCCCAGAAGTTTTGGAGTCTTAATAAGTTCATAAAGGTGGGCGTAATTATAGTGCAACACACCCATTTAGTACAGTTGCTGACGATAAGCATACAAACTTAATTACAAAATTTCAGTCTTATACGACCAAAACAGTCTGAAATATAGCATTTTCATTGATTTGTGGGCGGTAAAAAAAGGCGTGGAAACTCATTGTTGGCAAAATTGCCGAAAGTAACAATACAAACGAAATTACCAAATTTTAGTCTCATACAATCGAAACAGTCGGAAATATTGCATTTTTATTGATTTGTGGGCGGTAATAGAGAGCGTGGTTAAAACTAAGTACGCAATAATTTAATCTAGGATGCAAGCAATACACGTTTTAAGTTTGAGCGAAGTCTGTTCAGCCGTTAACGTTTGTATAAAAGTCAAAAAAACACACAAACAAACAAACAGAAAATGATTGTTATTAATAAAGATTATCTATAATATTTGGTAAAAGTTGCTTTACTTGCCGGCATCCATTACAAAGGTTTTAAATTGCTCAATAACTTAATCGGCAGATTAACTTTTAATGTAAGTTTATGTGGGAGAAGGCCGCATGAATATAATAAATAAAAAAATTCATTTGGATAGTGAATCGCATCATCTTCATTAACAATCGTATCGATTGACTTGTATATCCACATCTGAATGTTTGGTGGAAACAATAGCTCTTCACATAACCACGCGGCAGATTTTTGACTCAAATTTTCGATATCTGGGTAAACATTTGAAACCAAATTGTCTATAGTTGAATACATGCACCCAATGTATCTCAAACGTGAAGCAATCCATTGTCAAGAGCAATTGTCCGCTTTCCTATTTTTAATAAAAGTTCTGTAAATATAGCGGCATCGTGATCTCATCTTAAATGGACACTCATATTTGTTGTCAATTGATGTTTATTGACACAAATTTCATTTCTTCATGATAACTCTTACTGTATCAACTCGGTTGGCTTTAGGTAGAACCGGTAGTGTTTGACGGAATTCGCCAGAGAATAAAAAAGTTACACCACCCATCAAACGACCTGATGACCTAACATCTTACAATATGATATTAACAGTATCGATATGGGTCTTATGTGTTATGGTGCATTCATCCCAAACAATAATGATGCTGCTTTAAAAACTTTTGCAATAACACCGCTTTTACGAATTGAGCATGAATGTGTTGTTTTGCATGGTGAAACTGAAAGCCGCAACTTAAATGTTGACTGAGTAGTTCGACCGCCACTTACAAGTGTTGCTGCAATTCCGGACGATGCTACTGAAATTGCAATTTTTCGTAAATGATGAACTTTAGCAAAAATTACATAAGTTAGGAAGGTCTTACCAGTACCACCAGGCACATTAATAAATAATTGTTGTTACACTTCATTATTTGTTACACTTTGTAATATTTTGTTGTAGACATTAATTTGTTCTGGAGATAATTTGGTTCCTGCTCAGATATATAAACTAAAAGATTATCTTCATCATAATTAATTTCGAGTATATATAATATTTTCTACTTCAGTATTATCTCTTTGGGGTTCTGGCAAACCGAAATCTTTTAAACGTTTTTCGCCAAGCATGTTAATCGTGCTCTTAATTGAAGCCAAGCCCTCGTTAAAAAAGTTATCATTGTAATGTATTTCTTGATTATTTTGTTGTGAGCGATGTATGTGCAAAATATCATCGCAAAATTGATTTTTGAAATCGTTCTATAACTGTAACGCGTTGGACATTTGGCAAAAAATCAGCATTATTGAAACAACTATCTGAGTCGAAAAGCTTTTTTAGAGATGGCGGCATCAGACAGTGCATTTTTTCAATGGTCATCACTTTGTCATCACAATGTGGTGGGATGCAAAACACCATCTGCAGTTCTTAAATAAATGAAACTTGTAGGACCCTTAATGTGTTGCAAAAGAAGTCGAAGGTAAAAGCATTCAGAATAATTACGATGAATCGTGTAAGCTCTACCCTTAAAAATTTCAAAATTTTGTGTTCGTTTCCGTAGATTCCATTTCTTTAGTGTTCATGTATAATATGAAGGAACTTGGCTGTGGAGCAATCTTCGCGAAATCATCACTCAAACATAGTTTAAAATGGTTTTTCTTTCTTGAATCACTCTGTATATGTTTTCTGCAGTAAAATATACTCTATGTCCGTTTTCCAAATGCACTGCCAAGTACATTAAATAAATTGAAAAATCAAAAATTCTCCATACTGATTCAGGTAAACTAATATAACGGCCATTAAGAAATGTTTAAACCTTGTCTCTACTATTTGCAACCAAAAATGTAGCTGGGTCATTTAAGTTAGCTTGTTTGAGCGGCCACGCCCCTTGTTTTATGGTCGCTCAATTATACAGTGATCGCCCCTTGGATCCATAGCACCACCATACCAAGTTTAAGTATCAAAACATGTTTAACTCAGAAGTTATAATGGTTTCTGAAAAGTGGGCGTAGATACAGTTCGACTACGCCCATTTTTAATACAGTTTCCGTGAGTAACCATACGAATATGATTACCAAATTTAAGTCTTATACGACCAAAACCGTATTTATTAATGTATAAAATAATTTATTATTTATTAATGGGCGTTAAAATAGGGTGTTGCAAAAATGTTCATAGTAAGCCATCTCGTACTCAAAAACAATCTACTGCCAAGATTTCAGCTCAATCTGCCTAGTTGGTTTGAAGTCTAATGACTTCTCAAAAGTGGGCGTAGATGTAGTGCTACCACGCCCATTTTCAGTTCAGTTGCCGACAGTAATTATTTGAACTAAAGTACCGGCTGCTCAAAAAGTAGTTAAAGCTAAGGCTTGCACAAAAATGTGTTTAATTATATGTAAATGCATATTTTAAAAACGTGTGCAAGAAAATTAAGCAATTTTTGAAAAAGTGTCACTTTGGCATCTTGTGCCAAATTAAAAAACTAGGTGCCATTTGAAGCAAAATAGAGTCAAATCCAGCACGTTAAGTCCCAAAATGGCAGCCCTGATACTACATATTAGATATTTACTGAAATAAAGTTTAAAATTAAATTGGCACACCCCTTGTCTAATCACGATAAATTTTCTAAACGGTCTGCTCATTAAGGTAATATACGTGCAAACTTTTCAAAAAAAATTTTTTGTTTGCTTAATGTGTTCTTTATAATTTCTAGAATATACATACATGTTTTTAAAACGATACTTGGCATTGCAGAATAAATAATAGTAAGTTTATCAACCGATAATTTTAAAAATACCTGCAAAAATTCGAAAAACAAAAGCTTTATGCGCGATTTCCTCGAAACTAGTTTTTTAAAATGGTTCGACAGATTACTCGAAATCTATTGGCTCAATTTCAATTAATCTTTGTGCATTTTGTTTGTAATTTTGTCTTGAAGGCATCCTCTCTAAATTCAAGTACCTACTATTTTTTGTTTTTTTGTATATATACAAAAAAGCGCGCGAAAATTTATCTCTTTTTTTAAATTTTTACTCTTACTTTCACAATGAGCTTAAAAAACCCCCCTGGGGTTGTGCGTAGGGGGATGCTGAATTAGTGGTCTGTACTTTGAAATGGCATTTGATTTTTTTTGTTTCAGATACATGGGAAAGGCGATATCCATCGAAACGTTTTGGGTGTCTTTTTTTAATGCCATTTTCAGCGCCCTCTATGTAGAAGCCTAAAAATTATTAAAACACATTTTTATAAAGTACTTTTCGTGTCCAATAAGCTGTATAAATTTGGAAAAAATTAAAAACTCCTTGTATCTAAAAAAAATTTTAAAAAAAGCTGCTATTTTTTGGTTGTTACATGTATATTATACCTTAAACCAGACGGTGTAGGGGTTTGATTAAAATTAAAGTGGCACACCCCTAGTCTCATCCCGCATACTGTTTATTCTGCGGACTGTCCAAAATATAAAAAAATGCACAAAATTTAGTTCAAGCCGGACAAACGGTGTAAAAGGAGTTCCAATATAAGTGATAGGCCCATTTGTCATATATCGGTTTCCTTACGGGACTACGGACTGCTCCCTATACCAAAGAATATATCAGCAAAATTTGGTTGAAGTCGGAAAAACGGTGTAAAAGGAGTTCGGTTAAATTGTAGTGGCACGCCCCCTGTACAAAATCGCCCACTTTTCTGGACTACGGACTGCTCATTACACCAAAAAATATATGTGCAATATTTATTTTAAGTCGGATAAATGGTGTAAAATGAGTTCGATTAACACGCCCCACAGTGGGCCCAAATAGACTTTTGCGTCTCAATAATCTGTAACTTTATTGCCTCTTGGAAGTATTTAGCCAAATTGTGAATATATTGTTTATAATATTCAATACATCGTATAAATTACATTTTTCAAGATCTATGTTGATTTTTAGTACTAAAATCTTATTTAAAGTTAAGAAATATGCGATTTTGGCTTGACTTGCGCGTTTCAAAATTCTGTTACTTTCTTATCTCTTAAAATAATTTAGCCAAATTTATTGTATAATATATATGATAGACAATCAATTGTTTGAATTACTTTTTTTCAAAATCCATTTTGGTTTTTAGTACTAAAATTTTATTTAAAGATAAGAAATATGCGCTTTTGGCTTGACTTGCGAGTTTCAAAATTGTGTAACTTTCTTGTCTCTTGCAATAATTAGACCAAATTCGAAATATATTTTTTGTGATATTCAGAAAAGCATTTGAATTACTTTTTTTAAAATCTATTTTAATTTTTAGTGCTTCAATTTTTAAGTTTAAAGTTAAAAAAATACGACTTTGGGTTTCAAAAATATGTTACTTTTTTGTATCTTGGAATATATAAGCCAAATTTAGGATATATTTTCTTTGATATTCAATAAATCAATTAAAATAATTTTTTTCAAAGTGTATTTTAGGTTGTAGTAATATTTTTTTTATTTTAACAAATATGATTTCGGCTTGACTTGCGCGTCTTAAAACGCTGTTACTTTTTTGCCTCTTGCAATAATTAAGCCAAATTTGAAATATATTGCCTGAAATATTTGAAATTGTTAGTCCTGTAAGAGCAGTAAACCTTCTTCACAAAGCTCTTTTGATTCTACTGTTTGTTGTTTCCTTACACTTGATATGAGTGGATCTGGCGTCAATAACAAGCGATGAAGGACATCTTCGTTTGTTGCCTTTCTGGAACATTTTCTAGAATGTGACATTCTTATTTTTTTGTAATCTTTATTACGTGCTTCTTGGGCATCTTCAGATAGCTGACCTATTGGAAAGACCCCAAAATGCTGAATTATGGCTTCACCATGAATAAGTAATTTGTGTACCGAGAATGACATGTCGGTACCATTTCTAATTGTCAACATATATACAAGCAGTATTCAATGCATACTCACCAAATTTCTGAGCATTGATGGTCAAACCAGATGACAATATTTGCAGATTAATATAAAATGTCTTTATACGCTCTAGGTCCACTGCTCTAGTTATATTGGCAGTACTTTGGAAATTTTGAAAAAATCTCCATGCAGTGTTACCATCATTACTGTTGCCAGTACCTTGCCGAGGTTTATCTTCAGCTTAATTCAGCTTAATTCAGCTCGAAAACATCTTTGAACAGGTCTTTGACAGAAGAGCAAGTTGGATTTTGCCACAAAACTATGTTGGTGTTTTGGTTTATAAGTTTGATTGGAACAATTGAAGCAATGATCAAGTTGAAATCAGATACACCTTCATTTTCTCCCAGTAATCTTTTTTTAAACTCACTCTGTCTGGAAGATCCGTCACATTCCCATTTCGTAAAAAGCTTCAAATTCTGGGATCCAGGCATGTAAACTAATTCATTTTGCATAATACGTGTAGCGGTATGGTCGAGCAAGTTTTGTAAGCGAACTTGAGCTCCAATATCAGAAATAGTTATGCTAGCCTCTGCAGGGTAACACAGATATTTTGCTTTTGCTAGACTCTGATTAGACTCAAAAATCGAAATGTTTCTTTCAATTAAAAAAAAAATCACAAATATTTATGTTGATATTTGGACAAATCTAAATCACTGAAGATTCTCATAGCCTCTTGCATGGAACAAGGAATCAAAGTTAGAGTTTCTTCTGATAATTCCTTTATGAGTCTTTGTTTTTCTTCTTTACTTGAATTCCGGATCATGGCCACAATAAAACCTTCTCCTAACTCTCCTATAGACCAAAGGGCTTGGATATATGCATTGTGTATGTGTTCAAATTCGTACTCTTGTATTAATTCCATACTTTTTCTTTTTTTTTCTTTTTTCCGCTGATCACTCATAATTTTTTTAACGGTCGTCCTCGCTGTCCATATGTGGATGGTTGATCTTGTTTTTCGTAAAATGTGACCTTGAATTCACCATTAAGGCACTGTCTATTATTTTTTTTTAAAGCGGTCCTGAATTCCAGCGGACCACAAATTCACACATGTTTAAATTTTTTTTGCACGTTTTCACAATTGCTTCTTTTGTTTTTTTTTTAATTTTTAAGGTGGGTTCACTTTTAGGTCTCAATAAAAATACGTTATTTCTATTATATTATTTGTTTTCATTGAATGAATATAATAAATTCAAATTCAAATTTTGAACAAGTTATAATCGAACAAAATATATCTTGTATAGAAACATATGGTATAAAATAATACGAGAAGGCCAAAGGCATGGGATCCATTAAAAAATTAAGGAAATAGTTGAATTGTGCAAAGTTATTATAAAAACCACAAAAACACAAGTTCATAATATGTGATGAGTTAGAAAGGACAGAAAGGCCCTCTTTTCATCCCCTACGCCACTGCTTTTTTTTAGGCAAACATATATTTGAGAAACAAGCATATTTTAACGGAATTATCAATTGTGACTGCATCAACCGTATTTTATAGAAAAAGAAAAACAATATAAAGCTTATGGGATATTTTTTTGTCATGCACTTACATTATGAAAATTGGAATTTTCTCTAGTTATAAATACACTAAGGAATCAAATGCAATATGAAAGAAAACAGCGCAAGACAGCTCCACTATTTAAAATCTTATTCAAAGATGAAAACAAAAGGAAAAAAAGAGGTTGATCAGAATTATTAAATTTATTAAATAAAACAATTGTTTTTTATTTTTTTTTTATTTCGAAAAGCTTAAACTATAAGCTTTCCAGCGATATATAATACTTGCATGATCAATTAAAAAAGAGTTGTAAAAAAGGCACAGTTTCGATAGTATCGTAAATGTGGACGTAGAATTTTTTGTTTTATATATTTGGTGATGAATTTGTTGTTCTTGTTTATTTTTATGTTGTTTAAAAATTAATATAATTCAATATTATGTTTAACAAATTGAAATAAATATTTCGGAATAATATGAATTTATTATTTTTACCAGTAAGGATCCCAAATATATTCTAAATTAAATTGAAAATTTTAATTTTAGCAAAAAAAATATATTTTTAATATGAAATATGTGAGCGATTCCATCAATTATCGGCCAACTGTGGATCACTATCTGGGATTTTTTTGTAACTTCCGTAATTTGAAGGCAATGGTGAAAAATATGTAAAAACTTTTTTTTTCACCGTTATTATTTCAGCTACAGTCAGTTATGGTATTTCTCTTATAAAATGTTTCAGTCATGAATTCTTTTATTTTTAAAAGTTTGTTATTGGACTAAAACAAAACAGTAATAATGCTCTTTTATATAAGAAACAGTACCTTTTCGAAAAAATAGTACCTCATTAAAACTTTTTGAGGAAGACCCTTTAAAGAAAGGTTCTTCAATTTAATTTGTATGCCCTTGTCCCCATTTACATTTTTTTTTTTATTGAAAAGCTGAGAAAATTCTTTATAGATTGCGTTAACTTTCGAGATGGGTTCTCTATAAGCACAGGCACAATAAATAAAAGATTTAATAAAGCACAGTAAATAGCGCTCTGTCTTGCGTTGTGCTATGCTTTGGTTGTTGTCCTTGCTATTACAGAAACATCAAATGTTGGCTTTATATTTCATGTAATTGAGTAAAATTGAGAGTTCAAACATGAATTTTTCTCCCAGTGGGGATCAAACAGACCAACAAGTGCTTAAATCAACATTGTATGATCCAAAGCACACCAAAGGCTCAAAGTGTGAAATAAAAACGATTTCTGATCGCAATCAACCACCCTACTAACCTCCGAGAATGACGTTATTCTACGCCAAAAAATTCTATTAAAAACGTTCTTCATTTCGCTGCTCATATAGGACTGTGTCTTGCGCACACTTTAGCAAGCCATATAACTGAATCGTGTCAATTTTTTCATCAAATTTTCATTGCAGTACAAAATTTTACCTTTTCTTAGATAATTTTCATAATGATACAGGCTACAAGAGTTATATTGATAAAAGCATTTATGAGACGCAAACGTCCATTTGGGCCCTATGTGCGCCCCTTTGTCTAACCCCACCAATTTTTTAGACAAATACTGCTCATTATACCAAAGAATATATATGCAAGATTTAGTTAAAGTCGGTAAAATGGACTTCGCCTTCGAGCTTTTTAAAATGCTTGTACTACAGCGCCCTCTGGTCTTCAAAAAAGAACAGAATAGATAAGACTAACAGTAGCAACAACAGAAAGCGTCGAAAAGAAAACACTGGACTTTTTTTTTGGTAGCGATCACCATTTCAACTTTAACTTGCGTAGAATAAAAAAGTATTTTATAATCGTATATAATATAAAAACGTATTGAAAAACGTTGCTGTGAATTAAAACTATTTGAATAGGTATTCTGAAGGAATAAAGAAGCAATTGAACATTATATTACGAAGAAAATTAATGAGTCTAAATACATTTTAACAAATCAATCCAACATCAAAACTTATTGTTTGAAGAAAACTTATAGCGTTAAAAACACATCTAACAATAAGTAAACTCATACAAGACCAAAGTGTCTTGCAAACGATTCTCGACAAATCACTAAAGTCAGCAAAATAGCTGCTTATTTATAGAATTAATTCAACAAAACAAACTCTTTTATCAATACCCTGTAGGAAAATCCACTAATTTAAAAGTAATTGATAAAATAGTTTTTTGTCAACCACAGCTAGTTGAAATTCTGACTTTTTCCCATAGAACGAACTAACATATTTTGTATGGTGATGTCCGCTAAATAAGTCAATTGACTTTCGTCTGCATATATTTTTAACTACTTGTTAAATTAGTTAAATTTAAATTAGTTTTTAACTACTTTAAAATAACCAATTGAAAACTATTACTGATGGCTTAAAGTTAAGATTTGATGAAATAACATGGTTAAATATCTATAAACTTGTAATCTAATAAAAATTTGCAATTAAAACATGTCAAAATCAGAGTAGTTGCCGCCTTAATAAAATTCAAAGTAGTTTATCAATCACTTGTTTTTAAGTAGTATTTCAATTATTTCATATATAATGCAAATAAAACTATTTACAATTGAAGTGGATGCCACCTTAATATAATTCAAAGTAGTTCATATACTGGTTTATTTTAAATTAGTTTTTTAACTAGTTGTTTTTAAAAACAAGTTAGTTTGTTCCTATAGGGTATATATAAAAATGGATGCATGTATGTGGGTATGTGGATATGTGGGTATGTGTGTATATCACGTATAGACTCCAAAACCGCCAAACCAATCTTTATGAAATTTTTAGGGATACTGTAGCAACATTCTCCTGTAGGCTTGCGCATTTTAGTTCACTAAAAAGATCGCTCTTTTTAGTTCAGTTGAGTTTACTGAACTAGTTCGTTCATATAGTTCTTTTAGTTCATTTAGTTCGTTTGCGCTTTTAATTCGTTTCGTGCACTCGTTCATTTTGTTAGTTCGTTAGGTCATTTAGTTCAATAGGTCTTTTAGCTCGTTGGTTGTTTCAGATCGTTAAGTGTGTTCGCTCGTTATATCTTTTAGTTCTTTAGGTCTTTTCGTTCGTTTTGTTAACTCGTTTAGTATCAGGTCTATGAAATGAAAGGAACTATATGAACAAATCAATTATTAACTGTGGACATAGAAGAAATTCTATATAGACAAAATTAAAACAAAAATATTTTTGCGGATAGTAAAAATTAGGCTTTTTATTTAATTTAATTAATATTTTAGGCATGAATTTTAAAACTTTAGTTTAATCAACTTCATATTTCTGGTATAGTTCAACTAAAATTAAATTCATATTTTTTAGTTTCTTTTTAATACTTTTTAATATAATATATTATAAATATTAAATTTATTTTAATTATTTTATATAAAAATATAAGTTTCATTCATAATATCTAAGAAATTATTATCCATTTAAAAACTGAAATTTAATGAAATTCATAGTCTTTCTGTTTTAAGGTAAAAATAAATACATAAATGTATATAAATGTATATATATATACATATATATATTTTTATTTTTTATAAAATTGAAGTGAAATTAAACTTTTACTAAACATTTAGTAATATTTTAAAAGAAATAAATTACAGTAATTGTATTTTGCTTACATCAAATACTAATTTTAACTTCAATATTATTATTTTAATTTTTATGACTATTGTCATATTTAGAGCAACTCTTACAACTTTATACACATTTGTTACAAGATTATTGTAATTATTAATTAAACAAATAAAATTAAACTTTTAAATTCATGTGTTTGCTGTTTTGTCATTTAAATTAAGTTTATATATTAAATTCAGAACTTAATAATTAAAAAAATAAAAAATATATATAAAATAAGAAACTGAAATTAAAATTTTGAATTCATGTTTTGTGTTGTTCTGCAATTAAAATTAAGTATATATATAAAATTCAGTGTTAAATAATTTTTAAAATAGAAATGAATTCTTTTGAATTCAGATTTATACTATACAGGGTGTCCCGCAATTGAGTGCAACTATTTACTGAGCTGAAAGGTTATGTCGAGCTGAGCAAAAAATCTTAACGGAGAGGGGGTCTATTTCCACATTCTTAGGAGCTACAGGGCTAATTAATAATTCATGACTTTGGTTTACGTTATTGTTTCTAGCAGAAAAACTAACTTACATAAAACTTAGTTTGATAGCTCATTATAAAGCCAAAAAAATCACCTTTCTAATGCCGTGGTTATGCTAGCCAAACATGATTGCCGAACATTGGTGTTCATTTTCGTTTATTTATTCTATTCGCTGAAATGTTTGTTTGGTGGTTATGCTTCTGTTTGCTGCACAGTCGCATGAATGTTATAATATTCCAAAACGCAAATTAAACAACAACACTAATTTTTATGTATACACTTTTTAATACACTTCGGTCAAACTGCGACTCCAAGTAAATACCATTCCTACATAAAATATATTGAATTAAATACAACACAACAATAAGAATTGATGGAAATTAATCTGCAATTTGATTTAAGACTATTTTTTTGTAGTAAACTTGTGAAGGCACAAAATTGTTAGTGTTCATTTAGAGCGACAATAAATACTGAATATTTTTGCTCAACACAGGTTGTTCGACGTTTTCTTAATGTCTGTTCTTTGTTTTTAAGGTTGCTTGTTATTTAAAATAAGTTGCTTTATAACTTATTTAAATTTTTACTACTTTTTGCTACTTTTTTGATGCTTTTATCGAAAATGACTGCAGGCAACACCGGAAAGTTCGGCATGTTTGCTGTTTCAATCAGCAATCAAAAATGTTCGGTCTGAGAGCGAGAGAATGAATTTGAGAAAAAGTTCATTTCTCACTTTACACGAGAAACAACAACAACAAAAAATGTTCGGCAATCTTGTTTGGCTTGCATAACCACGGCATAACGGCATATCAACAACTTAACCGTTACCGAGCTGTGATGGTGTGAAAATTAAATCAATCGGTTGAAACTACCAAATTTCAACTTTGAGTGCAAATTTCTCAGAATTTTGCGTAATAAATGAAATTTTTTTTAAGATCAATTTTGTAATTTATTCAATTTTCTTTTCAATGACACCAAAAACATAAACATATCTTTAAAAACAAAAAAGTTGGCTGTACGAAAAAAATTATACTTTTTTTAATTTCACCAATATATTTCACCATAATTTCAATTAAAATCAAAACCGGTGCGACGCAATAACAGTGTTACTTCATATTATTGAACAGTTGAGTTGAATTTATTTAACGAAATCTTAACGGTCGTGCAATTGAAAAAACAAAGTTTCCATTACCAGAGCTGTAACTCATTAAATAGCTTACTACCTACCTCGTAAAAGTCATCAACAAATATTGCAGAAGAAACACTTCTTTTGCATTTTAAATTGTTTAATATGAAGTTTAATGTATTTAGAACATATTTTAACTAACAAATCAAAAATAACAACTACAGAAAATCATATGTTTGTATTGAAGACAATGTGAAATAATGATAATAAAAACTATTAAAGTTGCAGCCCTCAAATTCACCATTTCAATAAAGAATCAAAGACGCAAATTGTATCAGCACGGACTCAAACCATTGTTGAATAAGTTTTCTTCTCGTTCATTTCGATCTGACTCGCTGCAAAATCGATTGAACTAAAAGAACGAGAATTAACGAACTAGTTCACATAGTTCAAGAGAGCGAATAGTTCAATTGAACTAGTTCGTTCGTGAACTACCCAAGCCTATTCTCCTGTGAAGTTTGGTATTGATTAGACAAGGGGGCGTGGTACCTCCCATTCAACCCAAATTGGCTCTATCGCCCACAAACCAAAAAAATGCTGTATATCAGACGGTCTTAATTGTATAAAACTAAAATTTGGTAATTTTGTTCGGATAGTTACTATCGGCGACTGTACAAAAAATGGGCGTGGTCACACTATATTTACGTCCACTTTTCAGAAATCATTTTAATTCCTGAGATGTTAAAGTTTTGATAGTGAATCTTGGAATGCAGGTGATATGGATTCAAATGGCAGTCAATATGTATATACAAATATTAAAAATGCTTTATATCAGACGGCTTTTTCCGTAGAAAACTAAGATTTGGTAATTAAGTTCGTAAGGTTACTGTCGGCCAATGTACAAAAAAAGGGCACGGCCGCACTATATCTACGCCCACTTTATAGAAATCATGCTTATTCCTGAGTGGCACACATTTTGATAGTGACTCGTAGTACGCAGGTGCTATGAATCCAAGTGGTAGTCACCATGTATATATAAATGTTGTCACGCTCACTTTTACCGCTCATAAATCAATAAAAATGCTTTATATCAGACGGCTTTTGCCGTAGAGACTAGGATTTGGTAATTTAGTACACATGGTCATTGTCGGCAACTGTTAAAAAATGGGCGTGGTCACACCATATATACGCCCGCTTTTTCGAATTCATGCTTATTCTTGAGTTGTACACGTTTTGATAATAACACTCGATATGCAGGATATGTGGCAGTATATATATATAAGTTAAGTTTTTTACGACTTTGAGTTGTTTTTAAAAAAAGGCCAAAGCCAACTTTATTGTTTCACTATTAATTGACAACTGAACTTATTTTTAGATAATTAAATAAATGCAAGCCAAATTTACTAACTGCTCTGCCGGACGCTCGGATCATATTCCATATGAAGTTTTTATGCTTTTTCGTTGTTGTTGTTTTCGAGTACGTGACTGTGGAAACTGCAGACACTGCGTCAGCATTCTATTTTGTGGGAATGGAATTTTGGATCTAAGTTGCAATTTATTTGTTCTTAACTTATATATATATAAAATTTGCCACTCCCACTTGTACCACCCGCAAATAAAAAAACAAAACGAAATGCCCAATTTCAGCCCTTGAAAGGACTTTGACCGAGTTTCTTAGGATGAATTGTGTTGTGCGTGTTGTGGAATGTTTGAACACAAATGATTGAGAACTAGACCTACAAGTTTTATGCCAACTCCGAACGGCTAAAATGTTCTCAAGAAGCATTTTATGGCAGTTTTTACTCTCTAAGGTTTGCCATTGTCTGCAGAGAGGTGACGGTCGAACAGGAAAATGAATTCCATTGAAAAACTTTCTGTGCCAGATGGGATTCGAACCAGGGTTCTCTCCCGTATGAGCCACACACTCTACCCACAACGCCACGGCCACTACTTTTTTTACCCACAAATCAATTGAAATTCTATAAATCAGACTATTCTCATCGTTAAATACTAAAATTTGGTAATTAAGTCCATACGCTTACTCTCGACAGCTTTGCAAAAAATGTGCATGGTAGCACTATATCTGTGCCCAGTCTTCAGAAATAATTTTATTTAATTTATTTATTTATTAATGAATTAAAGTTTATTACAATGTAAAAATTATGACTCAGTAAGCACTAGCTGCCAGGGCTATCGGTTAGAAATAATTTTAATTCCTGAGATGTGAACGTTTTGATAGTTAAACATGGTATGTAGGTGCTATGTATCGAAGTGGCGGTCACTTTTTATATAAATTTTGCCACGCCTACTTTTAACGCCCACAAACCCGTAAAAAGTATATATATCAGAATTTTTTACAGTAAAAGAATAAAATTTGGTAGATTATTTCATATGGTTACTGCCAGAACCCTTAAAAAAATGGGCGTGTCGCACTTTACGCTGACTTTTCAGAAATCATTGTAATTTCTGAGCTGTACACGTTTTGATAGTGAAACTTGGTATGTAGGTGCAATAAGACCAAGTGGCGATCACTATATATATAAATGTAGCCATGGCTACTTTTTCTGCTCATCTATTTATCAGTAAAATATGTATGTATGAATACTAAGGCTCCTCACAAAAAAAATGCTATGATGATTTCCCAAATATTTGGACAGTAGCGATAACCATCCGTGAGCTGGAATAGTTTGAAATAAAAAAAAAACAAAAACGAAATGGCCATTTCAGCCCTTGAAAAGACTTTGACCGATCTTCTTATGTTCTTAATAGCAAAAGGCCAGACTTAATAGTTATGAAAAAGTTCCTCCAATCTGCACCAATAAATTTTTAATTTTTAGTCGCACCAGCGGTAATGCGGATTTTCATTAATTTTTTACTTTTTTTTATATTATTTCCACTAAAATTAAAATTTTTTTTTTTTTGTCTCGCCATGTTACTTTTAGTCAAAAAATTATCTATTTATGATCAAATATAGTGTAAAGTGAAGCATTAAAATGAATGAAATTACAAAAAAATTTACACATTTTTTACATTTTAAAATTTATTTGACTAAAAGTAGTATGGGAAAAAATTCATTTGAATTTAAGTGAAAGTAATATAAAAAAAGCTAAAACATCCCATAAAAATCCGCATTATCTTTGGTCCAACAGAAAAAAATTTTAGATTTTTTGATGCAGAAGAACTTTTTCATTACTCTTATTTCTAACCTTTTGCTTTTTTTTAACTACCATACCAGCCAATATTTTTAGTAGAAATATTTTGGGTATCATCGTAACATAAGCCATGGATTATTTTGAAGAACCGGACTGAAAAATTTTTTTTCTAAGGAGAGTGAGGCAACTTGATGTATAAACGTATGTGGGTATATGTGTATATCACGTAAAGACTCCAAAACCGCTTAGCAAATTTTTATACCAAAGCCTTGAAAGGGTTCCTTTGAAATCTGGTGCCGATCGTAAAAGCCACCTTAAATACACCTAAAATTTTCAATATCGAACTGTTTTGGAATTGTGGGTCACACAGCCTCGGAATTCAGTATTCGACCTCAATTTACAGATGCCGTTCCACTTGTAACATTTTATTGGCGTTGGACGAGGGGCGTGGTACTTTTTCAGTACCCAAAAGTTTCGGTATAGCTTTCGAAATAAGTCACACATCAATGAAACTCGGTACGAATTTACTATAAAAGCATGGCTTCACTAAAGCTACGCCCTCTTTTAGTGGAAACACACATACCTACACATATGCAAATAATAATAGCAAACAAAACACATGCAAATAATAATTGTATCAAAGAGATATTTTTATTCTCGCAAAACCTGTTTTGAGCGGATTTTGGCTTGCATGCATGGAATTTGTAGTTTTGGAAATGTCGCCGAAGCTGGCCGCTGCCATTCACCGTAGTACCTTCAATTCTCGCTGCTTCGAACCTAAACTATACACCAGCAGCGATTCACTATCGTAACTTCGCCACCCTCATGCATTCTCTTCACTATATATACTTTTTGATTCAAATACAACACTGTCATATGTTCCCCTTCCTCTTTCTCTGTTTCCGGCATCTCACAAACAACACAGTTGACATTTTAAAATAATAAAAACTTAATCTTAAAAAATAAAGTAAATATTTAGTTGCTTAAAATATTTTTTCTTTTTTAATTTATTTCCTACATTATTAACAACCATTTCAACAAATCTACTACTCTATTCACAAAGAGGCCGATCAGTTCGTGCTGGAAAAGTGTTTCCACTGCGCGAATAGCGTTCGTCAACATTTTGTAAAAATCAATGTTCCGAACCTTGGTTCGGACCAAAATGCCTCCACTGCCTGAACGAGTAAAAAAGTTTTCGCACCGAAGCGCTCCGGGTAAAAGCTACTAAAACTCTAAAGGAACATTATGATTTCTTTGATGAGAAATTAAATCGTACTAAATTTAATTCACCAACAGAAGCTCTTAAAGAAGCACTCTGAAGTGGTGCAGAAGCTTCATAAGCAAGCAAAAAAAAAAAATTTTATCCTACGTCAAGTAGTGACCAAGGGTATAGACGATTTTTGGCAAGCAGATCTTGTTGAAATGGGTGCTTATTTAAAATACAACAAAGGATATCGGTTTATTTTAACTGTCATAAATACATTTTCAAAGCTTGATTGGACTGTTTCCGTAAAATCAAAGGGCGCCAAGGATATAACTAAGGCAATGAAATCTATTTAAATATTAAAGAGAATACCAAAAAATTCACAAACAGATGATGGAAAAGAATTTTATAATAAAACATTTCAAAATTTTATATTGCATCATTATTCGAAACATAGCATCATGAAGGCTCTATTGTAGAACGATTTCATATAACTTTTAAAGAAATTATGAAGAAAGTTTAGTTTGCAAAGAAATTATCAATGGATAAATATATTCAAGGACTTAATGGGATGGTGCTGTTTTAAAGCCGAAAAGGGCATGTTTTCAAGATTTTTTTTGGAGGCATGAATAACGTTGGTGTATTTATTTCATATATATGTTATAGTTTGACTTATTAAGTATATTTGAAAATAAAAATTAAAAATTATATATAAATAAGTTCGTGGAAGCGATTCTCCGGAGGCGCCTTGAAAAAAATGTTGTTTTGCGGTGAACACGATTAGAGGTTAGCCGATAATCTGAAAAAAAATTCAAAATTAGTTTAAAAGGTAATATGTTGCCCGAGATAATACTGACGAGTTTGTTTTTAATTTTTTTTTTTAATTTTTTAGTGTTTTAAGGTAGCGTTTTGAAGTAAAAAATGCGACTTCCGCTGAAAAATTTAGGTTATTTTATTAATTTAAAATACGAAAACAAAAGAAAAAAAAAACGCTTCGGCATTACCTGTTGAATCTCCGGAGAATTACAGGCTACCACGGATTTATTTATCGAAAATTTTAATTTTTTTTCCAAATATACTAAAGAAGTCAAACTATAACATTTGTATGAAATAAATACACCAAAGTTATTCATGTCTCCAAAAAAAAAAAAATCATGAAAATATGCCTTTAAAACAGTACTATCCCCTTAATAAATCAGTATAATAGTAAAAACCATAAAATCATTGGAATGATGCCAAAGGCTGTTTACATAAGAAATAAACGTTCCCTTCTTTAACACGCTTATAATCATCTTAAAGTTTTGAATATGGCAAACTTAAAGTTCGGCGACGTTCGAATTAGCATATACATATAAACATATTTTTGCAAAAGGATATACTGCAAATTGGGCAATAGAAATTTTTTAAAGTTGGCGCTGTAGAAAACACTAATCCTGTTATTTATTAATTGGAAGAGTATCAAAGAAAACCGATTATTGGCGTGTTCTATGAATATGAAGTATTGAAGACTCATTTTCCCGATCCATATTTAATTGATAAGATACTTAAAACTTAGAAGCAAAAATTTTTTGTCAAATGGTTAGGATTTTCAAATCAACATTATTCCTTGATTAATAAAGATGAAGTTTGCTAACAATACATTATACTTGAAGACTTATCTTGCATTGTTATACCTTTTAATAAAAATCATTTTCTGTTTGTTTGTTTATTTGTTTGTTTTTTTGACTTTTATACAAATCTAAACTGCTGAACGGATTTGCTCAAACTTAAAACGTGTATTACTTACGTCCTAAACTAGCTTTTTGCATACTTAGTTTTAACCACGCCCCATTTAACCGCCTACAAATCAATAAAAATGCAATATTTCAGACTGTTTCTGTTGTTTGAGATTAAACTTTTGTAATTTAGTTTGTATGGTTACTTTCGACAATTGTATAAAATCTGGGCTTCCACGCCCACGTTTACTGCCCACAAATCAATGAAATTGATAATTTCAGAAGGTTTTGGTCGTATAAGACTGAAATTTAGTAATTAAATTTGTATGCTTATCGTCGGCCACTGAACTAAAAATGGGCGTGGTGGCACTATAATCACACCCAATTTTAAGAAATCATTAAGACTCCAAAACTTTTGGGCCGATTGCGCTGAAATTTTGGAAGTAGATTGTTTTCGAGCACGAGGTGGCTTACGGGAAAAAATTATTGCCACACCTTCTTTCACCGCTAACAAATAAAAAAGTATGGTTGCTGGAACGTCCGTGGCGAAGCCGCGGATAACTGTGTCCTGCTAGTATCTATATTAATAAAAATTATTTTCTGTTTGTTTATTTGTTTGTTAGTTTGACTTTTATACAAATCTAAACGGCTGAACGGATTTCGCTCAAACTTAAAACGTGTATTACTTACGTCCCAGATTAGGTTTTTGACCCAGGACAACTGGGTCCTGCTAGTACTTAATAAAGAAGAAAACATTAACTCGTTATTGATTTTATTTTTAATACTACTACTATTTCACAAAATTTTTGAAATTCTTTAAAATTTGAATGGTGTGGTTTCCACATCGCAATCTTTTTCTTCGTCTTCAATGCTTTCGTATAAGTTGTTGCTGTAGTTGTTTTTATTGTTGAATATATCGATATTATCCTTCTTCTTATATTTTACGGTTAGGATAGTCCATTCTGATCTTTCACTTTCATTAAAATGTATACAGCTCCATTTAAATAGCCCATCTGTTTCTTTGTGATTATCAGAAATCTCTTTGGTAAGTAAATAAAATATCCCTTGTCTATAAGACATCTTACACTTTTTCCATATTTTGTTTCTACTCGCTCTTCTTTGTTGAATTCATATGGAATGCTTTCTCTCATATCCTTAAGAGGCAAGTATTTAAGATTTGAATTTTCAAATAGATTTTTCCAACTTGTTTTCACCTTTTTTGATAGAATTTTTTAAGATCGACTTTTCTCGACAATAAGACTGTTAGACTGCTTCTAAATATTCAATCATTGCTCTTTTAAGCCTTTATTCTACTCAGATATTTATATGCTTTTATTTTGTTTAATTTTGTCTTGCAAGTATGTATATATGAATATATATATGAATATATATATGAATATATATATGAATATATACATGAATATATATAATTCCTGGAATTACAATCCCCCTTAACACAAAATAGAAACATGTTGAACATGTACGATAAAATTCCTGGAAAAATGATGAGTCATCAAAATTCCTGAAAATGTTGTGAAATTAAAATTCGTGGAATTGCAATCCATTCAACACATAAAAGAAACATATTTGAATATGTACGATAAAGAAAATGTACGCAAAAAGATAATCAGTCATCAAAAATCCTAGAAATGCGAAATTAAAATTCCTGAAAAAAATTATGTCATCAAACTTTCTGGAAATGTGGTGGAATTAAAATTCCTGGAATTACAATCGCTTTCAACACATAAAACATGTGCGATAAAATTCCTGGAAAAATGATGAGACATTTGAATTCCTGGAAAAAATATGAGTTATTTAAATTCCTGGAAAAAATATGAGTCATGTAAATTCCTGGAAAAAATATGATTCATGTAAATTCCTGGAAAAATGCAGAGGGCAATATCTCGAAAACGGAGTGACAGAAAAAAAAAAAGATTTTCGGATAAGAGACCGATTTTATATGAGATATGGATAGTGACATTCATTGTACAAACAATTTTTCTTAATTTGTAAACTAGTGTTTTCGTAGTTGTGCACACATACTGCGGTCAGTCAAGCGAACTGTAGAACAACCCGCCTGTATATGCTATCAAACGAGTTTTGTATTCTTCTTGATATTTATTCGATCAATAAAATAAAAATAATTCTTTTTATTAAATGAAGACTTTATTCATTCAGCTACAATCTTAGACTGAATTAAAGTTAAATACTTCTGAAGCTCAACAACTTCACGAACTCAGAAGGAGTTCCAGCTGGAAGTTGAATTATTGCAAGATCAGCAATAATTTAACTTATGAAATGTTTCTATTCATTGTGAAATTGAATGGAAGCTACAAAGCAATTTTAAGTTAAACAAAACTTAAAATTGTTTACATTTCATATTTAATAAACAATCGCTTTCATACTGCGAAAGCGATTGCTGGCTCAGCAGCCTTCGGTGGCTCAGCTGCAGCGTGGGTGGTATCTTCAGATACAACTCGCCTCCCCTTTGAATTCGAGTCCCTTCGAATTAATGTAAGTACTTATTCTTTTTATAAATTATGAGCAACACCACGATGCAGATAAGTACTGAATAAATTATATAAAAATTATATTGTGTATCTTGTTTTAAATAAACATCATTAATAGTATCAAGATTAACCATTTTTGGTAGTTTTGACAATTTGGTTAGATTTTCTCGTAATACATTAAAATAAGGTATAACAATATTTAATTTGCTTTCATAACGCTTAAAAGAGTAATTACTTATTTGTATTTCACATTTTTCAACTTTTACCAAATAGTTTCCCTCCAAAAAGTACGTGAAATTGTTACAAAGATTCGTTAAATTATTTTTAACATTGATCAATATTAGATTTCGTATATCCATTTCATCTATTATGGTTTCTTTAAATTCTTTTCTGTTGCAGTGCTCATAACTATTTTTCATCAAATTAACAATACAATTATTTGATCGTAACATTTTTGGTAAATAAATTTCTTCATTTACAATTAAAGTATCATTTTCTATTTTTACAAATTTTGTTATGTTTACATCTATTTGCGTATTTTTTTTATTTGGGATAGGTATTATATACTTAGTGACATATTTTTTATCGAAAAATTCCGGAATTAAAACTACAAATATAATTACATTATTTAATATTACTCCAATGTTACTTTTTAAATATCTTAATTTTAAACCATCAACATTATAAAAATCAATTTCTTTATTGGTGAGCACAAATCAAATTATGTTATATCTTGCCATTAAAATATTCTCTTGTATTTTTTCAATTCTGTCCCTAATCTGATTAATTATTAGCCAATAACTATTTTATTTTATTACCGGTAAATTTTCAATAATAACCTGCGAAATAGTTTCATTAAAAAAACCTTTGTTTGATTCTACCATTAAATGAACGTTTTGCATGAATTGTTGTATGTCTGTATTGATTTTTATTTGTTTATTGAGATTTCCGATTATTTGTTGTTGCTTAAGATCAGTTTTCCTGAAATGAGCATCAATTATTTCCTTGTCTTCATCGTCCATGTTACCAAATAACCACTTAATGGTTCTGCCACCTAAATTTATCAAACTCCTTCTATTTCTTGTATGAATCGTTATTGTTGACATTAAATGTTCTAAGTCTATTATTTAATCTTGTAAATTTAATGCAAGTTCTCCCTGATTTACCTGAAAATTCCTTGAAATTTCAGTTTTAACCTTTTGAATTGCTGCTCTTATATCATCCAAATCGAACACATGTATTATTTTGTTATATTTACGAATTATAGATATAGGTTCACTCTCTAATACCACATATCCTGCCTCAGTTTCAATTTTTGTTATTTCTACGATGGCCATAGCAGTTGATGCCATTATAAGAAAAGAAATTATTCCGATCATCTAAAAGAGAAATAAATACGTATTTAGGTACCTACATATATTCAACCACTTTTTTTTTTTTTTTTTTTCTTCGACGGAGTGATTTCGTTGTTAATTCACGAAGTCCTGTTTCAAGTAGCGATTATCGCCGAATTGGTTGTGGAAATCACCACAATCCTTATGATTAAAAGGTTTTCAAAGGTCGTTTAATTTGTGCAATATCAATCCGTTTCATCCGGCCTGGGTTATATTTATTATATTTTTTAGCAGTCTTATGTCTTTGTGCTTGAGCGTTTTGTATGTATATATTGTCCGGGGTATATATTGGTACTGGTTCCCTCTTTGCATTTATTCTTTTAATAGTTTCTTGTTTTCTTTTATTCATGTCAAGGGCAATTTTTGAAAAATTTAGATCAGATCGATTAATAAAATCCATGGGCTTAAGTTTTGTAGTAGAATGAATTGAGTTATTATAGTATCCTATTGCTCTGATTACTAATTCTTCTGTGTCTATATCTTCGTTGCTTCTTTTTATTATTCTTATATGCTCTAAGAGCGTGGAGTGTAATCTTTCAATATCAGAATTCCCTGTATGAGAATTTGGAATAGTAAAGTGTGTATTTATATTTTTTTCAGAACAAAACATTTTTATAAAAGCATTATTGAATTCATTATCCAATATTAATGTTTCAGATTTCCCTAAATAAGCAATTCTTTCCTCTAATTTCGTTTTTATAGTACACATGTTTTTATCATTGATTTTGTGGGCAGTTCCTAATTTGGTAGTTTCAATGGTAGTTAAAAAAAAACTTTTTCTGAACATGAAATATGTCAGCATGTACAATTTGATTGGGTCTATTTGGGGTTTCAGTAAAATTAAAATATTTCTTAAATGGTTTTCTGTCATACTTATTTTCTGAGCATACCTTACAACTGTTTAAATATTTGTTAATGAATTTTATAAAATTTGGATAAAAGAACTTACATTTTAATTCCTCAAAATTTTCGACCACTCCTCGATGATTCGTTTCAATATGATTATTTTCAATTATCTGAAGCAATTGCTCTATGTTTTCGACATCTATAGCTAATTCAGTGCATTTTATGAATTTTAAACTATTATCATTTGAAAAGAGTTGGATTAATTTATTCTGAATTGTATTATATTTAGAATAATCTAGTTCGGAATATATTCCTACAGTACCTTTGTTCAGTTCCTTTCTGAACAAATCGTTTAAATAATGATCATTTAATTTCATTATTTATTATTATATAATGTTTCGATTTCTTTTTCTTTATTTTTTAATTTTCTTATTTGTTTTCTATACTTATTAACAGCAGTCTCGCTTATGAAAAAATGTTCATTTAGGTTTTCCTGTTCACTGTGTATTGTGCTCATACCATCATTTGTTAATTCAAATAAGAATTTAATATCCAAATTATCTTCATTATTATTACTCTCGATACTTGATTTTGAAATTCTGCTCAAAAAATCAGCCACTTTATTATCCTTTCCCTTTAAATATTCGACCTCAAACTCAAACTCTTCTAACATAATTCTCCAACGGATTATTCTGGAATTTGGTTCTTTTAGTGAATATAACCATTTTAATGGTTGTTGGTCAGTTTTTACCACAAATTTTCGTCCGTATAAGTACGGTCTGAAGTATTTCACACTCCACACAATAGCTAACAATTCTTTCTCTAGGGTGTGGTAGTTTCTTTCTGCACTATTTAAGGTACGACTAACGTAGCATATAGGTCTACCTTTTGGCTTAATACGGCGCCAATAGTAATATCACTTGCATCAGTTGTTAAAACGAATTTCTTATCAAAATCCGGATAGGCCAAAACAGGATATGTTGTTAGTAAAGTTTTTAATTTATTAAAAGAATCATTGTATTCTTGATCGTGTATATTTATGTGAGTATTCTTTTTGAGATATTTTATCATCGGGTTAGCTATCATTGAGTAGTTTTGTATAAACTTCTGTAACGAACCTACAGGGATTTTTAAAAAAAAATGTTATTAGGGCATCAAGGTTTTAAGACACATAGGCAGAAGGTGTGCATGCTTGCGGTTATACGGCTAGAATCAGTGGCGGGGTGGATAGGGTTCTGCCTTGCGTATGCTGCTTTAAATTCGTTGTCGAAAATAAAAATCATGCACATGCCAATAAGTAAAAAGAAATAAAGGGGCAAGCGGGGTAATTCAGTAAAGAATAAAAAAAATAAGAACCGTAAGAAGAGAAGAAAAAAAAAATCTAGAAGGTAAAACGATTGGGAAAAAAAACAAAAAAAAAATTATAAAAATTAATAACAAAATCAGGAAAATAAAAAAAGTTAAAACGGGTCGTTTGGTTTAGTGGGTTAGTGGCTGGTATTGTTGCCACCTTTGCCTGACCCAACCTTAGCTTATCTTTGGCAAGTATCCAGCTTTAAAAAAATCAAGATGAGCTCCCTTTGTTTTCACAGTAGGGTGACTCGCTGTTACCTAAGGGATTCAATCTAAACAATTAAAACATTAGTTCAATTTTTTTTGTTTTCTTCTAATTATTCTTATTTATATTATGCTTTCATAGCAACAAAAATTTTTATTAGCAGCAAAAAAAATGGTTTTTTTTTTTTTTTTTTTTTTATACATTAAAACTTAAAAAAATATTGCAAACATGTCATTGTTTTTCTTCAGTGCACCTTACATTTTACTTACACATTTTTTTTTTTTTTTTTTTTGTGTGTGCCTACGTAAAATTATAATCATAACATTTTTTTTCTTAGTATAGACATTATTCTTTCTATAGAGAGAGAGATATATAGAGAGATGATGAGAGAGAAAAAAAAAAAAATTATTAAACGATCAAATTGATGAAATCCATAAAAGAAAATGGTTCATCTCTAGAAAAATAGAAATTTAGCTAAAAATGTTAATAGTAAAAAGAAAAAAAATAGAATTTAAAAAAAAACATCGCAAACAGGAAAAAACTGGAATTAACTATAAGTTCTTTTGGTTAAGACTGCAGGGATTTATGTCCGTTGCCAAACAAATTTCTTTTTTTTTTTTTTTCTCTTCCTCCTCTTTCCCTTCTCTACAACTTAATTTTTGCTTTTATTTCACAATTATTTTTCGTGGTTTGTAAAATTATCTATTCATTTTTTTTTCCACTTCTAGTTTAAGTATACCCCTGATATTGTGTGCATTTGTTTAAGTTTTGTACTTTGATTTCTATTGTTTTAATTTTTATTCTTGTATTAAGGTCCCTCGATGTCCATCGATGCTGCTGTTCTTGTTGCTGGTCTTCGCTGCACTGGCTGTCAGAAGTTCTAAGCGAACTCTGTTATGCGTTAACATTTTTTTTTTTTTGTTGTTTTTTTTTTTTTTTTTTCTTCACATTGGTTTTACGTGCTCATTTTTATTGATTTATTTCCAGCTTTTAGTTATGGCACTGTTAGATTTTTAGTTTTAGCACAGTGGTAGGATTTTTTTTTGTTCCAGATTAAAATTTGTTTTAACTTTTTTCCCACACTTTTTTTTTTTTTTTTTTAAATTAATAACTCAGCGGGAATACAGTTTTAGGTTTTAAATATTAAAATGTTAGAATTGCATATTTTGTTGTTTTTCCAACAAAAGTTTTTCTTTAATTGTTTTTTTTTTTTTTTTACAGTTTTATTTTTTTAGGTATAATTTCCTGGTTTCACTTTGTTATAAGATTTTATCGATGAAAGTTATTGTTTTTTTTTTTTTTTTCTCGCACAAATTAATTTATACGGTTTTAGGTTATTCGTTTTTTTTTTTTTTTTTTTTAGTCTTGTGTATTAAAAAAAATACGTCGTATATGTATTTTAAGTTATTTTAATTCGAAGTCTTTTATTTTATTATAATTAATGCACAATTGGTTTTTTCCCTTCTCTCTGAAACTATATATTTTGGTATGTTTTTTTTTTTTTCTAAACTAGCTATAATCATATATTTTTTTTCATTTAAATTTTTGTCATTTTTAAATTTATTATATTTTTAGTTTAATGTTTTGAACATTTTTTTCCCAACTTATACTAAACTTTTTTCTACTGCACAATTTTTTAATTTATTGTTTGAAATTTTTATTTTTCAACTTATATTATATAAAAGAAAACATTTTTTTTTTTCCACTTCACTAACAGACAATAGAAGTTACGTCCTATCAATAGGAATTAATACCAGCTAAGAGAGCGAAAATGTCTCCGATTCTACTTTTTATAGTTACCAAATTCTGGAAGGAACCCGTCATTTTGCACACGGCCTCAATTTTTGCACACGGCCCTATACTTTTGCACAAAATAACCTGTTATAGGGATATTTACATGGGCATTTGGGAGTGGAACAGCGTGGTCTGGATTCAATCCGTTAGTTTCTGTCACGATTTTGATAAGTGTAAAAACTTCGTATATCGTCCGATATTGGCAGTCCCCTTACTCCGGAGCACACTGAGCCTTTCTTTTGGGACTTCACTGTTAATCGTCAACCCTGACTCATTCTACCATTCGCTCATTTTGCCGACTCAAACTCTGTTAAACTTTACCAGACTCAACCTCAACTGTTACAGATCTCTGTTGTCTACCAACCTGTTATACTAAGCCTCTGTTCCGCTCAGTCTCTATTAAATTGCTCTTGGCAGTGTGCTGACAAAACCTTACAAATGTTATCTATTAACAGAGGCTATTTTTAGATTTATTTATACGAGTTGTCAAAATTATATAGTAAACAAATCAACGGGTGAACAAAAAAAAATAAATAAAAATTCTTGAAATGAATGAGGAGAGAAAAACAACTAAAAAAAATTAATTCAATGAATTTGATAATACCTTAAAGAAGTATAATTGAATTACTCACCAAAGTGTTATAAAATAAAATGAGAAAAAAAATAAATATTATTCCAAAACCAAAACAAATTATAAAAAAATTTTTGTTGCCTGTTCTGCCAGGATTAGAACCCATGTTACACTTCCTGTAAAAACCTGATAATCCTAAAAATGATTTAATTTGCTTTACCGATTTAGGTAAACTTAATTTTTTTATTGTTTGGACTTTGTTTGGGTTTGGTGTAATACCCTATGGGGTAATGATATGTCCAAGAAATTCCGTATATTTTGTAAGAAACTTGCATTTATTTAATTAGATTTTTAAATTATATTCGTTTAATCTCCTAAATATTAGACTCTCAAAAATCTAGACTCTCAAAATGTTCCTTGATTGTCACTGAGAAAACCAAAATATCATCCATATATATAACGCATATTTTGTTGATGTAATCATTAAGAACATGATTCATCATCCGCTGAGACGTAGCGGGGGAATTTTTTAAGACGAAGTGCATACGAATATACTCGAAGTGACTCAATGGGGTTGAAAACGCAGTTTTCTCAATATCATTCTTGTCCATCAAAATTTGATGGAACGCTTTTGCTAAATCCAATGTGCTATAGTACTGTGAACGGCCTAAATAACCGAAAAGAGACTCCATATTTGGAATCGGAAATTTATCCTGTATCGTAACTTCATTTAATTTACGATAATCCACTACTATTCGCCATTTTTTTATTCCATCATTATTTAATTTCTTTGGTACTATCCAAAGCGGTGAACTGTACGGCGATTTGCTGGGTCTAATAATATTTTGTGCTAGCATTTCCTGAATTTGTCTTTCAATTTCATTTTCATGAATTTGTGGGTAGCGATATATTTTAGAAAATATCGGCTTACTTGATGTCGTTATGATTCTATGCCTTACACTATTGGCACTAGTTAAAGTTTGTCCTTCATTATAAAATGTTTGCGTATTTATTTTTAGAAATTTAAATAGTAGAGCTTTTTTCTTCGTTATTTAGATTGTCATGCAGGAATTCATCTATCTCAATGGTCTGTTTTTCCAAACAAAAAATTTCTTCATAGTCAAATTGTAGTCTATTGGCACCTGTATCGAAATATATTATTGAATTTTGTATTATCAGTTCATTATTAAGAAAATCTATTTGGGCACCAATTGGTGTCAAAATGTTATTACCAATTATGCAATTGAATGGTTTATCTCTAAATCAACGAGTTTTATGGACATAGTTTCATTAGGACTCTTAAATTCTGCTGGTAAATATACAATTACTTCATCATATATAATCGATGAACCTGTGAGAGTGTTTAGTTTGATGGGTTTTATTAATTTTCCTCGGTTTGAAATTTTGCCGAAAGTATTAAAATCTCCAAGAGTTGTTGCAGAACCTGTGTCTACTAAACATTCTACCCGAGAAGACCCAAACGTTAGTGTTATTATTGGTAGTGTACATCCCGAGGCTGTTGAGGAAAATTTTCGCACTGTATGTGGTCGATCTCCATAGGTACCTGATTTCTGATCTGCCCTGAATTATTTTGATTCTGATTCCTATTTGATTGAATAAAATTTTATTTGATTGATTGAAATTTCTATTTCTTTCATTAAAATTTCTATTTGGTTGATTAAAATTTCTATGTGATTGATTAAAATGTTTATTTGTTTGATTATTTTGATATCCATTTTGCCATCTATTTTTTGTATAATTTTGTTGATAACTATTTTTTTTATAGTGCTTTGGGGATAAGATGATTTCGTTCCTTAAATTATTCTCTATTAAATAGTTACAAGCCTCATTTACGCTTTGTATATTATTTTGAATGAACAGAGTTTTAATATTTAAATTAAAGTAGCTTATGTAACTATCATAAATCAGCCTGATATTATTTGCTGGAGTAAAGATATGCTCTTTTACTAATTCTAAGCTATATTTTGTATTCATTTTGTTCAAGCATTTATTCAACTTGTGGTGTAACTCTTCAATATTGTTAACATTTAAACTCATTGCTTCTTCTCTAATTGAAAAATACGATTCTTTAATACCGAATCTTGCCTCAATTTATTTAAAATATTTGGCCATGTTGGATCTGTAAGGTTTTCAATAGCATGCAATGCTCTACCTTGTATTTTATTAGCTAAAATAGTTTGGATAATTGTTTTATTTTCCTCTTCGGTTAATGAAATTACTGTTGATACGTCCTTTAAATAATTCTGAAGCGTATACTTAGATTCACCGTCAAAGACTGGTAAACCCCTAGCTTCTCTTAAGCAATCAAGTAAAGTTTAAATTTTTTTTCAATTGATCTTTATAAATTGATATTAATGTATATATATCCGCCTCTGTGGTTGTTGTATGATGTTAAGTTTTGCTTGTTAAACATGTGTGGTAAGAACAAAATATATATATATATATATATATATATATATATATAAACTTATAAATACTACACAAATATCACATAAATAAAATTTATAATTACTGTAGTGTTGTTACTGTTCACCAATTTAAGTAAAATGTTGTTTTGCTTGCTCTCGTTTGCTGCTGCCACTGGAGTTGCGGCTATGTCCTAGGCTGCTTATTTAAATGTGGTATTTTTCCTGTGAAGACCTTCTGCCTCTGTGGTTGTTGTATGATGTTAAGTTTTGCTTGTTAAACATATGTGGTAAGAACAAAATGGCAATATAACGAATTGTTTTTTTATAAGCCATAAGTATTTCAGTAGATTGTTTTAAAAAATAATATTTTGTTTAAAAAAACTTCAATTTTTTATTAAACCATTAAGGTTTTCTTGTTGAGTTGTTGTTTCTTTTTTTTTTCAATTTCAATATCAAAAGTTGACTACACTTGTTTTTAAGTGTTATATATAAATTTTTTTTTTTTATTAAGATTTATACAGTGATGCAATTTTTCACTTTGCGTCCTGTCACGGTCGCCAGTTTTGTATTCTTCTTGATATTTATTCGATCAATAAAATAAAACTAATTCTTTTTATTTAATGAAGACTTTATTCATTCAGCTACAATCTTAGAATGACTTTAAGTTAAATACTTCTGAAGCTCAACAACTTCACGAACTCAGAAGGAGTTCCAGCTGGAAGTTGAATTATTGCAAGATCAGCAATAATTCAACTTATGAAATGTTTCCATTCATTGTGAAATTGAATGGAAGCTACGAAGCAATTTTAAGTTAAACAAAACTTAAAATTGTTTACATTTCATATTTAATAAACAATCGCTTTCATACTGCGAAAGCGATTGCTGGCTCAGCAGCCTTCGGTGGCTCAGCTGCAGCGTGGGTGGTATCTTCAGATATAACTAACGTGTCATGTTTTCGGTAATACTTTTTTGGATTTAAAAAGACTGAAAATTGGTATATAGATATTATATACCATTATTATATATATTTTATATTGCATATAAATAACAATTGTGACAGTCAGTCAGTTCAATGTCGGAACGGAGCTGGTCAGTCAGCCACAATGTATGTACCCCGCCATAATATTATGAACAGCATACAAACTCAGTCAAGGATGTACATCAAAGAACTGCACAAGTCTACTTGAAATCTATTTCAAGTACTTGCTCAAGCTTGCTTGAGCTTGATAATTATCAATCAAGTATGACTTGTGATTGAATATAAAATAGCCCACGACAGCTTGCGACTTGCAAGTATGCTAGCTTACAAGCTAACGGCACAAAGTCACAAGTAAAGGAAAAAATTGATGCCTTGATACTTGAATTGAGGCAAGTATCCAATATACAAGAAAGTATCCAAGAAATTCAGTGAGCTCGTGTAGGAAAAGCTTAAGTGTATTTGGACTTTTAAGGGTTCAGTGGACTCCGTGGTTGGTAGTTTTAAGGGGTAGTTTTAATCCGTTGCCAGAATTTCAAAATTGTGTAATTTTTTAAGAGTGTTGCTACCTAATAAAATGTATTTTAAAAAGTTTTAAAAATCGTTTTATATAAGAGTCGCCGACTTCAAATCTGATGGCACAATTTTAAAATTTGAGATGCTGAACAGTGTTGCCACCTACAATTTTTTTATTTTCACGAATTCTGTGCTGGAGCAAACACTTGGTAAAAATGGGTCGCTGAATCCGAATCCGTAGCCAGAATTTCAAAATAGTGTAATTTTTTTATAACAGTTTTGCCACCTAACAAAATGAATTTTCAACAGTTTTAAACATCGTTTAACAGTGCTAAGGGTTCACTGACTTCGAATCTGATGCCACAATTTTGAAATTCAAAATGGTTAATAGTCTTCGGAAAACGAAATGGCCAGTTCAACCCTTGAAAGGACTTTGACCGAGCTTCTTATGATCAATTGTATTGAGTGTGTTGTGAAATGTTTGAACACAAATGATCGAGAACTGGACCTACATCTTTAATGCCGACTCCGAACGGCTTATGTTCACAAGAAGCTTTTCATAGCAGTTCTTACTCTATGAGGGTTGCCATTGTCTGCAGAGAGGTGACGGCCGAAAAGTAAAATTAGTTCAATTGAAAAAACTTTTTGTCAGGTGGGATGCGAACTAGGATTCTCTGGCGTATGGGCCGCACACTACCCACTGCGCCACGGCCGCCACTGTTACCACTTATTAACTATTAAATTCTGGCGACGGATTCGGACTCAGCGACCGATTTGTATATAGTGAAGAATATGAGGCTCTGAAGGGGTTATTATATGCACCTGGAATTGATGTAGATTGGTTAGTTGCAAAAATTGGATTAATAATTAGTAATAAATTACAATATTTCATAAATTTTCTAATAATTACAAAAAAAAACAATTGTTTTGAAACTTAAACACGTTTTTCTCAAAATGGTTTTTTCGAATTTTGCTTGCAAGATAACTCAAAATCTATTACACAGATTAATATATAAAAATGTATATGCATATTTTTTAAAAAATTTCTGTGGGAGTGACTTATGTACTTTATTAATAGTTGAAATCAATACAAAAAAATTTATATCAATATCTCTGACCATTTTTTTGTAGTAAGTATTCTTTCAAAAACCCCCTTCAGAATCTCTTATATTATAAAAAGATACCCTTAAGCGAATTTGTGCGTTTTTGCTCGTAGTATCCAAACCACAGCTTGGATAAGTACGACTTAAGTACCAAATGAAAAGCCAAGAGTCAACCTTTTAATCTGCATCCTTGGAATTTTCAAAATTAGGCTGGTCTCACAATTGTATCTTAATTGCAATTAATACTTTTTAGTAAATTTGTGCGTTTTTTGCTCGTTGTATCCAAATCATTGGTTGGATAAGTGCAATAGAAGTACCAAATTAAAGCTCAAGGGTCAACCCTCAAATATGTAGAAAATTTGTCAAAATGAGGCTTTTTGCATATATGGTTTTTTTTTCCTATTTTATATTAAAAGACCTAACTGGAAATCTTGGTAAGTCCTCAGAAATTTTGATTGCATTTAACATAAAATGGTGAGGCACCCCAAGTTTTAAAAAATCTCAAAATAGTCTTAACTTCAAGGCTGATCCTTGATCTTTTATTTGTTACTTGAATCGTACTTATCCAAGCAGTGGTTTGGATACTACGAGGAAAAACCGCAAAAATTCACGTAAAAGTATAAATTGCAACCAACATGCAATTTTGGGGCAACGCTTGTTTTGAAAACCTTTAATTTGGTACTTCAACCGTCCATCTCTGATTAGTGGTTTGCATATATCGAGTTTGCATGTATGTTATGTACATTAGACCGTATCACAAAATCTAACCTATATTTGACCCCGCCTGAATCGTTAGACATTTGAAAGACATTTCTTGTCCGATTCTTAAAATTTTTTTTGTGTTTACTTGTTGATTTTTTATCAATTTTTTCTGATTTTGTTTTTCTCGAATCTTTTTCTTTTTACGAATATTCACTCACCTTATCTCAGTTCTTACAAAATTATGAAATTCTAAAAATGTCAAATAATTAAAGCTCACAAAAAATTATTAAAACCATGGAAACAAATGATATCGAGATAATTGATTTTTGGCGCAGTACCGACCCATTTTATCCCAAAAATAACACTTTGAAAATGTTCGCCACCTCATATTCGACTTTTTATTAATTTTCTAAATCTTGGCTCTATCAAGCTGGCTGTAACGCTCGTAACTGTCAAGCTTCGAGAAAATGTGCCCCAAACGGTTTTCGTCACTGACTGCTGTGGCCGACTTGTGCACAATTTGGACGTAACGCTCAGTGTTTTGCGAATGACAAGGATAATCTGTTAAAACATATAACATGGTAAATACGATTTGATATATGACGTCAATATTATGTCATATATTTCATAAAATTAAAGTCTACTATAATGCCCACCTGGAATTTTAATAATGCCATTCGAGTACTGCAGATCAGTCAACTGCTCTTGAGTAAAAAACTGATGGTGGCTCAGTGATCTCAAATTTGGTCCAATCGATCATTTCAGTGTATGTTGTGTTGCTATATTAGATAAGGGGCTGGTGATTATGTCCACGAAATTGCCGAATACGACCTGTTAGTTTTGAGCGGGCTTCCAAAATTTTGCTATATTCATCTGCACGCACCGATGCATCCGGATCAGTAATCATCCACAGTAGTATTTTCATGGTGAAAAAATGGGTTGTTGTCGATGGTCGCTTTAATGGCTACCTGAACGTAGTTCGGCAAATCGCGAATCCATTAAATGTATTTGAACACATTGCGGCTACCATGAATGGCTAGTGGTTGACTTTTAACTAAAAACCAAAATGGCGCATACACTCTGACGACGGACGAAGCGAGATCTTTCAATATATTGGATGGCTGCGCTTGCGTTACGTACCAACGTAAAATGCGAGATGCTGTTGTTAGTCAACGCCAAATCTTTATCGCAGTGACCACTTTTAACGGCAAGAACCATGCTTCCATCATGCAATCATCGCTTCGTAGCCATTCATCAATGTTTGTAGGCATTTCGCCAATTGCAATTGGCTCCAAATTTAGAACAGGCTGAGGAAAAACATAAGCAAACATTGAAGTAGCTAAATATTATTTAAATTCAATTCATACATACAGAAAAATCCATGCAGCTATTTATTCCGACACCAATTTCTCCTGGCCACAGCCCAGGGCCCTTCTGTCTTCCAAGCCATGTTCTCAGTAGCGCAGTTAATGGCAGCTCGTTAAAGTGAAGCATACAGATAAATCTGCTCAAATAAGACTCGAATCACTTTATGACACCCCCTTTGTGTCCGGTGTTTGTGACAGTGCCGTCGCAACTGATCGCTACTAAGTTGTCCAAATTGTAACCGTCTTTCAACAAAAAGTCAACTATTGCAGTTTGTATTTGCCTTGCGGATCCTTCCGAAGGCAATCATGGAATTGTGCGGCCGTTTTCGCTTCTTTGCGGAACTTTTGCCATTCCCGAAATACTTTGCTCTTGTCAATTACGATGTCATCAAGCATCTTTACCATTAAATCGCGTACGTCAAAGGCTATAGATTCCTTTGCGGCAATGGTATCTTGTAAGTTCTTTATTAGCATGGAGGCGTGCAATGCACCATGGCGGCTTAATGTATCACTCCGGTCTAATGCAGAACAAAAATACCGTAAGCGAATGTCGGCGATTTTGAATTGGACGTTTTCCATTGGAACGTCTGCATCCTCCATCTGACTTCTTTCGAATTCATATTCGTCTTCACTGTCGGAAGCCGGTGTATATACAGTCGCACTGCAGGCAGCTGTAACACTTGCAGAAACTCCAGTGAAATCATCATCATCTTTATTTGGTACTGCACTGATCAATGAAAAAAGGTTTTGAGTTTTCTGGTATTTTGAGCTCGTTGACGCACACGCACGGAGCACCATATTCAATGCAGCATTTGCAACACGAAATTCGAAAGAGAACATTCCATTCCTTAGCACGGAATAGACGCGGGTTTTTCACTTGAAGAGACGACTTCTTGAGTAAATTATTAATCAATCTTTGAATATGGGTTCTCGACGCAATAGGTATTTTTGCACAATTCCACAATTTTGAGACATCTTCATACACTTTTTCAGTAAGTTTACAACGTTTTATGTTTGTATGATGCTTTAAAAACAACGCGTATTGCACCACATTTCGTTTTGTTGGCAACTTTGTGTTGCCTAAGTCGTGCATTTGGAACTGCATTTTGTTTAATTTATTTTTTTTTTTTGTTTTTGTGCTACGTAGGCGAATGAAAACTCGAGTTAATTAACTTTTACTAATTGTATTAAAGGGGCTGTTGGGGAACCAAAGCCTTTAGATCCCTTTTGGTGCAAAAAATGAAAATACGACGATTTAAAGTGGTTAAATTCAAATTAAATTTATGTGTTCTTTATATATGAATAGAAACACTTAAGATGCCACGCACAACTAAACTAGTCGAAGCTCTATTTGTTAATAATTTTTCTGCTTTCTACTAAAAATAATTAGCTCAGTCAAGGCCATTGTCCAAAAACTGGTCGTGCCGCAAATTGCATTTTTTATGCACGCACTTTTGTATTACGACTTGATAAGTGGTCGAAGATGATTGTTGTTTTTGTTGCTGCTGTAACAATAGTGCAAGTAAAGTTAAGCGAGGCGATGAGAAGTTGTATGTTGTTATTGTTGAAACGGTGATTTAATTTGTTTGTCCATGCATGGAATCCCTGACGAAGTCCTGAAGGGTGGTGGTGGTGGTGCTAGTGTCGAGAGTAGAAAAAGTTTACCGAAAAGTGGTGTGATTAAATTTTTGATACAATTATGAAGAACCTTTGAAGGCAACGACAAAAAATATTTGCAGGTGCAGCTGAATGCGAAAACAAAAATATGATGCGATGACAACAATAACGACCGCTTGGAAAAACAAGTTGTTTTTATTTGACTGTTGTTTTAGTTGTTTTAATATTTTAATATTTGTTTAATATTTTACATACATATATTTTAATATATGTTTTAATATTTATTAATAAAAATTGCGACAATTTTCTTAAGGTCTCGCACATGGGCTCTACACAATGCAACGGCTGTGATTTTATAAAAACAGTTGCGATTGAATAGACAAAGTTTTTTTTTTTTGCTAATAAAAAATTGAGTATAAGGTGACGAACATTTCAAAGTGTTATTTTTGGGATAAAATGGGTCGGAACTGCGCCAAAAATAAATTTGATCGATATCATTTGTCACCATGGTCTTATTATTTTCTTATGAGCTTTAATTATTATTTACGTTTTAAGAATTACGTTTTCAGAATTTCATTATATAGTAGGAACTGTGATATGGTGGGTGAATATTCGCAAAAAAAAGATTCAACAACAAGCACACATATAAAAAAATTTTATAATCGGACAAGAAACACCGAAGATATAACAAAAAAACGAAAAAAGCACCATAGCGACCATTTAAAAACAAACATTTTTTTAAAAATGTCTTAAATGTCTAACGATTGAGGCGGGGTCAAATGTAGGTTTACTTTTTTTTTGCCATACAAGGTGTACGATCTAATGTACATCCTTGTCTGAGTTTGTATGGTGTTCATAATATTATGGCAGGGTACTGTCGCGGCTGCCAACCGTCCAGTTTTCACCCAGTTACAGTCCACAAACCACTTCACAGTCTGGTTTTCACTCGGACAGTCCAGTTTTTTAAAGCTTTATCCGGGTTGCGGATGCGCTAGCTCTCCGTCTAAGGGAACGCTTTTCTTATCTATACAACTGTTCCTTAGAAGCTTCTTAACATTACCTCAAATCTTTCAATAATTGCAGCTAAATATAGTTAAAAATTCCGTTCACAATTATCTCAATATATATCCCATCACTTCAAAATATTCATTTCTCTGATCTCCTTCATTTACTCAACTCAGTTAATAATCTTCTTCTTCTTCTTCTTCCCTTTTGGTGCAAAAAATGAAAAGACGACGATTTAAAATGTGTTTACGCCGAACCCGGTTAGGCACCCTGTTTTTTTTTATTGTAAACTAAATTGATAGTCAGATGGCGCTCGAGTTTTCGCAATTCCACGAAAACCCGAAGGTTTGTTGTAAAAGCGAACATCAATGCTGTTGATGTTCGCCGACGCCATTCCTTGGAATACAAAAAGCTGCTTCTAATCAATTTGGAATTTTTATCGTTTGGGAAGCAAAGTCCTCAACCCGACGACGACATATTTATTGGTCCAATCGAACCGGATAACAATCGGAGCTAATAAGAAGACAATAATTGGAAAATTAAAAGCGATCTTCCGCAGAATTTATTGAAAAAACTACAACAAAAAAAAGGTACGTTACATTTGTTATATATTTGGTGATCCTCAATTTAAAATTTACTTATGGTTGACAGATTTAATGAAGTTAATCTCGCGTTTATTAAAAGCAACCCACTCATTAGAAAAAAAACAAAATTTAATTTCATGGTACTTCTTTGCTGTGCTTAGTTTAATTTCTTGTAAAAAAAAAACAACAAAAAGCGCTCTCTGTCCGTCTGTGTTTTTTTCTGCTGCTATTAACTTTGCAACAAACAGACATTTTTCTTTGTTTAGAAACCTTAAATTAAATTAAATAATAGTGGAAATAAAAGTTCGTAAAATTGTGGCATTTAAGATTAACTTAAAATAACAAAATTTTCCTATTAAAAGAGAAAAAAATGCCCCGAAAATAAAACAAGTTAAAGTTGTTAAAATTGCTGGGAAAATTTATAATTTGATAACAATTAATAAAACTTTTAAAAGTGAGAAGTGTTAAAGTGCGAGAGAAGTGCAAACAAATAAATAAATTGAATATTTATTTAAATAGCCATAAATAATAAATAGTTCAATAAATAGGGCAACAAGCAGCGAAGGCCAAAAATCCGTCGGCAAGCAGTCCATGCAAAAGGTGGTGGTTTTTCGTTTTCATTGTTGTTGTTGTTGTGAGCACACATACTGTTGCCTCTCACTGTACTCTTGCACTAGGGTGCGCGTGGTACAATTTCGGTACTTTTTCATAAAGAGAGTTTGCGTGCAAGTATTTTCGTACTTCCAACACTACCTTTTCACTACTATTTTTATTGTTCACAATTTGAAAATTCACATTTGTAATACATTTTTTATAGGAATTTTAAACAAGAAATAAAGAAAATTTATAAGAATATCCATACAAAACATACTACTTTTTTGCAATTTCCGCTTTTTCCATCATTCTAGCCGATTTCTTCCAGTAGTGAGTTTTATAAAACCACACTGATCGTCAAAAAAAAAGGACAATTTTTAAAGTTTTTTTTTTAAATTTAATAGAATTTTCCAGTTCACGGTTTGCCTTTCATTGTTCTTAATTTATTACAATGCCGTTAAAGACTTTTACCCGGGCAGCAGATGAGTTGTTGGAGATCGAGGAGCAATTCAATGAAATTGCCGATTTCGAACACTCAAAATTTACTTTGGAAGTTCGCAAGAAAGAACTTAAGGCACAGTGGGTTGTTGTCAAAGGAAGCTATGGTACCTGCATGCAAAAGTTATATAGTACAAGCACTGAGGCAAATGATGCCGACATTTCAAGTGTCAAAGTGAAGTACCGCTTTTGCTATGACGCGTATGTCAGATGTGCAGGAAAATTAGGCGAATTAATTGAAAAACTAACCAAAGTCAATTCAGCCGAAAAGCCACCTATTAGCGACAACTTGACAGATATGCCCCCGAGTAGACATAATATCCATCTGCCTCTTTGTGACACAGAAATATTTTATGGCGGTTATGTCCTCATTTCGAGATATGTTTTCCGCGATATACATATCCAATACACGCTTAACTCCTGTGGAGAAATTGTACCATCTTAATCAAAAGACGAGAGGAGAAGCAAAAGAGAATGTAAAGAAATCTCCCCTCACTCATGATGGGTTCACTCAAGCGTGGAAAAATTTAAGTGATCGCTACGAAAATAAGCGAATCCTCGTTAATAGTCAGTTGAAAGTTTTATTCAACCTCCCTTCCATATCTTCAGAGTCCGGGAGCGCTATTAAAAAACTGCAGCGTAACATTAACAATTGCATTTCCGCCTTAGAGCTCCATAGCATCGATATTAGCAAATGGGATGCTATTTTTACCTACTTATGCTCTACTCGTTTACCAGAAACCACGTTATCGCTATGGGAACAAGGCATAGTTAACAAATCTGAAATTCCAAAGTGGAAAGATTCTTATTTCTGATATTCGGAGTTGCAATAATGCAAAGCCCTCCATTAGTAAGAATTGTTCACAATATCACCAAAATAGTACAGTGAAAAAAGTGAATTCTAATCACGCAAATGTAAATACTAGTTCGCAATGCAAGCTTTGCCCCAATCAACCTCATGTTTTAAAACGTTGCCCCAAATTTTTAGCCATGAGTGTAAGTGATAGATTAGCCACCGTGAGGAGACTTCACCTGTGCTTGAACTGTTTGGCTTATTCTCATGAAGTCAAAGATTGTAAAAGTCTATTGAATTGTGCGACTTGTAAAAGGCGCCACAAATCTCTGCTCCATCGTGAAGTGTCATCTCATGCGGGGCTCTCCGGTAGCTCTCAATCTTCCACCACAAATGCGCACTGAACACAAATACAGTCCACCCCTGAGGGAGAGAATGTTCTTTCCTGTTTCTCAACTAGCAGAAAGAGTGAACTTCTAGGCACTGCTATGGTGACCATATGTCACTTAGGCTCTGTTTATACTGCTAGAGCGCTCATTGATTCAGGTTCAGAAGGAACATCTGTCTCAGAACGCCTACAAAACATTCTGAAACTACCCACTAAACCAATAAACGCACAAGTAGCTGGCTTAAATAATGTTGTGTCAGCAAGAGTCTCTCGAATGTGTAAATTTGTAATAGGTTCCCCTCATAACCCAAGTCAATTCTCCCCCAACTGACAGGGAATCTCCCAACAAGCTCGATTGACATTTCGCTCATTCAATCTCTTCCTGATTTTGACCTTGCTGTACATCAGTTTTTATAAAAGTAAGCAAGTAGATGTGATAGGAGGCGATATATACCCGAGCATTCTCTTGGACGGCATTCGCCGTAATATATTAGGTTCTTTGATTGCTTAAGAAACCGTTTTTGGTTGGATTATTACGGGTCCAGTTTCATCTGAAGACGTGTCTTCTTTCACGACTTGTCTTAATTTCTTTGCTGAGGTTTCACTCGATCAGCAGATAGCACGGTTTTGGGAGTTGGAAGAAATTCCAAAAAGAAAGATGTTAACTCGTGAAGAGCAACTGTGTGAAGAAAATAGATAATAGATAGATAGATAATAGAAATAGAAATGAAGTAGCAATGATGGTCGATACATTGTAACTTTGCCCTTTAAGATAGGTTTTACTCAGAATCTCCAACTAGGTCATTCTCGTTCGAACGCTTTTAAGCAATTCTTGCGAACAGAATCTTCACTTAGTAAGAAGCCCGACTTCAAAGCTCAATATGATAAAGTGATCAAAGAATATTCCGATTTGAGCCCTATGCATCAAGTTGAGCCCCCTAAATTTGAATATGCGCCTTCTCATTACTATCTGCCCCATCATTCGGTCATAAAACCCAATAGTACATCAACTAAGATTAGAGTGGTTTTCAATGCATCATCTTCAAGCTCCAATGGAGTCAGTTTAAATGATGTTCTCTACCTGGACCTGTTCTTCAAACGGACCTTTCTCTTTCAATTTTGAAATGGAGGTTTTTCAAGTATGTTCTCAACGGTGACATTGAGAAAATGTACCGTCAAACTTGGGTTGCCCCAAGCATACACCATATCAACGCATTTTGCACAGAGATGATCCAAATAGTGAAGTTCATGACTACGAGTTAGATACCATTACCTTTGGTTTAAATTGCGCTCCTTTTCTGGCAATAAGAACTCTTCTGCAACTTGCAGAAGATGTTCAGAAGACATATCCCTTAGCGTCGTTAGTATTGAGAGAGTATATGTACGTAGATGATGCGTTGACTGGAGCTCATGATGTAGAGACCGCTAGAAAAACTCGAAACGAGCTTATTTTAGCTCTAAAATCCGCTGGGTTTTTGATGCGAAAATGGACCTCGAATTGCAAAGAATTACTCGAAGATTTGCCAAAGGATCACCTGCTCCATGAAGATTTTTTGAAGTTTGAAGATTGGAGTGTTGCAAAAATGTTAGAAGTTCGTTGGAATGCTAGATTTGATTACTTTTATTTTGTCACTAGACCATTCGACATAAAAGGTAGCTTTACCAAACGAGAAATTTTGTCTACTATTGCACAGCTTCTCGACCCGGCAGGATGGTTAGGCCCGATTATAGTTGTAGCAAAAATTATTATGCAACAAATCTGGTTAGATAAAATCGATTGGGATGAGTATCTAACCGGTCAGAGTCTTTATTCGTGGAAGCAGTTTCTTAAAAATTACCATCATATCGATTCAATTAGAATGCCAAGATGGATAAACTTTTGCCCTTGGAGCAAAGTGGATCTCCATGGCTTTTGCGATGCATCCGAGAAAGCTTACGCAGCGGCACTATATTCGGGTAGCAACTCAAAATGCTGCTGTCTTCACTCATCTACTAACCTCGAAAACAAAACTTGCTGCCGTAAAAACTGTTTCTTTACCTAGATTGGAATTGTGCGGAGCAACTCTTCTTGCCGAAATGGCTGATTCGTGGCTGCCGCAGTTAGATCTTCAACTATTTAGATTACTCTTAGTTAGAGATTCAACTATTGTTCTTGCTTGGCTAAAAAAGCCACCCTGCACCTGGACGACTTTTGTCGCCAATCGAATTGCGAAAATAATTGAAAAGGTTGATGAACGCAATTGGCTCCATGCTAAATCACACGACAATCCAGCTGATTTGGGAAGTCGTGGAGTCATTCCGCCGGATCTGGTCAATAATAGGTTATGGTGGGTGTCTTTATGGCTAAATAAAGACCGATCAGAATGGCCCCCTCAATTGAAAAACTTAGAGCTTGAGACATCTCTCGAAAGCAAGCCTATAAAGTCCTTTTTTCCCTACTTTGATAAGTATGAGGAAATCCTTGATAGGTTTTCATCACTTTCTCGAGCCTTACGAGTTGTGGCGTGTGTATTTCGGTTTTATAAGCGAACGCATCCCAAACTCAAAAGAGAATTTAGTTAGAATACCACCCAAGTGTCAAGAGATGAAATTAATTTTGTTAAAACACGTTTAATTGTTCTCTGTCAAAAGGTTCACTTTTCTTATGATTATCGTGACATTGCAAACAAGCACCCTATAAGTTCTTAGAGTTCCTTATTGACTCTGAACCCTTTTATGGACCCCTCATGTATACTGAGAGTAGGTGGGCGTTTAGCCTCCTCGACTTCACTCTCATACAATGAAAAATACCCCATTATATTGCCATATAATTGTCAAATCTCAAAACTTTTAGTTTTATTCACACATTGGATTTCCTTACATGGCGGAAACCAATTAGTATTGTGATTGATCGGGATGGAGTTTTGGATTATAAAAGTGAAGAACCTGATCAAAACTTCTATTCATAATTGCAAAGTGTATGTAATTCATAGAAAGAAAGAACGTACGCAGATTATGGCAGCATTACCCTCTTCTCGAACGACAATTTCACGGCCACAACTGGGGTTGACTTTGCCGGTCCGTATGAAATAAAAAATTATACGGGTCGAGCATGCCTCATAACAAAATTCTATGTATGTGTTTTTGTGTGTTTTGCCACAAAAGCTATACATCTTGAAGTCACAAGTGATTTGTCCACAGCGACTTTTCTGGCAGCCTTTGTACGTTTCGTGGCCCGTCGAGGATGTCCTGGAGACATTTACTCTGACAATGGTACAAATTTTGTTGGAGCCTCGAAAGTGTTTCAACGAGAGTTGAGAGAGTTTGTTGAAGCAGCCCGAGGTGCTGTCACTGCAACGCATGCACACCAAGGAGTTTTATGGCATTTTATTCCTGCAGGAGCCCCTCATATGGGTGGCTTATGCGAAGCCGGGGTCAAGAGTTTTAAGACACTTTTGCGAAAAATTGCAGGTTCACTTAGATTCACGTTTGAAGACTTTTCGACTTTATTGTCACGCATTGAAGCCTGCTTAAATTCAAGACCAATAAGTCCAATGTCTGATAACCCAAATATTCTTACAGCTTTAACCCCTGGTCACTTTCTAGTTGGTGGACCACTGTTAAGCAGACCTGAGCCAGACATATCTGAAAACCCCATATCCATCATCAATAGATGGAAAAAACTCCAAGCTCTACATCAGCAATTCTGCTCCCGATGGAAAGATGAATATATAATGGAATTGCACAAAAGGTTTAAATGGAAAAATCCCCAAAAGGACGTAGGCATAGATGATCTTGTTGTCATCCGTGAGGAAAGTTTACCCCCTAATGAGTGACGATTAGGTAGAATAATAAAAACACATTGTGGAAAGGACAACAAAGTTCGAGTGGCTGAGATTAAGACAGCTTGTGGTAGCATCACGCGTCCGATAGTCAAACTCGTTGTCCTTCCAGCGTGTTAAATTGGAAGTGAAAATATTCTCCCTACTTTGCTGTTTTCAGATAATTTGTCAACATGCCACGCTTTTACCGCAACCGTCGCCAAACCCAGAAGGCTGTCAAGTCCGCTGCATGTCGCCTGTGTGAAGGAGCGCACCCTCTCCGATTCTGTAAGCAGTTCCGCCCAAAGAGCCTCGAAGAAAAGCTGCGTTTGGTGTTGTTCATGCGATATTGCTCTAATTGTCTGTCTACTCAGCATACTCTGAACCAATGTGTCAGTGAGATGCGTCGCAAGCATTGCCACGAGAAGCATCACAGTTTGCTCCACGGAAACTCCCATGACCGAGCTCGACCAAGCCCGTCTACACCGCTTAGAAGCTTTGGAGACAGACCCAGTGGTTGAGCTCAAACCTCGTCCGTCTACGCCAACAACTGGAATTGAGCGTTCGCTGGATCATCCTTTCCGCCCACCGCTGAATTCTGAGTCTAGACCACTCCCGTCTGTGCCAGAACGGCGTCGACGTCACCGAGTCACCGAGAGTGGAGCGATATGCGCAATCGACGAATACCCGAAGAGTTGACGCGCGCATGCAAATAGCCAGAAGGGCTCCTCCGATGCTGAGTCCGCAGTTGGTGCCACTTAACCCCACAGCGATAGTTAAGATTTTGGCAACCGGTGGAATGCGTTTGCTGCGGGCGCTTATTGATCTATGTTGTGATATGTGGGTCCTTGGTGCATCGCCTTGGATTGGGGACTGCTCGCACTAACTCGCAGGAAACTTGTTTCCTCACCATCCGTGGCAGGGTTGAGCGCAGTGAACGCATCCCAGTAAATGCCCGAGTGCAGAAGGGTTTCTCGCGCGTCACTTCGAGTCGAACGTTAGATGCCAGAATTCAACAGGCATATTCGAATATGTTGCTGGCAGATGAGAAGTTTCACCAGTCCCGGCCGGTGCATCTAATCTTAGGTGTCGATGTTCATGCGCGCATAATGAAAGCTGGACTCTTTCCAAGTGCAGCCGGACAGCCTATAGCGCAGAACACCATGTTTGGTTGGGTGGTGTCGGGAACGCGCCCATTTTGAATATGGGCTCTTCGATAATGCGATTTCCCTCTAAATTTTATGAATTAAGATTGATTTATGGAGACTGAATTTCATGAATTTATTTATAACAAAATCCGTCTTTGTTTTCAATTAAATGCACCCTGGATTACCAAAGCATATGTAACGTGTTTTTATTTAACTCATAGCTTTCTACAATTTGTATTGATTTTACCAGCTTAGCTTTCTTGCAGAGATGCTGCAAGGCGGGCGGCAATGTTTACGCCGAACCCGGTTAGGCACCCTGTTTTTTATTGTGAACTAAATTGATAGTCAGATGGCGCTCGAGTTTTCGCAATTCCACGAAAACCCGAAGGTTTATTGTAAAAGCGAACATCAATGCTGTTGATGTTCGCCGTCGCCATTCCTTGGAATACAAAAAGCTGCCTCTAATCAATTTGGAATTTTTATCGTTTCAGAAGCAAAGTCCTCAACCCGACGACGAGATATTTAAAATGGTTAAATTCAATGTGGCGGCCGTGGCGTAGTGGGTAGAGTGTGTGACTCTTACGCCAGAGAACTCAGGCTCGAATCCTCCATCTGACACAGAAAATTTTTCCAATTGAAATAATTTTTCTGTTCGGCCGTCACCTGTCTGCAGTCAATGGCAAACCTCAGAGAGTAAAAACTGCCATGAAAAGCTTCTTGAGAACATAAGCCGTTCGGAGTCGGCGTAAAACATGTAGGTCCAGTTCTCGATCATTTGTGTGCAAACATTTCACATCACACACAACACAATTGATCATAAGAAGCTCGGTCAAAGTCCTTACAAGGGCTGAAATGGCCATTTCGTTTTTTTTTTTTTTTTAAATTCAAATTAAATTTGTTTGTTCTTCATATATGAATAGAAACACTTAAGATGCCACGCACAACCAAACTAGACGAAGTTTTATTTGTTAATAATTTTTCTGCTTTCTGCTAAAAATAATTAGCTCAGTCAAGGCCATTGTCCAAAAACAGGCCGCGCCGCAAATTGCATTTTTTATGCACGCACTTTTGTATTACGACTTGATAAGTGGTCGAAGATGTTTGTTGTTTTTGTTGCTGCTGTAACAATAGTGCAAGTAAAGTTAAGCGAGGCGATGAGAAGTTGTATGTTGTTATTGTTGAAACGGTGATTTAATTTGTTTGTCCATGCATGGAATCCCTGACGAAGTGCTGAAGGGGGGTGGTGGTGGTGCTAGCGTCGAGAGTAGAAAAAGTTTACCGAAAAGAGGTGTGATTAAATTGTTGATACAATTATGAAGAACCTTTGAAGGCAACGACAAAAAATATTTGCAGGTGCAACTGAATGTGAAAACTAAAATATGATGCGATGACAACAACGACCGCTTGGAAAAACAAATTGTTTTTATTTGACTAACATTGCCTGAACGAAAAATGTTAATATTTATTAATAAAAATTGCGACAGTTTTCTTAAGGTCTCGAACATTTGCTCTACACAACGCAACGGCTGTGATTTTATAAAAACAGTTGCGATTGAATAGACAAAGTTTTTTTTTTTTTTGGCTAATAAAAAGTTGATTATAAGGTGACGAACATTTTCAAAGTGTTATTTTTGGGATAAAATGGGTCGGAACTGCGCCAAAAATAAATTTGATCGATATCATTTGTCACCATGGTCTAATATTTTCTTATGGGCTTTAATTATTTGACGTTTTAAGAATTTCATTATATAGTAGGAACTGAGATATGGTGGGTTAATATTCGCAAAACAAAGATTAAAGATTTTTTCAAAACAAAAATATTAGAAAAAATGTACAAAAAAACAATTAGCATACATATAAAAAAATTTTATAATCGGTCAAGAAACACCATTTAAAATAAAAAAAATTTTTTTTTTGAAAATGTCTTAAATGTCTAACGATTGAGGCGGGGTCAATTGCAGGTTTACTTTTTTTTTGCCATACAAGGTGATACGATCTAATGTACATCCTTGTCTGAGTTTGTATGGTGTTCATAATATTATGGCAGGGTACTGTCACGGTTGCCAACCGTCAGTTTTCACCCAGTCACAGTCCACAAACCACTTCACAGTCTGGTTTTCACTCGGACAATCCAGTTTTTTAAAGCTTTATCCGATTTGCGGATGCTTTAGGTCTCCGTCTAAGGGAACGCTCTTCTTGTCTATAAAACTGTTCCTTAGAAGCTTCTAAGCATTACCTCAAATCTTTCAATAATTGCAGCTAAATATAGTTAAAAATTCCGTTCACAATTATCTCAATATATATCCCATCACTTCAAAATATTCATTTCACTGATCTCCTTCATTTACTCAACTCAGTTAATAATCTTCTTCTTCTTCTTCGCTATATATATGAAAGAGTAAAAATGTATGTTAGTTACGTAAAAGTTCAAGAACGGCTGAGAGGATTTTAATTATTTTTTGCAAATGAACTGCTATGATACCCGATTGAAAAATATGCTATACAATTTTTACCACAACCCCTTTTACCGCGCACAATTCAATAAAAATGCTTTATTTTAGATGGGTTTGGTTGTATCAGATTAAAAGTTTGTAATTTAGTTAAAATGATTACTGTCGGGTACTGAACTTAAAATGGGCGTGGTCGCATAACATATACGCCCACTTTTGAGAAGTCATTAGACTCCAAATCTTCTAGGCCGATTACCTGAAATTTTGGCAGTTGATTGTTTCTGAGAACGAGATGGCTTACGTTAAAAATTTTTGCCACACTCACTTTTAACGCCCAATATTAAATACTAGCAGAACCCAGTTGCCTGCGGCTTAGCCACTTTCCAGCAAACCATATTGCTTTTATTTGTGGGTGGTGAAAGAGGATGTCGCAAACATTTTTTCCTATAAATTTGGAGTCTTAATAAGTTCTTAAAGGTGGGCGTAATTATAGTGCCACACATCCATTTTTAGTATGGTTGCTGACGATAAGCATACAAACTTAATTACAAAATTTCAGTCTTATACGACCAAAACAGTCTGAAATATAGCATTTTCATTGATTTGTGGGCGGTAAAAAAAGGCGTAGAAACTCATTCTTGGCAAAATTGCCGAAAGTAACCATACAAACGAATTTACCAAATTTTAGTCTCTTACAATCGAAACAGTCGGAAATATTGCATTTTTATTGATTTGTGGGCGGTAATAGGGAGCGTGGTTAAAAGTTAGTACGTAATAATTTAATCTAGGGTGCAAGTAATACACGTTTTAAGTTTGAGCGAAGTCTGTTCAGCCGTTAACGTTTGTATAAAAGTCAAACAAACACACAAACAAACAAACAGAAAATGATTTTTATAAATATAGATTTTCTATAATATTTGGTAAAAACTGCTCTAGTTTCCGGGTTCCATTACAAAGTCGGCAGATTAATTCTTAATGTTTGTTTATGTGGGAGATGGCCGCATGAATGTAATGAATTAAAAAATTTACTTGGATAGTGAATCACATCGTCTTCATATACAATCCTATCGATTGACTTGTATATCCACATCTGAATGTTTGGTGGAAACAATAGCTCTTCACATTACCATGCGACAGATTTTTGACCCTTGTCTCGAGCAATTGTTCGCTTTCCTATTTTTAATAAAAGTTCTGTAAATAAAAAGGCATCATCTCCTTTTAAATGTTTCGCATATTTGTTGTCAATTCAAGTTTATTGACATACTGACACACATTTGATTTCTTCATGATAAGTCTTACTGTATCATCTCGGTTGGCTTTACGTACAACCGGTAGTATTTGACAGAATCCACCAGAGAATAAAAAAGTTACACCACACATCACACGACCTGATGACCTAACATCTTGCAACATGGTATTAACAGCATAGATATGGACCTTATGTGTCATGGTGCATTCATTCCAAACAACTAATGATGCTTCTTGGAGTACTTTTATAATTGCACCGTTTTTACGAATTGAGCAGGAATGTGTTGTTTTTCATGGTGAAACTGACAGCCGCAACTTAAATGTTGACCGAGTAGTTCGACCAGCACTAAGACGTTACTGCTATTTTTCGTACATGACGAACTTAAGCAAGAATTAAATAAGTTAGGAAGGTCTTACCAGTATCAGCAGGGGTATCAATACAAAAAATTATTACACTTTATTATTTGTTACACTTATTTAAGAACTGTAGATGGTGTTTTACATCCCACATACAGCGAGGCATGCGAAGCTTTAGTTCTTATTGAAAAAGACGACCATTGGAGAAATGCACTGTCTGATGCCGGCATCTCTGAAAAAGCTTTCCGACTCAGAGAGTTGTTTGCAATCTGTAATCGTGTATCACCTGCGCCCTAGATTAGGTTATTGCGTGCTTAGTTGTACCCACGCTCCCTATTACCACCCACAAATCATTTAAAAATTAAATATTGCCGACTGTTTCGATTGTATGAGACTAAAATTTGGTAATTTTGTTTGTATGGTTACTTTCGGCAACTGTACCAATAATGGGTTTCCACGCCCTCTTTTGCCGCCCACAAATTGATGAAAATGCTTTTTTCAGACTGTTTTGGTCGTATAAGAAATTTGGTAGTTAATTTTTTATTCTTACCGTCGGCAACTGTACTAAAAATGGGTGTGCTGGCACCATAATTACGACCACCTTTAAGAAATCATTAAGACTCCAAAACTTCTGGGTTTCAATCTGGCCGATTTCGCTGAAATATTGGCAGTAGATTGTTTTCGAGCATGAAATAGTTTATGGAAAAAATTTTTGCCAGACCATCTTTCTCCGCCCACAAATAAAAAAAATATGGTTGCTGGAACGTCTGTAGTGAAGCCGCGGACAACTGTATCCTGCTAGTCCTTGTATAATACTTGGAGACTTTAACGCATGGGTTACCCTTTGTTGCTATTCAAATAGTAATTATAGAGGAAAACTCATTGTTGTTTGAGCTATATGCAGACATCGCCATAGTAAAGCGCATAAAAATCGAATGGCTGCTCTGGCTAGGTCATGTTGAGCGGATGGAAGTCGACGCTCCAGCGAAGAAAATATTCGATTCGGTACCCAGCGGCGGTCAACGTAAAAGAGGACGACCGCATCTCCGCTGGAAGGACTAAGTAGAGGACAACCTGGCGACAGCAAGCGCAAAGTATAAATGGCTGGCACAATTTCTTACACCAGGCATAAATGTAAAAATATTAGATGTTGTTAATTTACCTGGTGAAACTTCCAAAATAATATTCAATTCCTTAATTGGTACTCTCGAAGCACATGCCCTGACAGATAAGGTGGTAGCATTTTGTGCCGACAACACTAACAGAAATTTCGGGGGAATACAGCGTGAAGGTCGTTACAATGTTTTCCGCAAACTTCAAGAAGGTTAAGAAGGAAATTTAGTTGGCGTGGGTTGCGCAGCACACATCACTCACAACGCTATTCAAACAGCCACAGATCTTTTACCTGTTGATATTAAACATATAATCATAAAGATTTATTCATATTTTTATACATACACAGTGCGTGTGGAAGCCCTTAAAGATTTTTGTGAAGGTGTTGAGGTGCAATATAAAAACTGCTGGGCTACAGCAAAACAAAATGGCTTACATTTCTGCCAGCAGTAGAAAGAATCTTAAAAATGTATTTCCCGTCAAAAGCATATTTTTTATCACAACAAAAATGCCCTAAAGTACTTTATGCATTCTTCTCAAATGAATGTTCGGAGTTGTTCGGAATGTTCGGAAATTTGCGCACGTTCAAGCTTCATTATTCAACCATGTCGTCAAAATGATGAAGGGAGACAAATTTAACTTTGTAGAAGTTTGTCACTTGTTCGTGGATTTGCAAACCAAGTACGCAACCCGACTAGACAGCAATGATGTGCCTCTGAGCAGAAGACATGAGTTAACAAAGCTTGAAGAAAATGGACAAATCAAGCGTAATTATTTTAAGGGACACCTTCGTAATTTTAACCACAATTGGATTCAGTATCTGCAAAAGTACATGCATCAATACAGATTCAAATCACCTAACCCATCCTACATACCGCGTGGAATGCAAAGCTTTAGGTATACTTGAAAGTGATGACCATTGGAGAAATGCAGTGTTTGATGCCGCCATCTCTAAAAAACCTTTCCGACTCAGAGAGTTGTTTGCAATAATGCTGAATAATCAATTTTGCGATGATATTTTGCACATTCATCGCTAACAACAAAATAATCAGGAAATACCTTACAATGGGCGCATTCAGCGTAGTCAACTGTTGTGAATTATTATAGTAGCGATATTTTAGTGAGCGATGTTTTTCTCTGAATGTGTTGTTACTTTAAGAGTCAGAAAAGTTGTCAAAGTTTAGAATTTAGAGTCAAAGTTTAACCCTAACTTTCCTTAAAAAAAGAAGAGATTATATTTATCTCATTATTTCACCATTCATTCTCTAACACTCAGTAAATTTAAAGCTTTCAGGTGTGTTCATGTTTCGCATTGATCAGTCGTGTTGTTATTCAAGGCGTTCTTAGAAAATAATATAAACTTGTAACTACATTTTTTGAGGTGTACCAGTTAAAGGTTAAAGCACTCAACAGTTGAGTTCAGGTATCATAGAATTTTTTCGCTCGATTAAATGGCGTCCGCTACCTGATCAGTTTTAGAGAGCGCTGAAATAATGGCATCATTCAGCGAATTTTTACACAACTGTTGCAAACTGTTGACTACGCTGAATGCGCCCAATGATAACATTCTTAACGAGGGCTTGTCTTCGATTGAGAGTGCAAGTAACATGCTTGACGAAAAACGTTTAAAAGATTTCGGTTTGCCAGAACCCCAAAGAGATAATACTGAAGTAGAAAATATTATATATACTCCAAATTAATTATGATGAAGATAATCTTTCAGTTTATATATCTTAGCAGGAACCAAATTAACTCCAGAACAAATTAATGGTTACAACAAAATATTACAAAGTGTAACAAATAATGAATAGTAACAACAACCAATGCCGCCCATGAAGAGCGCAGTTCAGAGCTACCAATCAACAATGACGGAGTGGAAGTACCACCACCTAGCCATGAAGAGGTTCGAGTTGCTATCCAACGACTCAAAAACAACAAAGCAGCGGGTGCTGACGGCCTGTCAGCTGAATTGTTTAAAACCGGCGGCGATGAATTGATAAGGCGCATGCATCAGCTCATCAGCAAAATATGGCTAGAAGAAAGCATGCCCGAAGATTGGAACCTCAGCGTACTGTGCCCTATACTTAAGAAAGGAGACCCAACAATCTGCGCAAGTTATAGAGGTATCAGTCTTATTTCCATCGCATATAAGGTTCTCTCAAGCGTACTGTGTGAAAGATTAAAACCGATTACAAAAACACTGATTGGACCTTATCAGTGTGGCTTTCGACCTGGTAAGTCCACCATAGATCAGATTTGCACGCTACGACAAATCCTGGAGAAAACCCACGAAAATCAAATTGACACACACCATCTCTTTGTCGATTTTAAAGCTGCGTTCGATAGCCCGAGAAGGGATTGCCTATACGCAACAATGTCTGAGTTCGGTATACCTGCAAAGTTGATCAGACTTTGTAGAATGACGTTGAGCAACACACGCAGCTCCATCAAGGTAGGAAATGACCTCTCCGAAACCTTCAATACCGAAAGAGGTTTCAGGCAAGGCGATCCACTGTCTTGCGATCTCTTTAACATCATCATGGAGGGGATCGTACGAAAGGCCGGTGTGCATCGTAATGGCACCATTTTCTACAAAGGCGTCCAGCTCCTTGCGTACGCTGATGATATTGATATTGTCGGCAGAACCAAGAGAGATGTTACCGCTGCTTTCGCCGCTACCGAAAAGGAATCAGCCAAAGTGGGTTTGACGATAAATGAGGGCAAAACAAAATATATGCTGTCTACAAACAAGGGAGCTCGGCGTTTAGACTCCCACGTTTCATCCGGCAGCTATAACTTTGAAGTAGTCAAGGAGTTCGTTTACCTTGGCACCGCCATTAATACCAAAAACGAAATCAGCCTGGAGATAAAGCGAAGAACAATAATTGCTAATAGGTGCTACTACGGGCTCAGTAAGCAACTAAGTTCCAGAGCCCTCTCTCGATCGACAAAACTAACACTCTACAAGACGCTACCCGCTGAGGCATGGGTAGTTTCGCAAACTGACGCAGCCGCTCTGGGGGTGTTCGAGAGAAAAGTTCTTCGGAAAATCTTTGGTCCTGTTCGATTCGGCGATGACTATCGCATCCGAATGAACCACGAGCTGTATGAGCTCTACGATGACATTGACGTAGTTCGGCGTATAACTGTGCAGCGACTACGCTGGCTGGGTCATGTCCATCGTATGAACGACGAAGCTCCAGAGAAAAAGGTGCTCGAGGCGAGGGTCGCTGGTCAACGACGACGAGGGAGACCATGCCTCCGATGGATGGACCAGGCTGAGGAAGCCCTAACCGCACTTGGTGTATCCGATTGGAAAAGGCGTGCGCAAAGCAGAGGCGCCTGGCGAGAGCTGATGAGGTCGGTTGAAACCCGGACACGGGTTGTTACGACCACCTAAGTAAGTAAGTAGCAACAATTTTTTATTAATGCGCCTAGTGGTACTGGTAAGACGTTCCTAACTTATTTAATTTTTGCTAAAGTTCGTCATTTTCGAAAAATTGCAATTGCAGTAGCATCGTCCGGAATTGCAGCAACACTTGTAAGTGGCGGTCGAACTACTCAGTCAACATTTAAGTTGCGGCTTTCAGTTGTAACGAACCCCGAACTCCGGGGTGGAAAACGAAATCTTGACGTTCCCGCTGCGCTCTATTTGGACGGCGTAGCATGTATTTGCGAGTATGATCTTGAAGCCAATTCGTTGTCCTGGTCTCCGCCGTGCTTGGGCTGCTGCGATACGTTGCTGTAGTTCCAGTGGGAGAATATCATCAGTATTAATGTTCTCCACTGGATTGTGCTCGTCTTCTGTTGGCACCTCGATGGTGGGAATGCTTGTTCCGTTTGCCGTATTTGTTGACATTGGATCTGGGTCGTTGGGATCGAAGAGCACACCAAGGCACTCTTCGAAAGTATCGCCTTCCTCTGGCTGGTCTATTTCCATATGCTTAGCTGCTTGTTGTTGCATATTTTCATTGTTGTCTCCTGTATTTTGGTCGCTGCTGTCATCGTCACAGCTGCTATGGCTTAGGCTGTCATTGGAGCAGTTCCTCTGGATGACTGCTGCTTGTTGACGACTGTTGTCTGCTTGGTGTGTAGTCATGGACCCCTCGTGGGTCGCCTGCGTGGCGCTGGCGGCAATTGTTGCCGTATGCTGGGTTGCCTGTTGGCAACTGTATGGGCCACTTGTAGCAAAGGTTGGCTGTGGTAGGGTCGTGATACTCTCTGGTGGCGTCGCTTGTGTATTGCGTGTCTTGTTGGTGTCATCATCATACACCGGTGGTAGTAGCAAAGGTGGCAGGTCTCTTCCGGTTAGCTGCTGTATCAGCTCGCTGATGTGCATTCTTTTATTTCGTATTGTTTCCTCCGTGAACCATGCGGTGCGATATATGGGCGGCTGAAGGTCGATGATAGGATCGCATACCAGACTCTCGATGAATTGGAGGGAATACAATCCACAATCAGTGAGGTTATCTAGTTGTTGGACTCTCACTCGGTGACTCGGTATGTTGCTTTCAGTGAAATTCCTCAGAATGTGTTGGCTTTTAAATTCGTGGCTCAGGTAGCTTCTCAGTGGGCCACACACATGGGATCGGTCGACGCTGGCCAGTGAGTCGAATATTAAAATCATCGACTGCTTGATTGGGTGATCATCGGTTGCGGCGCCTTGCGGTGGGACATCGTAAAATCGAGGTCCATTCAGTGCCGGAAAGCATATGACGGCGAGGAACCAATGTTGTTTCTCATTGATAGGCACTATGATGAACTTCTTGTGAGTGATATCCTGTTGACGCGTCCATCTTCGTACCCCCTCGTAACGACGCTGGCCAAGGGTTGCTGGCGTGTAGCCGGGTACCGCCTTGGGTTGTATCAATCGCTCATAGAAGAAGGAATTGAAAATATAGAAATCGTCAGCACGATCCTTCGGCAGGAGCACCTGCTTGATCCAGGTGGCATAGAACTCCATAATTTTGTCATTGAGATAGATTCCAGAGGCGAGGCAGTTGTAATCCTCGATGGTGACGTTGATGCCACCGGGTCCTGGAAGGTAATCGAACAGATTTCGTTCGTTGATGATGTCGTCGTTGTCGCTGTCGCTCGACAAATTTACCTCTGGTATGTGTGGTAGCGTAACTGGTGTCTGAGTGACCGCCTGTCTTGACGGTGATGCGTTGCTGTCGACGTTGCTGCTGACGTCTGCTGGTACTGGTGGCCTTTGTTGCGCAGCGTTGTTGTTGAACGTGGTGTTACTTGCTTTGATAGCGCTAATGGTGGCTACATGTCTAGCTGGCGCGCTCCTTTGCTGAGCGGTATGGTGTACCCTTTTATTCGACGGTGGTGGTGATGGCGTTTCCGTCAAAAATATTGCACGCTTCTGTGCTGCCGTTAGTTGTCGATGTCGCTCCATATATCGCTTCTTTGACTTCTCAAAACTATCCATGATCGGATATGTAATGCTCACGCTGCACTTTTCTGGCGTGTTTTAATAAAAACTGTTGGGCGAGATCACCGTTGAGATGCAAATGAAAGTTGACTGTTGCTGATGAACAATTACGTGCTGCGTAATTATGCACTATGATAATATTTGCATGCGCAGTTGGTTGATAATTCAATTCACTCGCACTTTGTCGCATTAAATTACTTTTTAGCACTTTTATTGTTGTTGATGGCGTAGAGAGATGAAAATTACGATGTGAGTCACTGACGGTACAAACTATAATGACGGTTGCGATTTCAAGTTTGTAATTTGAGCATAAATTGTTCTTCTAGCTGAGCGTTGCCATATAATCATTGCCTGGAGGTTGAATACACATGGTGTGTCTGTCGTGCATGTGCCTGTGTGAACCTTTGCTTGCTGTCACTCTGAATGTTCACGGTGTTTCTTCTATCGGTCTGTCTTGTTCTGAAAATATTCCCAGCAGGGATAATAAATTATGGTTACCTTCAAGTTAGCTAAGAAGTCCACATGTCCTGAATGCCGGAGAATATCTTGGAATACTCAAACATGTTGTGTGATGCATATAGCCATTTAAGCAGGATTACTTCTGAAGTTGTTTGCTTGGATGGACCTTCTTTTGTAGATCATGACGTTTGTATGACATCCTTCATGTATAAATTGGGTTATGGTTCTTCAGGTATGGTAAATGTTTGGATCAGGTATTATTGGCGCAAGGGACTATGCGCTGCCCAGCTTGTTATCGCAGTGGGTGCTGCGGTGCCCGTCTTGTTGTCGCAGTGGGTGCTGCGGTTCCCTTTTGTTGACGTAGGTGGTGCTGCAGGTCCCCTTTTCTGACGCAGTTGGTGCTGCGGATCCCAGTTGGTTACGCAGGTGGTGCTGCGGATCCCTTTTGTTGACGCAGTTGGTGCTGCGGATCCCAGTTGGTAACGCGGGGGGTGCCGCGCAGGAAAAATGGTACCTTGTTAACTTTTGGTGAACGTGGTTCCTTGCACAAATTACTCAGAACGCGTTGTCGTTTTGTAAGTTATGGCTGCTTGAAACGAATGTCCTGTAGTAGCGTCATTTGTGACGAACCCCTTATGGTCCGATGGTTTGCTGGTTATGGCCGTTTTGTAGTGGCTGGTTGTCTTCTGGCGATTTTGTAGGTTATGGTCATTTTGTGATAAATTTTGTATCATCTAGATGTCTCGTTGGTTATGCTTGCTTGTCACGAAAGAGTGCATAACTTAGACGTCGTTTATGACCACGTTGTTTGCTTGCAGTTTATGTTTACAGATGCGGCTGTCAGTGTGCAGGCTCTCAAGTGGATGCAGCTGCTGGCGTGCAGTTTACTATGCAGATGCGGCTGCTAGCGTGCAGTTTATGTTGGCAGATGCGGCTGCTGGTTCCAGTTTGTGACGTGGGTGGTGCCGCGGGTTCCAGTTGTTAACGCGGGTGGTGCCGCGGGTTCCAGTTGTTAGCTCGGGTGGTGCCGCGCGTTCCAGTTGTTAACGCGGGTGGTGCCGCGCAGGATGTTACTTACTTCGGTGCGCTGCCAACTTCTTCGATGCCTGGATCCCACAGGTCGCGTCGTGAATAAATTTCTGCACAAGGTCTTTTCGTGTTGTTAAGACAGTAATGGAGACAATCTGGAAGTCTTTTGCCAGTAGTACATCTTCGATAGGGTCAGGTGTTTGCCATTTCACGGTATGCATGATTCCAATATTTCCAATATCCGGTCCAGATTCCACAGTTGTTGTCAGTCCATTAGCGGTAAGCAGTAGAAAAGCGAAGATCATCGTGAGTAGGATCCTCTTGAAAGATACATTTCGTAAAATTTTAAACAAAGCCATTTCTTCTACTGCTTTGAATTTTACTTTTCGGCCAAGAAAGTGTCTAGTCTTACCCTTAGTGCATCGGTCCGTATTATTATGAGTGCAGCTGACCTTCTGTTGGGGTAGGACGTTCTCGATGTGTTTTCCTTGGATGTCGGGTGGCTATGGTGGCCTGTTGTGATGATTTTGTTCATCTAGCTCGCTTTTTATAAATTCGAAGATATCAGGTGGCTCTGGTGGCCTGACATGATGCTCTTGTTGATCCGCTAGTGGATCTGGTGGCCTTGTATGTGGCTGTAGTTGCTGCGTGCATGATGCTAACACGTTTGCTAGTCGTGGTTCTTCGTTCGTGAGTGGCACTAGCGGTGCTATGACGTGCGGTTGAGTACACGCTGTTGGCTCGACATGGAACGTGAGGTCGTCGGAAATCATCTCTGTCGAATTTACCTGAGGCAGTTGCTTCTCTGTGGGTGCCTCTGGTGAACTTGTGCTTGTCTGTGAGTCGTCTGGCTCTGGCGCTAGCTTCTGTTTAGTATCGCAGATGTTTGGCGCTGCTGTCTCGATGCTTTGCTCTAACTCGCATGTGACTGGCTGAGATTCTGCATAGCCTATGTGTGGATGTGATTTACTTGGCTCTGGCACCACTGGTTCGATGATTTGCTCTGGATCGCATGTGGCTGGCGCTACTACCTCGGTGTCTTGTTCTCTATCGCAAGTGACTGATGTTTCTGGTTCCACGATTGTCACTGGTGGCAGTACATGTTGCTCTGGTTGCAATGTATGAAACTCTGGTGGCTCTACTTGGCGCTGTTGAACTTCTGGTTGGCCACTTGTTGTTTCATTTCGGCTGTCGTCTTTTGTGGCTTTATCTGCGTTAGTCGGTGTCTCGTGATGAAAGCAAGTGCAGGGTGGAAGCTTTCGTTGCGCATTCGTAGCTGCTAGGTCTGCTAGTCCCGTTGAATAAAGAATGCGGCTGTTCAGTTGCGCTGGTGGCTCTGTAGGCTGCTGCTGTTTGACTATCGAGGGCGATGTTGACGGCTGTCTGGCTTGTCGTTGGGTGACTGCGTGCTCAGTTGTCACCTCGCGTTTATCATCAAGTGGGGTTGACCGTATTCCGTGTACATAGCCCCACCACGATTTATGCATCGCATTTGGAAATCGTAGAATAGAGTCGCCTTCCTCATTAGCTGTTATCGTCGTTGTTGGCTGGGAAGCAGTTGTCTTATTGTTGACTTTTCCATGTGCACGTGACGAATGCAAGTGTGCGCGTGGCTCGCGCGTTTGTGGTACGGGTGGCTTCGGATCCTGATGACGTTGCGATTGTTGCGTCGTCGAAATTGTTGCAGGACTCTTTGACCATCCGATCTGCTCAAGTGTTGCCATCATGTTTCCAAATCGAGTGCTGTAGGAGGATTCCACGCGTGGTTGTGTAAGCGGGTTGTATATCGATGATATGATGGTTGCCTTATCTTGCGTATTTCGGGTTACTGGTTCGGCTCGAGGTTGTCGTGTGTAGCGTGAAGATGTAGTGGGGCTGGAAGGATTATTGACCACGCTCGCCCCTAATCTCGGCGTGGTCCGCTGTCGTTTCCCTGGTTCTGGCGACAACAATCAAATGTCCGAATGTTTCGTTTGCCACAATCCCAGCAGAAAAGGACTTGAGGGTTTCGGCAACGGTCGGAGCGATGACCTTCTCTAGCACACCGGCGGCATGCGTGTGTGCTGACTCTAGAGTCTTCTAGTGCTGCAGTGTGGTATCGTACCTCGTGTGGTCGTGGCGTGTTGTGTTGTTGACTCAGTGAAGATCTGGTGCCTGGTGTCTGACCGGTAGGCTTGGCGTTAATACATTCAAACTCAGCTGCTAGTATCGTAAGCTCTTCTAGCGAACTGAAGTCTTTACGGCATATATAAAACTGGTAATCATGGTGTAAGTTCTTATATACGCGCTCTTACTCTTGCGCCTTCGTGTAATTAGCGTAGCGCATCATTGCCTGCATGCCCAGTAGGAAGTCTTTAAATTTTTCATGTGGCAGCTGTTCCCTTCGTCGAACACCATCTTCTAGTTGTTCGAGGTATCGTGGTGGCAAGAAAAACTGAAGGAAACTCGCCTTGAATGCTGCCCAGTTGGTCCACTGTTTGTTGTTGTTGCGATACCATGTTAGAGCTTTGCCTTCCAAGAGTTCTGGCATAGTGCGGGGTATGAAGTCCATTTAAATATTTTATGCTTCGGCCAACTCTTCAATACGCTCCACGAAGTTGATAGGGTCCTGATCGATGTCGTATTTGATGCCCCACTTCCGGGCGTGATCGATGGCAGTAGGATACTTGAAACTTCTGATTGGATCGGTTCTGTAGAAAGGTACCTTCTGTTGATATGTGTTGTAGTGGGCTGGTTGCCCGGTACCAGATACTTGCTGCACTATTGTGTCATTCGTATTATTGTTGCTGTGTGGGATCGATGGTGACACGGCTCTAGTGTGCTTAACTTCTAATTCGAGGAGCCGTTTCACGTCTTCGTCTGCTAGTTTGCCGTCGTTGATGTACGCTGCGAGCCTCTTTCGCACCTCTTCGACAGTGCCGACTTCTTCGAGATGGAACTCTCTTATGTACGCAAGGAGCTCTTCTTTGCGTAGGCTATATACCCAGGACGTCTTGAGGGTATTCATTATGGCGTACTGGCGATGACGATTTCCTGTTGACTGTCTTGTTGAATTCGATTGGTATGTTTTTTTTTTTTTCGTTGATGTAGATAGATTTTGATGGTTTTATTTGCGCTTCAATTATTGGCTTTGAAGCGCTGTCGTTGGCTTAAGCTTTGTCTGTCAAAGCCTGATGATTGATAGTTTCGTTGTAGATATATTTTTCTCGATGATATGTATGTTATGATTGCTTTGTTTGCTGATGATTGTGGGTTTTTTTTTTTTCTCTTTGCTTTGCTTTGCTAGGATGATTAGGTTGATGATTGATTTTTTATTTCTTTGCTTGTATGATGATTGATATTTTTTTTTTATCTTTGCTTTGCTTTGCTTGTATGATGATTAGATTTTTATTTTTTTTCTGCTTTGCTAGGATGGGACACTGCGATGTTGCCCCGCAGGGTCCCTGCTCGGGCACCACTTGTAACGAACCCCTGGGTCATTACAACCTTTTTCAGCTGAGATATCCTCAGCGGCTGTCCAGGGTCCTTACAAGACGATCTATGGGGTTTTGTAGATCGCTTGACCTTGTTGGAAGGTCCTTTGTTCTTCTTAGATTTTATTATGATGCGGTGGATGTCGATGTAGTGGACGTTATACTTGCCCAGCGGTGCCCTCTTTAGGCTCTTCACGAAAGGTCGCTTTGTATATTTGCCTTCACAGATTGGCTGGTGAAGATGACCTTTGCGATGGTGAAGGGTGATGACTGCTGGTGTTTCTAACTTGACTGCACCTTGCTAAGCGGTACTCTCCGTTATTCGTTGCGTGCTCTATATCGGTTGGTGGCGTGATGTGTAATTATTGCCGTACCCCTTCTTTAGTTGTCGTGTGTGTGTGTGTGTCTTCATATCGTGTTGACCTTGAATTTCTAGTAGCGCTCCGCTGGTCTGGCTTCGTTCGGAGGTGCGTTTTACTCGTTGAGAGCGGAGGTGAGCGATTCAACTCAAGGTAGGGGAAATACTCTGAAGGTGAGTATCTCGTTGAGAGCGATGGTGAGAAAGACAACTCAAAGAAAGGAGAAGGTAATGATACTCGTTGAGAGCAGTGATGAATGTGGCAACTGAGCGTGACCGATTGGCCTCATGCCTCAGTGACACAGTTCAGAGGAGGGGAAATACTCTGAGGTGAGTATTCTCGTTGAGAGTGTTGGTGAGTGTGTCAATTAAGCGTGACCGATTGGCCTCATGCCTTAATGACACAACTCAAAGGGGGTGGATACGCTGAAAGCGAGTAACTCGTTGAGAGCAGTGGTGAGTGTGGCAACTGAGCGTGACCGATTGGCCTCATGCCTCAGTGACACGACTCGAGCGGAGAGAGGATAGGAACGGGAGCAAGTCACGTTCAGATAGTCTGCGAGTAATAGCCAGACTAAACGTCTGATCCGTTTGGAAGTTCAAATACAACTCAACTTTATTAAATTCTTCAACTTATAACTAAGTGCTGGCTGCTGCCAGTGGTGCACATAAAATATATTTTATGATTTCTTAAGTACTATAGTAGGGTAGTATGTATTAAGTAGTAGGTACTAATAGTACAAATGTTCTAGCGTAACGTAACGTATTGTATGTTCAAATAAGAATATTTATATACACAAATATAAACTATAAAATATTTAATTCATTGTCTTATTAATAACTGCAGTAATTCACTTATCTTGAGTGGTATCTTTCGATGGCGCTATGATGTATAGCTCGTGGTGTCTGCCGCCTGGTTTGTTATGTGTGAGGCCGGTACGCTAGGCTGCGGCGCGTAAATAAATGATGAATAATGTGTGAGCCTATTTGCCTCGGAAATAGGTTCGTCACACAGTTTCACCATAAAAAACAACATATTCATGCTCAATTCGTAAAAACGGTGTTATTGCAAAAGTTTTCAAAGCAGCATCATTATTGTTTAGGATGAATGCACCATTACACGTAAGACATATATCGATGCTGTTAATACCATATTGTAAGATGTTAGGTCATCAGGTCGTGGGATTGGTGGTGTAACTTTTTTATTCTCTGGCAACTTCCGTCAAGTACTACCGGTTGTACCTAAAGCTAACCGAGTTGATACAGTAAAACCTTTTCCACACGGAGCAATTGAAAAACAATGCAACATCAACAAATGTTGCTAACTCATGTAAGTAACTCAAAACCTTTACGCATGTTTGCGATAAGTTTTATGCAACACAGCTTGCTGCAATTTATATCAGCGGCTTGCGCTTTTCTTGATAATTTAAAAAAACAGTGTGGTACTTGAAAGCAAGAATATTATCAATTAAATTCAGAAAAAATGTGTTTTATGTTTTTTATATTGTATATAGGAAGCAGCATTGAACGAGCAGTTAACAATTATAATGCTTGTTCAAGAAGAAGAGAAATATCCCTGCTTATTTAATTAATTTAATAATGCTTCAATATCAATTAGAGGTCAATGTTGCGTTGTGCGTGATTTCCTCATCTGAAAGCATAGGTTGCAATAATGTTTGAAATCGCAAAGGCTTCCAACTTTTTAAGCAATTGTGTTGCAGTTGGATTACTTTTCAGTTTCTCCATGTGAGAAAGGCCTAAGAGTTATCATGAAGAAATCAAATTTGTGTCAAAATGTCAATAAACTTCAATTGACAGCAAATATGCAGGTCCATTTAAGAGGAGATCACGATGCCGCTATATTTACTACACTTTTACTTAAAATAGGAAAACAGACAATTTCTCTTGACAATGGATCGCTTCATGTTTCAGATACATTGGGTGCATGTGTTTCGACTATAGACAATAGGGTTTCAAATGTTCACCCAGATATCGCAAAATTTGCGTTAAAAATTGTGAAGATATTGAAGGGCTATTGTTTCTACCAAACATTTAGATGTGGATGTACAAATCAATCGATACGATTGTTAATGAAGGTGATGTGATTCACTATCCAAGTGAATGTTTTAATTCATTGCATTCATGCGGCCTTCTCCCACAATATTACGCAATTTAAAACGTCCAAAACTTTGTAATGGAACCCAGCAAGTAAAACAACTTTTAACAAATATTATAGATAATCTATATTAATAAAAATTATTTTCTGTTTGTGTGTGTCTTTGTTTGAATTTTATACAAATATTAACGGCTTAACGGACTTCGCTCAAACTTAAGACGTGTATCACTTGCGCGCTAGATTAGGTCATTGCATACTTAGTTTTAACCACGCTCGCTTTTACCGCCCACAAATGAATAAAAATGCAATATTTCCGACTGTTTCGATTGTATGAGACTAAAATTTGGTAATTTTGTTTGTATGGTTACTTTCGGCAACTGTACCAATAATGGGTTTCCACGCCCTCTTTTGCCGCCCACAAATCGATGAAAATGCTTTTTTCAGACTGTTTTGGTCGTATAAGAAATTTGGTAGTTAATTTTTTATGCTTACCGTCGGCAACTGTACTAAAAATGGGTGTGCTGGCACCATAATTACGACCACCTTTAACAAATCATTAAGACTCCAAAACTTCTGGGCAGATTGCGCTGAAATTTTGGCAGTAGATTGTTTTTGAGCACGAGATTGTTTAAAAATGTTAACCACACCCTCTTTCACCGTCCACAAATAAAAAAATATGGTAGCTGGAACATCCAGCTGCGGACAACTGGGTCCTGCTTGTATCTTATATATGATAGAACATTACATGTTGTGTGTCAGATTGGCATATAAAATGTAAAATAAGAACGGAAAAATGTGAGAACAGCTTAGAAATGTTTAAGTAAATTCAATTATAATGTCGAGATATTTCAAACTATGTTTTAGATATAAATATATATTGCAATTATTGTTACCATTTAAAATTTCACAAAATTCAAATTCACTCAGAATATTCTTACCGAAACTGCAGAGCCTTTCATAATTAAATATAGGACACGTCTCCATGAAGTGCAATGTTTTTTAGCTTCGTTTAGATTGCAAAGTGTAAAAATAAGAGGTGCGTTTTGATTAGAAAAACATCGAGCGTTTAAATTTATTAATCTCACCCTGGAACGCATGATAAGCTTAACTAAATGTCCAGAGTTGCTATCGGTTTTATATGGGAGAGCATCAAACTGTAAGCGTCGTGCAGCTGAAAATTTCTTGCACTTACCCAGCAGCGTATCAAGGGGAGAAGGGGCGGTTCGTCCCGGGTGTACAACCGGAGTGCAAAATTAAGAAACAATTTTTTTTTAAAGATATATCTGTATTGTAACGTACAATTTTTTCTATAAATATAAATTTACCTTTAATAGGAGCGCATAATCTAATATCAAAGCATATGTGTTTCTGCAAAACTTATGCTTGAACTTATTATATTGACTGCGCTTTTACATTGCAGATGCCCAAGTATGCAAAATTACATGAAAGCATTCCTTACGATACGCTTGTATCAATTAAAACAAATTTAAAATATGATATATACAAAATATTTGCTGAGGGTTGCAACCAAGACAAGAACTAATTACAAATTTTAATATATTTATTATAGAGTAATATTTGGATTGATATCGCAATATTTTCATAAAATGAATGCTTTTATGTAATTAAATAGGGACTAAAAGCATGTAATGGTTTTTTGCACGTGGTCCGTAAAGTATGAAATATAAATTGTAAATCAGAACTTTGTAAAGAGTGTTTTTTTAGAGGTATGGAACTTACTGGTGGGATATCTGTCAAACCAGTTGTCAAAGTAAACACATCTTGCTGGCATTTATGTTCAGTATGCTGACAATTTTTCATGCTAAATCGTACACTGGAACAAAGTATACAAATCGTGGAAATTTATATCTTAAACTCGCGTTCTATGCGGGAAACTTACAGAACACTTTGCACACATTACGGTGCACATATTCGTCCATCGGGGCAAATTTTGCGCAAAACGATAAATCAATTTATGTCAACGTTTACTCTTATGGACAATATTCATCCAACACGATCTCATACTGTGCGTACCGAAGAAGTCACCGTCGCCGTAGAGGTGTGTGTGAAATGAGTGGAAACTAAAGATGGAGCTAAATTAGCTCAGCTAATGTTACTGACAATGGTGAGCGCTACAAGCAAATTACTCGCGACTTTTTGGTTCCGTGAATATCGATCATCTAAGGGCTAAATGGTTCCAGCAAGTCGGTGTAACAAGGAATACAAGGGCACAGAAAAATTTGTTTCATAGATTATATGATCATATATAGATCATATGATTATATGAAATTATTCCTGAATATTATGAATTTTTCACAATATTTCACCAGAGTACAAATTCACACTAGCAGGGAACAGCATTCCTATCATTTTATGTTATGAACGAAATCAAAATAACTGAATATTAACCTACATTCTAAGAATTTATTCATAGTATTACTGAAGGAAATAATAATATCTGTTAATATGTACCTTCATATTTAGAATTAATTCATAATATATATGACGAGCACAGAATAAAAACAGTGTGTTATATTTCACAGAAGAAAAACTTACGAAATTTTTCCAGCGTAAAAAAGTTATCTCTGCAGCGTGCGTGTAAATTTGGGCAGTATGCGTGCGTGCTTGTACTCGTCATTTATAATCGGTTTTATTTTATTATTTTTTGCTTCGGCTTTGGTCGACAAGCAACGCGGGCGTGGTTGATTGTTAGTTTGCTCCAGTAGCGCAACCAAAGGGGGATTTTGGGCTTAAGCCTCCACTCAAAATTATCGCAGCAAAAAGAGAAATAGGACACAAATAACAAGAAAGTGACGCACACGAAAAATAATCACAAGTTTTTACCAAAAGAATGAACACCTAAAATTTCAAATCTATTGTCATTGAACCGTAATCTTTTAAACTATCCATATTTTATTCGTTCAGAATACATGTGCTAAAATTTTTAACTGTAATCAAATTTATTTTTTTTTCGACACCCAGAAGTGTAAAATACTTTAAAGAAAGTTTTCTCTGAAAATAAGAAACCGCAGGAAAAATATAGCTTAAATAAAGGAAAACTTTCAAGGTTTGAATAAAAATCAATCATAATGAAATCATATAAACACTTAATTTGTAGGCCAAAAATTGCTCCGGTAGTCCAGAGGTCTAAGCGAAGCGATTACTAGTTAAAGGTCCGCGGTTCAAATCCAGGCTCAATTTTCTTTTATTTATTTTTTTTTTAAATAAAAAATATATGACAAGTTTTTTAGTATAGATTATTATAGATTATATTATAGATATTTTTTTTCAATACTAATAATGTTCTATCCTATAGCATTCTTATTATTCTAATGTTTAATGTTTAATTTCTAATGTAATTGTTATAAGTTACCTTGTTAGGAGTTTTATTAACTTCGCCCAAGCTGAGGCTCGAACTGTGGCACCGAACATTGCAGTAAACGACTTTCCACTGAGTTATTGGGCGCGTTAAGATTTAAGAATCAAAACGTCTTTATGAATTGCGCATGGTTTTGTAGTTGTTAAATCGTTGATGAAAGCATTTTTTCTAGAAATATAAGTTAATCATATTTGAATTCTTTACTATCATCATGAAATCGTATAAGCACTTAATTTACAAGCCAAAAATTGCTTCGGTAGCCCAACTGTCTAAGCGAACCGATTACTAGTTAACCCTCCATTTAGTGGATGCGTCCGGTTAGACATTTTTGATTTTTGCTTAAGTTTTGATATAATTTTACTTGAGCTAGCCTATTCTATTTACGTGTCATTTCCTAAAAAATCATTGGCTTTTATATTATGCAAAAATCAGAGTAAAAGAATTATAAAGAAAAAATCTTCTCTCAATAATTAATGCGTAAGTGAACGTTTAGTGAAAGCACTTATTCTTAGGGAAAATAAAACGAGAAAAATTTTTGTATTTCTGATTTGAAAAAATAAATATAAGTGATGAAATATACTTTTCATATAACACCAGGCAGTTGCTTTTCAACAGATTTCTATAAAAGAATAGCAACAGCACTAGCGACTCAACGGGAAAGAGAAAGAGGTACTGAAAAAGAAGAAGAAAACGAAGAAAATCCTTTTGAATATGAAGGGGATGATGAAGAATATACAATGCGAAATGACAATGATGCATCGGATATAGAAAGTGATATGGTCATACAACCAAATGAAATCATGAGCATCGATGATGAAGACTGACAATACTGAGACAACTGTTTCTATGTCAGATTATTTTAGTGAAATCCAACATATGGTATAAGAGTTGTTCAAGAAAACGATGCGTAATACACAATGTTATTTCTTCTGTGGAAAAGATGGCATCAAATGAAAAAAATGAGCCGAGCTCAGTTGGTTGTCTACGTCCAGTGTGTCAACAGCCTTCAAAAGTAGAATATATATGTTTCGGTTGTATTTCTAATAATACCTTAATATATTTTGCAATTTTTTTTTCTTTATACAACGTACTAAATGCAATTATTTACAATAACAGTTAGAAAACTTTTTCAATCGACATGGATATTCCTTATATTTAGATCAATACATCATAAGATCATCATAATCATCTTTTAAACTAATACTTCTCTAAATTCACTGAAATCACTGCTGTGCAGTGTTGCAATTAGTGGACTTGATATAAAGATAGTTTTTCTTCATATTATTTCTGCTTTTGTACAATTTCTGGAAATATTAACACTTATCATAGACATCTTTATCTCTTATATTTAAGTAAAAACTTGTCTTCAAAACAAAGAAGCTGTTTTGATAACGCTTCTTGAAATCAAGACTTCACTTCATTAAACCATGTTAAAATTCCTTCTTTTTAGGAGAAACCTCTATAAAATATAGAAAAATCCATGCCTGTGAATTGAAGCTACGGTTTCTTAATTTAAGGGAAGGAGATTTTTCTGAGTGTAGTGTTCTGTCAAAAACAGGTGATGGTTAATTTTAAGCAAAACCCATAAGCAAAAAGAAGTTTGTTTTTTTTTGTTAATTTTTAACAATATACGAGTATTTAAGGGGTTTCATGACATTGGCAGTTTTTTTAAATCGACTCTTTTTTAAAAATTTTGTAATTTTAGTAAATATTCTTAAGATTCTAAGAAAAAAAAATTTCATGGAAAAATTCTTAAGGGTTCAAAAGTTACAACCGGATTAGTGAGAGAGCAGTTTTAATTTTTGCGCTACCTACGTACGGCAGCTGGTACATACTTGTTTTACTTGCTACCTGACTTTTGGTGGTTGTTATTTCGTACCTACATGAAGGGTGAAGGGTGAGGCCCGAATTGCTAAACGATTGCAAAAAACTATAAGAAACAGCACAAGATAACAAAGGCATACAGTACGAAGCAAGCATGGCAGATTGAAGGTAACCTTTTTTTTCTTTGTTCACAAACTTTGAACGCGTTTATCTCGAAACCATGTTTTTCGTACTGGTTGCGACACTAGCGGGTTCATTTTTTGTCGAATTTTTTTTCGTATTTTTTTAAACTTGATTCGCTATCGTATTACACGAGCTTTTTTTTTGATTTTTTATGAATTTATAAAGTCAATGTTTTTTTCGAAAAAACACACTTTCAAATTTGGAACATCACCACAAATTGGAAAAAATTTAAAAAAATCTCGTGTCATACAATAACCCATTTTGTTAAGATTTAAAAGATCGGATTTTCCAGATCGGACAATTTTTGCAACTCCCTGCGCTACAACCACGAGGCCCCGTTTGGAGCTCTATAAAACCATGTTGGAGTGAAAAATATATTTTTTTGAATTTTTTTTTTTCTTGTAATTTGTTCAATTCTCTACAATAATTTTAAAAATGTTTGTTTTTGACTGAGGTATGAAGTTTTAAGACAAGGTCTGTTTTCTCTGCCTTGAATGTCATGTCCCGCCCTAATATAAAAGTGCATAAACTATGGAAAACAGTACTGCAATGGCGCTATTGAATGCCCAACTAGGGTGAAAGGGCGTTTAGTTCCGTAGATAGAGCTGTGGTTGAAGAACTAATACTTTATTAATAAATTACCACATATTCACTTTGTTACTTTGTATAAATATTGTATAGTATTTATTTATCAAACTCTAAGCATAAAGCCAACAAAAATTGATATAACACTAATCAACAGTTGGCTCCGTCTCGGTCAAAATGTTTTGACAAGCGTTTGGTTTATCTCAATCCTAAGAGTTCGATTTTTAGAACACCTATTTCCACTTTTTATTTCAACACTAAACAAATCCTGACTAAACAAAACCGCTGGATATGGCGCTTTACGAGCTTTTGAAAAACTAATTGGATTTTATTAAGATGATTTGAAACGAGATTTTGATGATTTAAAAATGAATCTGAATGTTTAGTATAAAGTTAGTTATAAAACTAACGATGAAAAAAATACAGTGTTTAAAGCCTTAGAACTATGCAATAAAGAAATATTCTCTAATATATTTAATTAACCAATCATCCTTGAAACTCTTCCAGTTACTTTGTGTGTAAATGAACGAACATTTTTAGTAATTCACCGACTCAAAATTTATTTAAGAATCACGATGTTGCAAGATAGATTAGACGCACTCAGATTGCTTAATCTGTACAGAGATATGACGCCATCAGTGGATTTTATTTTAGATAAACTCGCTGAAAGTAGACGTAAACTAAATTTGAAAATATAGTTTTGGTTTATTTTGTTAATCTTAATCACAATAATCCTGTAACTAACTTTTTTTTCTGTAAAAAGCAAACAATTCAAAATAATTTATAAAATTTTTAATTATTTTTTAATACAAATGGGACACTTTTTATAAAAACTTATTTTTAGTTATCATAAGCTGCATTCCCGTGGTCATTTCTAGATCGTGGGTCTATTTTATTCACAACTAGCAGGACCCAGTTGTCCGCGGCTTCCATATTTTTTTATTTGTGGGCGCTGAAAGAGGGTGTGGCAATACACACTACATTTTCAGTACATTTTCAGTACAACATTAATTAATTCAACCAAACTATCAAATCTTAGTCTAATAAAACCAAAACCGTCTGAAATATAGCATTTTTAATGATTTGTGGGCGGTAAAAGGGGGTGTGGTAAGTAGATACAATATGTGCGTTCTGGATCAGGTGGCGGGTGGCGCAAGCCGATGACGTCATGCCCGGCACTCAAGTATGAATGGATTTCTGCTTGTGCTGGTGGACGGACAGACAAAAAACCGCAAGTTGTTTTTGCTTTAAGCGTTGATCATAATTTTATACACTACATTATCGGTACTGGTAGTCAAGCGAGTTCTTATCAGTGTTTGTATGTTTCGTTTTTTTCTTAACCCTCGAATACCTAATAGCAATGACTCAAATTCTGAGTGACAAGCTTAGCTAAATGGTATGACTTGCTATATGAAAATATATATATTAATATGGGTTGAAGCAATTTAGGTACGGCGAAGGTTGAAGGGTTGTTGATGTAACACACCAAAATGAAGCAGTTAAAGTTGGACCTATTGATGTACGAATTGAATTTGAAACCGAAGCAAACAAACCGATTCCAGATAGAACCTCAGCCCACTGTTTAGTAATTCATGATCGAGTAATTGAATATTCACCTCTAACCAGCGAAATCAGAAAAAATTAATTAAATATAAGATCACTTTTTTCCATTAATAAAATTATACAATTTGTTTGTGTAAATAATAATAATAATAGTAATAAAGAAAAATTTAAATAAATTTTTAAGTCTATACCTATAGAGTAGCCTATATACCTATGTAGGTAAAGATATATACCTATATATATATAAAGGGTGCCCCCCCTATACCTATGGCATTGGCTTAGGCTAGGTTGATTCTGAAGTATTATTTGTATAGGATCGCGCTATTTGCTATCTCCCTTTCTCTCTCTCTTACTATCAAATTCTCTCTCCCTTTCTCTCTCACGCCATTCGCTTCGGCATACAATGACATAAGTCAGCTTCTAAATTGTTCTCGACGTTTCTGCATCTCGAAGCTTCTAGAAACTTCCTGACTCTTCTTGGTTGCGGTGTATTTCGTTTACTTAAAATAAAATACAGCGGCGGAGAAGTTGCTGGGTGTAAGTGACTTGACAGCTGACGAATAGATATTTATATACGCCTATGTTTCAAATGGTTGTCATCCAATTCTTAAACTACGTATGCAAATCTAATACTCGCACCTAATACTTAGCACCATTATGATAAATTTATAAACAATTCTTTAACCCTTCAACCTTCGCCGTACCTAAATTGCTTCAACCCATATTAATATATATATTTTCATAAAGCAAGTCATATCATTTCAGCTAAGCTCGTCACTCAGAATTTGAGTCATTGCTATTAGGTATTTGAGGGTTAAGAAAAAAACGAAACATACAAACACTGATAAGAACTCGCTTGACTACCAGTACCGATAATGTAGTGTATAAAATTATGATCAACGCTTAAAGCAAAAACAACTTGCGGTTTTTTGTCTGTTCGTCCACCAGCACAAGCAGAAATCCATTCATACTTGAGTGCCGGGCATGACGTCATCGGCTTGCGCCACCCGCCACCTGATCCAGAACGCACATATTGTATCTACTGTGGTAAAAAGTGTATAGACTATTTTTCAATCGGGTATCATAGCAGTTGATTAGAAAACAATAATCAAAATCCTCTCAGCCGTTCTTCAGCTTTTACGGAACTAACACAAATTTTTACTTTTTTTATATATATAGAGAAGATATAGAATAAGAAGAGATAGAGATGCAAAAACAAAAATTATAACTTTCTGTTTTCCTGGCTCTATTTCTGATCTTAAAATGCTGCCAAGCTTAAAGAATTTTTTCAAAACGAACATAGTTGGCATATCTGAAGTACTTTTCGACGAGTTTTGGTCTAAGTGCTCGTATTTTAAGAGTTCATCGCCAGTGCTGTCAAATTGTAATTAAACTGAAGTAAAACTGTTCTACTGAGATTTGATCTGATCCAGTGCCACGAGAATGCAGCTATTATGTATGTTATCATTGCGGTGGAAATCTTTGTTTGTTTGTTAACTTTGCCATACTTTCATATGCAAATATTATTCCCAAAAGTTGAAATTTACTATTATGAGATAAAGAAGCTGAATGGCAAGATGTTGCTTGCCCTTGCTGAGGTTTTTACCAGGAACTATTAGTGCAAATAGCCACTATAGTTACGTTTTTTATATGTAAGTCCGACATATTATAAAATTCCCCTAAAAAAAAGTCCTGGTTGCTCCCATGGTTTGCTGTAATATTTTTATAAATTCAATTTTGCATTCAGCTCTTTAAATACATTAAATTTTTGATGTTTATACAGGGTGTCCCGCAATTGAGTGCAACTATTTACGGAGGAAAAAGGCTATGTCGAGCTGGGAAATATGTCATATGGGGAGTGGGTTTATTTTCACATTCTTCGGATCTACAGGGTTAATTAATATGTCACGACTTTGATTCACGTTATTGTTTCTAGCACAAAAACTAAGTTACGGATAGCTCATTGCAAAGAGAATAAAATTACCTTTTCAACGGTATATCAACAAATAGCACCGACGTAACCGTTACCATGCTGTGCTCGTTCAAAGATGAAATCAATCGGTTAAAACTACCAAATTTCAAATTTGAATGCATATTTCTCAGAATTTCGCGTAATAAATGGAGTTTTTTTTATAATTAATTCTGTAATTTTTTTAATTTTCTTTTGAATGACACCAAAAACATAAATTTATCTTAAAAAATAAAAAAGTTGGCTGTACTAAAAAAATTATACCTACTAAGAAATAATGGTAAATAATGACATTAACATTACTTATGCAGTAGATATTATTATCTCTGCACGGGTAGTCTTAAAACGAATTTCAACACATTCGCTTGGAAACGAGTGATCCGGAACGACTCAAACATAACATAGCCTGAAGGATTTGTCAGGCAAACGAAAGTCAAACATAACAGAATAAAGGAAATGAAGGATTTGTAAAAAATGAATGCATCAAAATTATATGAGTCGAATGTTATGTGCACAACAACATAACATAACGTTATTCCAAAAATTTTGCAAAAATTAATGTACAATCTTTTTATGGTAATTTGACATATGTTGATGAGATCGCTGATGGACTTCGAAGTGATGATGAAAATATATCGGATACCGAAGAAGAAGAAGTAAGAGTCCCACTGTCTGATCAGGGCAGCATTTTTGTACCGGAAACTGATGAGAGCGATTTCGAAGACCATCGTGAGATACCTACTACTTCTACCACAAAACAACCTAAAAATACAAGGGCTCCAATTTGGAAAGAAAGGCATTTGTCGCCGTATTCGAATGAAAACTTTTCATTTCAAGGAAATACGAATCTCCCAGACAATATCGAGGAACTGGACACGCCAGCAGAGTTCTTTAGTTTTTTTTTTTTTCAATGCCGATTTGATTGAGTTTATAGTTGAGCAGTCGAATTTATTTTCACTACAGATTGATATCAATAAACCTGCTAATATTACTGATATATACTATAAAATTATGCTATATAATATATTTCAGGAATCGTCATATAGGTACATGTCGTTACTGAAATTATCATCATCAAGACATTATTGGAATACGTCGATTGTCCAAGAACTTGTACGTAGCACTATGACGTACAACAGATGGGAAGCCATCAAGCGTTTTTTACATTTTAACGATAATTTTATAACTATAAGGTCCCCAGGGGAAACCAGATTTGACAAACAGTTTAAAATCCGGCCACTTCTAAGAAAAATACGTGATCAATTACTGCTTATACCAAAAGAAGAATTTTTAGCAGTTGATGAGCAAATTATACCGACAAAGTGCCGGCATCACCTGAAGCAGTGCCGGAGTGCCAACCCCAGAGCTAAGCCTCACAAATGGGGTTTCAAACATTTTGTTTTGAGCGGAGTTTCAGGATTCAGTTACGACTTCGATATATTTGCTGGAGCCCAAAGTGACACATATCCGAAGGGAGCACCTAATATGGGAGTGAGCGGAAATGTTGTAACACGACTTGCAGCAACAGTATCAAAGAACCAAAACTATAAAATATTTTTTGACAATTGGTTCAACAGCCCTAAACTTCAAGTCCATCTAATGAAAATTGGTTTATTGTCTTTAGGCACAGTTAGAATCAATAGAGTCTCTAACTGCAAACTTCCATCAGAAAAGGAAATGAAAAAACTGGGTCACGGGAGTATTGTAGAAAAAGTGTCTGAAATTGAGCCTTGTATCTTAGTTTAACAATAAAGTGGTGAAATTACTTTCAACTTATGTCGGAAGTCAACCTGTTTCAACAAAAACTCGTTTTAGTAAGAAGGAGAAAAAATATATTGAAATTGAGTCGCCAAAGTCTGTTTGCGTCTATAACAACTACATGGATGGTGTTTATTTACTCGATTCGTTACTTGGTCTTTACAGAATTCAACTACGTACAAAGAAATGGTATAAAAAGATTTTTTTCCATATGGTTGATATGTGCGTTGTAAATTCCTGGATTTTATAGCGTAAAAAATCAGGAGAATACATGCCGCTATTTGATTTCAAGCTTGCTATTGCTGAGCATTTTTGCAAGGATGGGAAGGCTAAAAAACGTGGACGGCCAACTACCACACCATCTAACCCTTCAACTCCAATGACAAGCAGAGACTGTACTCCCACCAGTAGCATAAAAAAGAAAGAGACAGGACTTTCCATGGAATTTCGTTAGAGCTGACGGTATTGGTCATCTTCTTAAATGGATCAAAAATAGTCAGCTCTGTCAAAATAATTGCTAGTTCCGTTCCTATACTTATTGTGAGAAATGTGAAGTATTTTTGTGCTACAATGGGCGCATTCAGCGTAGTCAACAGTTGGCAACAGTTGTGTAAAAATTCGCTGAATGATGCCATTATTTGAGCGCTCACTAAAACTGATCAGGTAGCGGACGCCATTTAGTCGAGCGAAAAAATTCTATGCTACCTGAACTCAACTGTTGAGTGCTTTAACCTTTAACTGGCACACCTCAAAAAATGTAATTACAAGTTTATGTTTTTTTCATCGAACGCCTTGAATAACAACACGACTGATCAATGCGAAAGCATGCACTCACTTGAAGCTTGAAATGTGCTGAGAATTTTAGAGAATGAATGGTGAAATAATGAGATATATATAATCTTTTCTTTTTTAAGGATAGTTAGGGTTAAACTTTGACTCTAAATTCTAAACTTTGACAACTTTTCTGACGCTTAGAGTAACAACACATTCAGAGAAAAACATCGCTCACTAAAGTATCGCTACCATAATAATTCACAACAGTTGAGTACGTTGAATGCGCCCAATGATAAGCGAAACTGTTTTACAAGCTTTCACACTGATGCATAGAAAGCCATATATGATAATAAAAAAATACCTTTGTACGCATAGAAAGCCATATATGGCTTATTGTTTTTTCTCGTAAAATATCCAATTCTAAACACTTTTTTTTGATAAAATATATAAATACATACTAAATAAACACTTATCAGTAGTCTTTAATTTTTTTCCATTAATAAATCGATGCTCATGCAGTAGAGGGTTAAAATTTTAAAAATTGGAAATTGGAATTGGACATGCGGTGGCAGAATTAAACGGTCGCAATTTAGACCGTCAGAATTTTAAAATTCAAGATGGTTAATGGTGAAACCACCTAAAATTTTTTTTTGTTTTCACGAATTCGGTGTGGGAGTAAACACTAGGTAAAAATGTCTCGCTGAATCCGAATTCATTGCCAGATTTCCGAAATTGTGCAATTTTTTTATTATAGCATTGCCTTCTACTAAAATGTATTTTCAAGAGTTTTTAACATGGTTTAACAGTGTTTAGACATCGCTAACTTCAAATCTGATGTCACAATTTTAAAATTCAAGATGGTTAATGGAGTTGCCCCCAAAAATTTTTTATATTTAAGAATTCAGTGCTGGAGCAAACGCAAGGTAAAAATGGGTCGCTAATTCCGAATTCATTGCCAGATTTCCAAAATTGTGTAATTCTTTTATAACAGGCTTGCCATCTACTAAAATGTATTTTTAAGAGTTTTTAACATGGCTTAACAGTGTTTACGGGTCTCTAAACTAAATTTTGGAAATGTGTTGAAAGTCGTTTTAAGACTACCCGTGCAGAGGTTTATTATCTACTGGACATTATTTACCATTATTTTCTAATGGGTATATTGTTTTTAGTACAGCCAACTTTTTATTTTTAAGATAAATTTATGTTTTTGGTGTCATTGAAAAGAAAATTAAAAAAATTACAAAATTGATTATAAAAAAAATTCCATTTATTACGCGAAATTCTGAGAAATTTGCATTCAAATTTGAAATTTGATAGTTTCAACCGATTGATTTCATCTTTGAACGAGCACAGCTTGGTAACGGTTATGTCGGTGCTATTTGGTGATATGTGATTTCCGTGTGATCCGTTGGAAATGTGATTTTATTGCCCTTGCAATGAGCTATCAAAAAGATTTTTCCGTTAATTAGTTTTTGTGCTAGAAACAGTAATGTGAATCAAAGCCGTGAAATATTAATTAACCCTGTAGCTCCTGAGAATGTGGAAATAGACCCCCCCTTTCATAACCTTTCACCTCCGTAAATGGTTGCACTCAATTGCGGGACACCCTGTTTAATTAAATGAAATTTATGTGGGCTATTTCGTAGTTAATATTATAATTTTTTTGTATTGATTTTAAAGTCATGTAAGGAGAGTTAAAATTTTTGTTGTTAACAAATCTATCTATCTATCTATATTAATATAAATCATTTTCTGTTTGTTTATATGTTTCACTTTTTTACAAATCTAAACGTGTTGGGATCCTCCCAATGAGGATACCCTTAGGTTCTTCGTCGTGACCCAAAAGTGTTTGCCTGACCTAACACGTATAGCGTTTTCTCCAGTAGAGAAGTACGCATCCTCCTACAATTTCCTAAGGGTATAAAAAAAAGGTTACCTTATTTTTATCCGGCAGGATAGCTGCCAAATGAATAGGCAGCAGTGAGTGAGGTTGGTAGAAGATTTCGGGTGTGTATTATATTGGCTCAACAGTCGACAGTATACTTACTCAATTTATTTATAGGTTCCACTGTATTTGGTCCCAAAGGAAGGAAAAGTACTTGGTGTCTTTTTGGATGTTAACGTACTACTTTTATTTTAACTGAAACACAGATATTTATAATAAATATCTGGCTTCCAAAATTTTTTCATTATTGCTTAATTTTACATTATTATAATTTTGTATCATTGACAGTTTTTGTCACATTAATTATCTTAATTGTAAAAACCTAACTTATCTCACTTCCTAGTTAAATTGTATCCGCATACAAATATACATACATACATACATACATTTTTTACTGAGTTTTGGCAATTATGCATTTTCAGTTGATCACAAAATAGCGACCAGTTCACTGCATGAACGACATTTCCCAATTTCTTCAAACAGCAACGCGACTCAAGCATCAGGCGCATAGCGCCGTTCACCTGTGTGACATTATTTTGTTTAGTCAGCATATTACTAATTGCTGCTATAACTTAAGGGGGGACATGACACTGGCAGTTTTTTTAAATCAATTTTTTTTTTAATAATTTTGTATTTTAGTAAATATTCATAAGATTCTAAGAAAATGTCATGAAAAAATTCCTACGGGTTCAAAAGTTGCAGCATATACTTTTTTTACTTGCTACCTGACTTTTGGTGGTTGTTATTTCGTACCAACTTGAAGGGTGGGTTTTTTTTTTGTGGTTTTGAATTTCTTTATATTTATAAGGCATATAGTGCAATTTTTATTTTATATGCTCAGTTATTTGGCATCTTTTGCAGCTTGAAGTCGTGGTTTTTTGTGAAAAATATTGAAAAATGAAGCGTCGTTCTTTAGATCGAAAAGGCAAAAGAGGTGTTTTACTTACAATGACGGCGCTTATAGTTATTTGCAAATGTTTGAACTACATGGTATCACCATAGGAGCTACAGCATTGAATTTTTCCAAAGGAAATGATGCAAATCGTTTGAAATGCGCCAGAGTGAAGGCATATGAAGCCCAATTGCTAAACGATTGCAAAAAACTATAAGAAACAGCACAACACAAGATAACGAAGGCATACAGTACGAAGCAGGCATGGCAGATTGAAGGTAACCTTTTTTCTTTGTTCACAAACTTTGAACGCGTTTATCTCGAAACCATGTTTTTCGTACTGGTTGCGGCACTAGCGGGTTCATTTTTTGACGAAATTTTTTTTTTTGTATTTCTTTAAACTTGATTCGCTATCGTATGACACGAGCTTTTTTTTAAATTTTTTTCGATTTTTTATGAATTTTAAAGTCAACACACTTTCAAATTTGAAACATCACCAAAAATTGAAAAAAAATTTAAAAAAAAGCTCGTGTCATACGAAAACCAATTTTGTTAAGATTTAAAAAAGTCATTTTTTTCCAAATCCGACAATTTTTGCAACTCCCAGCGCTGCAACCACGAGGCCCCGCTTTTTCTCTGCCGCCAGTTTGGAGCTCTAAAAACCATGTTGGAGTGAAAAATATGCTTTTTTAAATTTGTTTTCTTGTAATTTGTTCAATTCTCTACAGTAATAAAAAAAAAAAAACTTGAAAATTTTGGAAAAATGTGTGTTTTTGACTGAGTTATAAATTTTTAAAAAAAGGTCTGTTTTCTCTGCCGCGAATGTCATGTCCCCCCTTAAGCACGCGCTCTGAAGTGCATCTGTTTGTCGTAATTGGATCATGCCTGGTATCATGAATTGAGGTAGGTCAGTGCTTAAACCAATTTGTGCTGCGTTTTATTTTACTATCTGTTTATGCATGCCGCAATTCATGATCAAGGTTAGTCGATATTTGCTATCGGCATTAATTGATGAAAGTTTTGATTGGTTTGTGACGACTGAGTTATAACATTTCTCCCCCCTTTGACAGAGAAAAAATTATGCTATCTATCTAGCCATAAATTTTTCGATATATAAAACGTGTGCTATTTATTTTTTGTAACTATATATGTTTGTTTGTCTTGGATTTTGTTACCCTTCCCAACTTAAAATATATTGTAATTATTCTATTTTTTCTTTTGACTTATATATTCTTGCTTGGTTTTTCTGTTTGATATCAATATTTTTTGTTACTGCTTGAACCTGTTACATACAATCATAGTATCTTAATTTTCATATATTTCTCAAATAAGCTTAGTTTGTTTTCTTTAAATGATTCCTTTTTCTTTCTTGTAAAATTTTAATTGCAGTCATGCTTTTTGTATTCTTTATATACTAACTTCTAAACTCATAATGCTTATATATTTTTTCTTTTTGTTATTCTTATTCTAGGCAATTAGTTGTTCTGCCAACCTTATTTTTCTTTCTATTCTTTTTTATATATATACATCGGGTCGTTAATCTTTTCTCTAAAGTCGAAAAATGTTCTGTAACTAATACTTTTTCAGTAGTTTCGCTTTTTGTTTACTTAATTTTTTTTTTTTTGCCTTATGTGATATTGAATTTTTTAAATAAATTCTTCTTTTTCATGGCTGATTAAATTTTAAATTTTTTTTTCTTTATGTCATTTTTAAATAACTTAATGGTTTTTTTCCAAACACAATCGAAATATTTAAAATAAATAACTATATAAAAATTATAAATAAAAAAAATAACAAATTGTAAAGGTAAGCGACCGAATGTTGAGCAGCTTCCCCATTCTTCAGGAACTTGTCTTCTAACCGGCGCTGATGATGATTTCTTCGTGTAGCTACAAAGCATCTGGACTTTAGTCATGTTGATCATGGGTTGAAGCTTGGTGTAAAATTTGCACACAGCGTGGTGGTGATTATGAATTGTTACCACCTAGAGCATTCTTTTCGTATAGTTTGTGCTGTGCCATACTGTTGTGAATTTCTCTGAATAATACTATTCGTTTACTACAAAATGTTGTGGAGGTTGGCTATAGTGTTGAACATTTTAACTGGTATTGAGTTACTCAGCTTTTTGATTTTAAATGAAATCATTGAGCGTTACATGAAAATTTGAGCGGTACTCAAATACCAGCTATTGATGACTGACTTGTTTCACTTACTTAAGTCACATAGTCTTTTGGGCGTAAGTATACGCACTGTTCTTAGTTGTATCATTTTTATTTCAAATATTTCTAATTCATCTTGAAAATATACCAACGAAGTAGTTTTTTTTTCTCTTCATATTTCTTTATTTTAATGGTTCACAACAATCTCTGCTTCAATAGTCTTTACTGATTGCTTTACTTTGCATAATGACAGCTCTATTCAAAACCAATATAACTCAGCTCTCATGTATCATCTCAGGTCACTTAAGCTTACAAATTTAATTTAGATGATTTGAAACTTCCTGCTGTACGTCTTTTTCTTTGTATATGTATTAATTAACACTTTTATCAATTCATATCCCACGATGTTCTGGTCTGTCTCTCACTACCTTGCCTTTTAACTAGATATATATTATTTAAATAATAAATTCTCTCAAATTCTTTGTATACTATTCTTTAAATGCTAGATTTCTTAAAATTACAAATATGTTTCAATTAAAATTTGATCGACCTTCTTACATATTTATCTTTAATCTTATAAGCGGATTCTTATTTTTTTTTTTTTAAAGCAAATATTGGAATTACATTTTTTTTTATATTGATATTCCCAAACTAGTGCTAGCTTGTATTTATTACTCCGAAGTTTCGTGCATGTTATTATTCTTCTACGTACTAATGCTGGCTTGTACTCTACTTTGATTAAAAGAAAATGCAAATTTTTCGAAAATATTGGTCACCTTTTATTTAATTGAGCTTCCGGTTATGCTTATCATGACTGAAAAAAAACGCTTACCTTGGTTTGCTTTTCTGAAAACTTTTCTATAAAACTTACTGGTGGTTGTCATTTCATTCCATTCTACGTTAAACATGCTATCAATTTTATATTTCATTGTTTCTGCCCTAGAGTTCGTTAAGGCGCGGGTGACGTTTAACGGTGCCCCGCTTCCCGAGCCCCACGAGGATATTGCTCCAGGTAAGATGTATTTAATTCCCCCTGTATTGAATTAACTAAAGTTCTTCATTCCTTTCAACAGTTCCTCGGATCGATTTCCTGCACCATCTTTGGGATATCGATCCCGAGATGTACGTTACGTTTTGGTATCGGGACTTGTGCCGATGCTGTTGGGAGGACTCCATTATGGGTCCTCCTGGCGCTGCCCTACGTGCCTACCGACAACATCGAATTAACCTCTAGATGCTCTGCGCCGCACGGACTCGTGTCGACATTGGAGAGTGGGGGACCTACGTTGCTCTACTCCCTGTGGTACACGAGTTGGCTCTCGAGGCTTGGGACCTAGTTCGCGAGTGCCCTCGCGGCTTAGCATAGCACCAGCTTAACCCAGCTTTCAATGTTTCTTATTTTACACTATTTGAAATTATTCTACCATTTGCATTCCACTTAAGTGACTTTGATAAAAAAAAATTTTATGTTTTTCTTTACATTTATTTTTCATTCTCAATAAAAATGCATAACTTAAAACTCTAATGTAAATTTCATTCTTAATTCTTATCCCTTAAAATCCTTATGGATTATTATAATAATCATTATGACTCTATTCGTTTCTATTCTGATTTTAATGTATTTTTTTTTTTAATGTTTAATGTTATCCATTATCATCGTTTCCTTTACATGTCACATGTACTTTATTCCTAGTTCCTCCTCTCTTCGTTCCTGTGCTTTAGCTGGTAGCAACGGTAGTTCTCTTTGATCTCTCGGTTTTTCTTTCTCCAGCTTAATTACTCCTGCTGGCCGCGTCACCCTCGTGCTTGGTTTCCTGCCAGTTATACTGCCTTCAACGCTCCGATGACATTGGCTCCGAACATGTATACATAGTTCACAGAGCCATGTTCACAGTCGGACATGGTTCAAATCATTCCTTCGATCCATTCTGAACATGTCCAAACAGTTCCGGTTGCAATGATTTTTTTTTACTTAAGCAATATGAACCGACATCTCTTTCGTACTTGTTACTGCTTGGCCGAGTTGGTTGTAAAATTGATAGAAATAAAATATATATCTATCCTTCTTCGGTAAAAATAATGAAATAAATGACAAATACAACTATTACCAGACATATCACCATTCTTGCCATTTGCATTGTTTCGTTCATTTGGTTGCAAATGCAAACTGGCGGAACTAGATAGCTCCAGACATGTTTTGGCTCCGAAAGAACTGCTAGTGTTATTGTTATGTGCATTGTTTCATTCATTTGGTTTAACATGCGAACTGGCGGAACCAGATGGCTCCGGACATGTTTTGGCTCCAAGAGAACTGCTAGTGTTCCTGTCATGTGCATTGTTTTTATTCATTTGGTTGAACATACGAACTGGCGGAACTGGATGGCTCCGAGACCTATTTTGGCTCCGAGAGAGCTGCTATGTATGAACATGTTTAAACAATTAAAATATATTGGATAAAGTTTTATATAAAGAATGTAGAATAGGGTTCATTATTATATGCATATGAGTAAATATATGAGATTCATTATATTATCATATCCTTAGCAGATTATATTATAAATTTAGTACACAGACACATTTTTCCCTTCTACAGATCAAAGTAACTAAATGGCTTCCATGTTTCCGGGAACTAGTTCCGCTGTACGAAAGAATCATTCCATGTTCATTCCGGCTCCGGAATGATTAATCACAAGCCTTCTTTCGGTCGTTGTTCCTCTTATTCTGTGTTGCCATTTTTTAATTGCACATACTAACATTATGCCTAGTATTGTCGCCGCCCGTAACGAAATCCAGTCTTTTCTGCCGTTCAAATGTATGTTGGTTTATCCGATGCTGTTCCATCTCGTTTTTTATTTCCTCGAAGCTCCTCTCTCCCTCTCTGATTGCTTCTTTCATATTCTTGTGATCGGATATTACTATTGGCTTTGCCGTTGCTATCGTGTTTCCTTTGCTACTGCCACCCAGTTGTCTTTTAACGATTTGAGTAAATACTCCTGATTCACTGTGCTGAACTTTATGTCCACCGAGGTCTTTTGATTTTTCTTATACGTCAGTATCATTTCATTGCTCTGTACGCGGCAATCATCTTTTACTTTAAGTAATCCAAAATTTTCTATTTTAACCGTACTTGAGCTGTTATGGCACAAGACGTCGAAAGTCCAGGGCCATGTGTTTGCTTTCTCCATGCTGATGATTGCCCCTGTCCTCGCAGTTATTGCTACCTGGTTACATGTTTCCATGTTTTCTGAATTGTGTTGCAACTATCGAACGAATATTTTATTATTGCTCGTCAGTACTTTTCCTGAATTTCTACATAACCTGTACTCATGGCTTTCCTCTTCCCCTATATTTAAACAATCCCTCAGATCATTGCTGGACAGTGCATGGACGGATTAATTTTGCAGGTATACCAAATTCAGATATGGTGAAGTATAGGTGATTCCTTATTGGACTGTCGAAAGCGGCTTTACAGTCGACAGAAAGGTGGTGGGTGTCCATTTGCTTCTCTATGGTCTTTTCCAAGATTTGTCGTAGCGTGAATATCTGGTCGGTGGTAGATTTTCCAGGTCTGAAGCCACACTGATAAGGCCCAATCAGTTGGCTTACGATGGGCTTTCAGTCTTTCACATAATACGCTAGACAGAACCTTATAGGCGATATTTAGGAGGCTTATCCCACGGTAGTTGGCGCAAAAAGTGGGATCGCCTATCTTGTGGATTGGGCAGAGTACACTGAGGTTCTAATCATTTGGAATGCATTCTTCCGACCATATTCTGCATAGAAGCTCGTGAATGCATTCAAATAGAGCTTTGCCTCCGTTCTTAAACAGCTCCGCTGGTAGACCATCGGCTTCCGCAGCGGAACTTCAACGCTGTCACCCATAATTGGGGTTTCCAGGATATCATCTCTATTGGCGGGATTGTTGTCGTCATCGCCATTCAGAAGACTAGAGAACTGTTCCCTCCATAACTTCAGTGTACTCTGGATATCTGTCACTAGATTCCCGTTTTCATTCTTGCAGAAAATGGCCTTGGTCTTAGAGCCGTCTGCCAGGCGTCTTATCTTTTCGAAAAATTTTCGGGCCTCGTTCCTGTCACCATACATCTCAATCTTCTCACACTCACGCTTTTCTGCCTCTCGTTTTTCCGCCTGAAAAGACACCTCTCGTCCTTCTTCTTCTCTCTGTATCGCTCCTTAGCAGCACACGTTACAATCGGCTGGCTCTGCACTGGCGTCACGACACTCTTGGTCGTGCCACTGGTTTCGGCGGGGACAGTGGTAGCTAATAACCTCTTCGGCAGCCGTCCGCAGAGAGTGGGAGATGTGTGCCCACTGTGCGCATATATCGTCGATCGGAGGAGTGCTTTCTTGAAGCAGGAGTGAGAGTCGAGTGGCAAAGGACTCGGCTGCCCGTTTTGACTGCAGCTTGTCGACGTCTAGCTTTCTCTGTGTAAGATTGCGCGTATTCTTTGCAGCACATAGACGTGTACGGAAATTGGGCCATTTCTTTACAAAAATGCAGTTTTATCTGGCACCATATTAACAAGAACTTTATTTTTTTTTTAAACTCTGAGAAGGGTTTTGACCCGCGGTGACTATTTACGTACTTACGTGGCTGGATGTATTTTTATGACATGCAAAACCGCCATAAATTCGCTTCTAATCACCTTTGTTTCAGTCATTTGCAATGAGACAAAATGCACCATTATCATATGCGAGCCGCTTGAGTGATTTTAAGGATTGCATTAGTTATTAAAAAAATAAAAATATCAATTCTTTTTAGATGTTCAGTTAGCTGCTTAACAAGAGCTCAGTGTATTCATGGTAAGCATTTTATATGAGTTATTGGGTCGAACGTCCTCTGTCACATGCTTTTCCGCGATCTCAATTGATCATAGATGTGTTCAAGTATCGTTACGTTAACGAAGATATTTCGCGACATTTATGGTACCTTTCAGATACCCTAATAGGGTTTGCTTTTTTTTAAAAGGAAGATTAATAAGTCTGGACGTAGAATACATTAAGGTTGAGAAAAGAAACCATCGATTTGGACTCATAGGAACATTCCTGAATTGAGCATCGAGAGTTTCGTTACATCACATACTCACAAATTTTCCAACTTATTGTTTACAAACGATCTCAACAAATAAAATCTTATGAGATTTTTAAACAATCATCCTAGCTGCTGGTTTAAAGGCAAAACGTATCTATTTGCCCAAGAAATGGTGAGGAATATTGTTGTCATAAATCATAGAGAGGTAATAAGTTTAACAATGCGATTCAAAACTCTAACAAAGAAAATAATTATCATTATTATTAATTAAAATTATTAAATTATTAATTATAAGAATTGCTAAAAACTAAATATAAATTAAAAATGCCACAATTTATTTTTCATGTAAAAACTGGTACGAGCCCGACCTCAGAAAATAAGATGAGTCATCTTTTTTTCAAAAAAACTTCTCACGCCTTCTATGGTTTAATATCAACGAATTGTTGGTGCAAAAGAATGGAATCGTGAAAAGAAGTAAACAAAGAGCGCAACAACAAGTCTTTGCAGAATTAATGTAGTCAATTTTTTGAAAATTTGCTTTGTGCTAAGAAGTAGAAAAACATTGCTTTTTAAATTGGAAAGCACACAACTGCAATTCCGCTTTGGTTTTAGCAGAATGTGTGCTTATAAGATTTTCAAAGTTAATGGACTGCATAACCCACAGAAGATTACTGATGAGTTGGTGTAGCGACCAACGAAACAGCTGTCTAGTCTGCTGGTGGTTGTTCTGTAAAGAACATTGTTGTTGTGGCAACCTGTTGCTTCATGAAATTACTTGGCATAAAGCTCAAATGTAATTCTTGAAAATTAATTTTTTTAAGAATTGCTAAAAACCGAAAATAATTATCACTAACAAAGAAAATAAATCACAATTGACTCTGCAAGTGATTGAAAATAACCAGAAGGTGTTTCTTACAACATTACAAACGACTACTCTTTTGAACATTACAACATTACAAAAAAATATGCAAATACAGAATTAAAAAAATAAACAATTTTTTGTAAATATGGTGTCAGAAAAAAAACCTGTTGGCAAAGTATTGACCCATTTTTAATATTTTTTTCTACACATAAAACTACATGACACGGTCCACAATCGAGTGTCTTTATTTTTTGCAAAAGTTGTTGTATAATATACATCACCCTGTATTATTTATATATTATAATCTCTCTCTTTTTATTATGTATCATATTACTTATTATATTAGAGCTTTTGTTATGTTGCAATTGAACAATAAAGACAGTGATGTTTGAGACTTAGTAGCATACACATCTTGTGTTTTAATAGTTGTAGGATTTTGTCAAAGGTACGGTTCAAATTTCCAAATCAATAAAAAAATTCTGAAACTCGTGGGTTTTAAAGTCAAAGGTTAATTGGAACTTTTTCCATTGGAACCAAAGAACTTTTTGTATCGCCTTAATATTTATAAAAATTTAAATATAAAACATTAAATAATTAGTTCATTAAAATCACGTTTTTATAGCGTCGCCCTTCCAGTTTTTTTAAAATTTTTCGATATTTTTTTTATTTAACCAAATTATGACATCCAACATTCATATTCTGCCCATACAGGGAGGTTCTGAATTATAATAATAAAATGTAAATGTAAAAACGCAAAATCTCCCGATTTTCCAAAATACAATTTATTTTTGTACTACTTTGATAACTTTTCAAAAATAGTTCCTGTTATTATTTTTACAACATTAAATGTTTACCAAATGTCTTAAAAGAATAAAAAACCAATTGAAAATTGGAATTTCTTATTACAATCAAGCCCACTGCTAAATATTTTTAAAGTATTTCAGTGTGTTTCATCAATGCCAACGTGAAATGCCCACGCAGAGCGACTATTTTCACTGAGAGAGTCAGTTTGGATGAATTATTGAAATCGTCTCATCATTGGAAATGTGAAAACAGATATACAAATAAAGTTTTACATTGGAACGGACTGTAAACAATTTTATAGCTTTGTTTAAAGAAACAAAAAATCACATTAATTTGCTAGAACTGCAAATTGTTAATTTGCAAGTAATAGCCCTTAAATACTGTTGTTGGTCTGTGGGACCACATCAAAATATTTCATTTTAATTTTTTTTCATTTTGTATGTGGCGACCGCACAAGTTTGTGCAGCAGCGGGTAAATATTGCGTTCTTTACTTTTGTGTGATCTCCAGACCAACAACAGTATTTACGTATTTTTTTTTATTTGTTATTTTGAAAGAAAGTCTTGTAAGCCCAAATCTTCGTCTGAAGCTTAAAATGACCCTAAATTGAATATTTGGCAGACCCGAAGGCAAAGAGCCAAAAGAAGTTGAAAAAGTAGACAAAAATACACGTAGATTATATTATATATGCCCATTGCGAAAAAACGGAAAAACTGCGTATAACTACATTACATGTAAAAGGCCAATTTGTTTGCAATGCACTTAGAATATTTGCAGCAATTGCTGTCAAAATTTGTTAATTTAATGTCATCATAGTTTTAAGAGAAATGATCCTTTTCCTATACCGCTGGCTACATTGTTGTTTTTTTTTACATAAAAGATGATGCCGAAATAGGCACTGGGAAAAACCTTGCAGTTCTTGATATTATAGTATTAATATTGAAAACACACATGTCCGGCTTCGCCCCGGACGTTCCAGCAACCATATTTTTTTTTATTTGTGGGCAATGAAAGGGAATGTGGCAAACATTTTTTCGCATAAACCATCTCGTGCTCGAAAACAATTTACTGCCAAATTTCAGCGCAATCGGCCCAGAAAGAAAAGAGGGCGTGGAAACCCATTCTTGGTACAATTGCCAAAGTAATCATACAAGCAAAATTATCAAATTTTAGTCTCATACTATTTTAGTCTAATACGATCTAGACGATTTGAGGAAGCATGGTTAAAAATAAGTATGCAATAGCCTAATATATAGCGCAAGGAATACACGTTTGAGCAAAGTCCGTTCAGCCGTTAAGATTTGTATAAAAGTCAAACAAAATAAAATTATATTTATTAATATTATCTATAGTATTTGGTAAAAGTAGCTTTACTTGCTGGGTTCCATTACAAAGTTTTGGAGGTTTTAAATTGCGCAATAACAAAATCAGCAGATTAATTTTTAATGTTAGTTTATATGGTAGAAGGCCGCGAAAATGTAATGAATTAAACAATTCACTTGGATAGTGGACATCATCAACCACAAATAAAACAATTCACTTGGACATCATCTTCATTAACAATCGTATCGATAGACTTGTACATCCACGTCTGAATTTTTGAGGAAACAATAGCTTTTCACATAACCATGCTACAGATTTTTGACGAAAATTTTTGAAATCAAATTGCTTTTAGTCGAAACGCATGCTCAATGTATCTGAAACATTGTGAAGATTAAATTTTTTGCACATAAATTTAACACACATGTGAAGCCGAATATCATTTATTTTATTAATCTACTGGAAAAAATTATTATGTTAAATAATTATTGTGTATTTTCATTTATTTAAATATAAATATTATATATTGCTGAATTATTAATATTACATTGCGTTACATTTATTAAACCCTCAAAAATGAAGACTTTGTTAATTCATTTACAAGAGCAAGCACACTGTAAGTCTGTACTCGAGTGTCGGGACAATCGGATGATCGAACGATGCTAAATAAAAGCGTAAACACGCAACAACAAATTATACAGAGTCACGAAGGCCATGCGTTGGTTGCCATAACAACTACCAAGTACACAACAAGGGTATAAAAGGCAAAGCAAGCAAGAATTTGGGGTTAGTAGTTGGAGTCAGTTAATCAGGTTGGAGTTAATCAGGTGACCATCAGAGCTGAGTGCACCGTGTATAAAGTTAAGGAGCATCAACAGGACACCAACGCAAGGACCCAGGACAGGAATGTCAACAGCGCTGCCAACAAGGAACTAAAAGCAGAGACGCCAGCTGAGACGCCGACAGATACAAGGCAGAGACGCCAACAGAAATACCAGCAGAGACGCTAACAGTGGCGAGGAAACGGGTAAGAACAGTACCCCGCGTAGGATATTTCCCCGGAGTAGTTTCGCTTGTCTGTCAGTATTCTAGTTTGCACTGTGCTGACAAAGAAGCATCCTTGGTCTTTCACAGACATACAAAATCCTTTAGTTACTTACTTACATACTTAGTTGGTCGTAACAACCCGTGTCCGGGTTTCAACCGACCTCATCAGCTCTCGCCAGGCGCCTCTGCTTTGCGCGCGCCTTCTCCAATCGGATACACCAAGTGCGGTTAGGGCTTCCTCAGCCTGGTCTATCCATCGGAGGCATGGTCTCCCTCGTCGTCGTTGACCAGCGACCCTCGCCTCCAGCACCTTTTTCGCTGGAGCTTCGTCGTTCATACGATGGACATGACCCAGCCAGCGTAGTCGCTGCACAGTTATACGCCGAACTACGTCAATATCATCGTAGAGCTCATACAGCTCATGGTTCATTCGGATGCGATAGTCATCGCCGACTCGAACAGGACCGAAGATTTTGCGAAGAACTTTTCTCTCGAACACCCCCAGAGCGGCTGCGTCAGTTTGCGAAACTACCCATGCCTCAGCGAAATAAAGCAGCACAGGTAGAACGAGCGTCTTGTAGAGTGTTAGTTTTGTCGATCGAGAGAGGGCTCTGGAACTTAGTTGCTTACTGAGCCCGTAGTAGCACCTATTAGCAATTATTGTTCTTCGCTTTATCTCCAGGCTGATTTCGTTTTTGGTATTAATGGCGGTGCCAAGGTAAACGAACTCCTTGACTACTTCAAAGTTATAGCTGCCGGATGAAACGTGGGAGTCTAAAGGCCGAGCTCCCTTGTTTGTAGACAGCATATATTTGTTTTGCCCTCATTTATCGTCAAACCCACTTTGGCTGATTCCTTTTCGATAGCGGCGAAAGCAGCGGTAACATCTCTCTTGGTTCTGCCGACAATATCAATATCATCAGCGTACGCAAGGAGCTGGACACCTTTATAAAAAATGGTGCCATTACGATGCACACCGGCCTTTCGTACGATCCCCTCCATGATGATGTTAAAGAGATCGCAAGACAGTTGATCGCCTTGCCTGAAACCTCTTTCGGTATTGAAGGTTTCGGAGAGGTCATTTCCTACCTTGACGGAGCTGCGTGTGTTGCTCAACGTCATTCTACAAAGTCTGATCAACTTTGCATGTATACCGAACTCAGACATTGTTGCGTATAGGCAATCCCTTCTCGGGCTATCGAACGCAGCTTTAAAATCGACAAAGAGATGGTGTGTGTCAATTTGATTTTCGTGGGCTTTCTCCAGGATTTGTCGTAGCGTGAAAATCTGGTCTATGGTGGACTTACCAGGTCGAAAGCCACACTGATAAGGTCCAATCAGTGTTTTTGTAATCGGCTTTAATCTTTCACACAGTACGCTTGAGAGAACCTTATATGCGATGGAAATAAGACTGATACCTCTATAACTTGCGCAGATTGTTGGGTCTCCTTTCTTAAGTATAAGGCACAGTACGCTGAGGTTCCAATCGTCGGGCATGCTTTCTTCTAGCCATATTTTGCTGATGAGCTGATGAATGCGCCTTATCAATTCATCGCCGCCGGTTTTAAACAATTCAGCTGACAGGCCGTCAGCACCCACTGCTTTGTTGTTTTTGAGTCGGTGGATAGCAACTCGAACCTCTTCATGGCTAGGTGGTGGTACTTCAACTCCGTCATTGTTGATTGGTAGCTCTGAACTGCGCTCTCCATTGGCGGCATTGGTGGAATCGTCGCCAGTAAGTAAACAATTCAAACAATTCAGCTGACAGGTCGTCAGCACCCGCTGCTTTGTTGTTTTTGAGTCGGTGGATAGCAACTCGAACCTCTTCATGGCTAGGTGGTGGTACTTCCACTCCGTCATTGTTGATTGGTAGCTCTGAACTGCGCTCTCCATTGGCGGCATTGGTGGAATCGTCGCCAGTAAGTAAATTGGAGAAGTGCCGTCTCCACAATCTCAGCACACACTGCGTATCCGTATTCAGATTTCCATTTTTGTCTTTACAAGTGGAAGCTCCGGGCTTGAAACCTTGGGTTAGACGCTTAACCTGTTGATAGAATTTTCGTGCATCCTTCTTGCCCTGGTATACCTCTAGTTCCTCACGCTCACGCTTTTCCTGCTCTCTTTTCTTGCGTCTGAAAAGGCGCCTCTCTTCCTTCCTCTTTTCGCGGTAGTTTTCTCGCACGGCTCGCGTTGCAGCTGACTGCAGCGTTTTTCTATAAGCGGCGTTTTTTACTGCAGTCGCAATGCGACACTCCTGATCATACCATTGGTTCCGAGGTTGCGGGCGCCGGAAACCAATGACTTCTTCAGCGGCAGCGCGCATGGAGTGGGATATATGCGCCCAAAGTCCGCCGGCGTCGTCGGGTCCAGAGGTTGGTTGGTTGAGCTTAACCGAAAGTTGAGCGGAGTAGGCTTCGGCAGTCCGTTGTAATTGCAGCTTAGCGACATCTAGCTTTCGTTGCATTCCTGTGCGTATGTTCTTCGCATTGCATAATCGCATGCGGATCTTGGCTGCAACAAGATAATGGTCGGAGTCAATGTTGATCCCCCGAAATGTACGCACATCTAGAACACTAGAGGCATGCCTTCCGTCGATTACAACATGATCAATTTGGTTTCGCGTTTTTTGATCCGGAGAGAGCCAGGTGGCCTTGTGGATGTCGAGGTGCTTAAATCTGGTGCTACTACTTACCATGTTTCGCGCCGCAGCGAAGTCAATCAGTCTTAGACCGTTGTTCGTGGAGGTCTCATGAAGACTGAACTGACCGACAGTGGGGCCAAAGATGCCTTCCCTTCCGACTTTCGCATTAAAATCGCCGAGGACTATTTTCACGTCATGGACAGGAAGGTGGTCGTATACGTCCTCAAGACTAGCGTAGAAAGCGTGTTTGACGGCTTCGTCCTTTTCCTCCGTCGGGGCGTGCGCGCAAATAAGGCTGATGGAGAAAAATTTTGCCTTGATGCGGATCGTGGCCAATCTTTCGTTCACAGGTGTGAACCGGGAAACAAGGTGGCGTAGTTTCCGACTAACAACGAATCCACATCCAAATTCGCGCCTCTCCGCATGGCAGCTGTAGTAGATATCACAGTGTGCTTGCTTAGAGCAGCCTTGCCCTTTCCATCGCATTTCCTGGATGGCGGTGATGTCAGCCTTTATTGTTTTGAGGGCTTCCGCCAGCTGGATAGTGGCACCTTCCCTATAAAGGGTTCGGACATTCCAGGTTCATATCCGTAAATCATTGTCCGTTTTTCGTTTGCGGTGGTCGTCAACGTAATTGGGGTTCTTATCCGAGGCTGGTTTAGTTTTCATTGGGCAGTAGTAATGTGGCGGGACCCAAACCCTGCGCACATTCCATGTTTAAGGTCTATGGAGTGACCCGCCGCTCAAATTAGCCGTCAAACTGACGGATGCCAGTTTGCCGTTGCCCAGGGAACACCACGTGGAGGTTTGAGTTGACTTGAGACGATTTCGACATGGATAATGCTGGCCTCGCCAGGTTGAGGCGGTCAGACGCGTTGCCATGTGAAGGTTCGCCCCTGTTCCCCAATCCTTTAGTTAACTTTGTTATTTAATTCTTAGTTTCGCTTATCTGTCAGTATTCAAGAGTGCACTGTGCTGCAGGGATGATATTTGGAGGCTTTTAGGGCTTTTTCGAGCCCTTTTTGATTTCGTAAGCCCCGAAGCCCTTTTAATTAATTTTAGGCCCTTTTAAAAATTCTACTGAAAAAATATCATCTGAATAGTATACCATCAATGTACAAATTTTAAATTTTTAATAAAATGATTTTAAATCTTTCTAAGTAAAATAAGTTATGTTGAATTTTTGAAATTATAGCTTTAGGAAAACAAAAAACTCAAAGAATTCTCCCCAATTTTGTTTTTTAAACTATATTTAAGCTATATAAGCCTACGCAGGTACGATTTTGTTAGGCTACAGATACAGATAGTACACTTGAAAAAATCTATTATAACTGGAAAAAGTTTTTAATAAACTGACGTTCTTATATTTTATATAAGGCCATCATATTAGTGTTATGCAGAATATCCACTATTTCGTATTGTTGATTGACATCTACAGGGAAACTCGTTACAAACATTTAAAATCTACTATAATGGAGGCAGTATGAAAATTACTGCACACCCTCCAAAAGAATGTCTTAATATTTAAATAGATTTTACTTTTAATATTATCCCAAGGTAATTCTATAGGTTTAAGAATGGAATTTTGAGGTGGACAGCTTCATGTACGAAACATTCCTTATATCATTTTATCATAGATGAAGAGAAGAATCTAATAAAAAATTTAAAAAAAAAAATCAACCGACTACAAAATCACTACAAAGTAAAAAATAATTTTAAAAATACTTTTCCTTTTAATTTCTTGGTCATATTTGATAATTTATTTAAACATATTATTATATATGAAAACTTATTATCTTAATTTTTTTCTTATTTGTTTTATTATCATAAATATATTCATTTCTTGATGAATATCAATTATCAAATATGACCAAGAAATTAAAAAGAAAAGTATTTTTAAAATTATTTTTTACTTTGTAGTGATTTTGTAGTCGGTTGTTTTTTTTTTAAAAAAATTTGTATTTCTTCCTTTTTACAGAATATGATAAATTTTCGAAAAAAGAGTGTAAACAACATTAGTACAATTGTTCCGAAAAAATTTGTTCTATTAAATTCTGAAAGTTTGTTGGTTATTTCAAATATCAGCCTCTTAAATTTAAATAAGATGTCACATGTTTTGAAATTATTATACCCATTCTTGTAACGAGTTTTATTACCCTAGTGTCAATATTATTCGAGATATAGTTTTTTTCTAATATTTCCACGCCCCTTTGTTACATAAGCGCCCACTTTCTTGAGCATTATTTCCAATAATTGTGCCTACCTCTGTTCTTTATTTCAGTACCCCAGCGTCAATATTAACTGCGATAGTGTTTATCTAGTATTGCCACGCCCATTTATCGAATAACGCATACTTTATTGACCATAATTTTTAATAATTCTGCCTACCCCTGTACTACAATAAATTTCAGTGCCCTAGTGTCAATATTATTCAAGATACACTGTTTTCCTAATATTGCCACGCCCAGTAGTCGAAAGCCGCCCACTTTCTTCACAGTAATTTTTACTAATAATGCCTACCCCTATACCAAATTGCAGTACTATAGTATCAATATTATTGGATATATACTCTTTTTCTAATATTGCCACTTCCATTAGTCAAATAACGCCCATTTTCTTGACGGAAATTTATAATAATTGTGCCTACCACTACACTAAATTTCAGTACCCTAGTGTCCATATTATTCGAGATAAAGTGTTTTTATAATATTGAGACGCCCATTTGTTGAATAACGCCCACTTTATTGGCCATAATTTGTAATAGTAATGCCTACTCTTATACTAAATTGCAGTACCATAGTATCAATATTATTCGAGATATACTCTTGTTCTAATATTGCCACGCCCATTTGTCAAATAACGCCCATTTGCCCTTCACCGTAATTTGTGTTAACTGTGTCTACCCCTACACTAAGTTTCAGTACCCTAGTGTTCATATTATTCGAGATACAGTGTTTTTATAATATTACCACACCCATTTGTCAAATAACGCCCACTTTATTGACCATAATTTGTAATAGTAATGCCTCCCCTATACTAAATTGCAGTACTCTAGTCTCAAAATTATTCAAGATACACTGTTTTTCTAATATTGCCACGCCTGTTTGTCGAATTACGCCCATTTTCTTGCCCGTAGTTTGTAATAATTGTGTCTACCCTTATACTAAATTGAAGTACCCTAGTGTCAATATTATTCGAGATACAGTAGTATTTAGTATTTCGAGATCTATTATTGCCACGCCCAGTTCTCGAATACCGCTTTTTCACGGGCACCTCCATGCTTTCGATATCTATCTGTTCCCCAAAAATTATGGCAATCAGGCATATGGTTTAGGAGTTATCGATGTACATATATTATATAAAAAAAAAAAAAAACAGAGAAACCGACGAGCTTGAGAGCCTCCTCCTTTTTGAAGTCGGTTAAAAAAGGCACCATCGTAGTATGAAGTAGCCTTAACCGCTTAAGTATTTAATGTCGTCAATTTTTTCGACGTTTGGGATTCAATATAAATCTACACGTTCTTTCAGATTATGGCGTCCGAATTTATCTTAAATATATGCTTCAGAAGTAATGGGCAATTATTTGCAAAAAAAAAATGCGATTTTTTCCACCTTAAAAAAAGAAATGTTATGTTTATAACTAATAATTTTTCAATTCTTAATAAAGATATATATTTTCGAGCTCAAGGTCTTAATTAATAATTGAAAAAATTATTAGAGTCATAAACATTACATAAAACTTATCAAAAGGGGTCGAAATTAATTTACAAATAAGAAAAGAAATTTTAGATCTAAAAATTTAATCGGTATTATACACACCGATTGGATACAATACCTATAAATAAATAGAAAAGTATTTTCGAGTCATAAATTTTAAGAAATATAGGGCTTGGAAAAAAATTCAGCCGAACGCTGAAATGGCACCTGAAATGAAAATTTTTCAGTTTCAAAATATTTTAACTCGAAAACTATGCGCTTGAATATTTTTTGTCACCTTATTTGATGTGATTAAACTCATTTTGTATAATTTTTATGAAATTATTCTTTGAGTTTTTCCATTCCTGAGTACATTTTTTTGGTAGAACTGATTTTATTTTGGTATCATGTCCATTTCATTCCGCATCATTAATTCGTTTTTTTACAAGTCTTAACGCATATCTATTCTCATTTTCTGATATTCTTATGTATATAGTATTCATTCCAAGGACTCGAATGAATACTCCTAAGACTCTTTAACGATGAACATATCGATCCGATTTGCGGTTTTATGTGGAAACACTTTGCTATTTTTTTTATTTGCATTATTCACTTATTAAAAACATGTCTTTGTTAAAAAGTTTTTGGAGAAATTAACCCTTAAATGCATGACCTCAGCGATTGCCTTCAAAAAAGTCACATACATATATGTGTGTCGCGATTCTAAAAACGAATATGCTATTTCTTTTTCAATCAAACTTGGAACTTCTGTGTTAACTGCATTTTCCTGGTTGTGCCACATATGGCGCACTATGCAGCATATGTAATTCAAAGTTCCATATTTTTAATTGAAAGAAAAGTTTTGAAAATGTATGAATTATTTAAATTGTTTGATAAAATACTATTTAATTATTATGAAAATCATAAAAACAATAAGTGGTTGCGTTTAGGCATAGGCGCGTGCCACATTTTGAGCAATATATTAATGATTTTTTCTCGCAAGATGGCAATTTGCAGCGTTGACGCTTCGAATCGTACATTGGCCAATGACCGACAGCGTCCTTACGGGTTTCTTTAGGTGGTATGCGTGCTGCATTCGGTTTTTTTGACCTTTGGTGCAGTTCTGTTTCCAAAGTAGTTGATGGACGACCTCTTTTAGCTAAAAAATTTATAATCATAGAAAAAAAATTTTAGCTACGTACTATTTATGTAAGTAAAGTATTTCAATTACCTGGTGGCTCACGCGCATTTTGAAAATCTCCACAAAGTACCTCTGCAACCTCTCTTCGAAACTCGCTAAGCTTTAAATATGGTAGTGGATTCTTCCTAGTGTTATTCACTCGATTATAAAATACCCATGCATTTATTACGGCCATATCGAGAAGGTGGTAAAATATTCGGCTAGTCGTTATATTCGGCTAACGACAAGGAATTTCAATGGTCGTTTTGTTTTTTTTGCAAAATCGCTTAGCAGTGGATTAATTTCTAATACCAGGTGCCGCAATAATGTTGTTAGCAGGCTGAATAACATCGAATGCCTTTTGACCCACATAAGATGACAATAAGTAGACAATTTTGTTGTCTTTTCATGCCAGCAAAGAAATGTCAATTCCAGCGATGTTTGCTACAAACTCGGATCTGCGAGCACGAACATACTTCTTTAATTCGTTTTCATTTGGTAGTTTGCAGTTCGGAATTCGGTTGCGATGAACAGTTCCAAGTGTGAAGATACCCTGGGTCCGTAAATATACAGCCAAGGGTACTGTGAGAATTGTCAAAGAACAACACATGGTTAACATTGCTAGGTATGCCTCTGGCCAAACGAACAACAAAGTTTGCGCAAGATCCAAGATCTGGTTCGTTACGTCCCAGTGAACCAAAACTACTGTTTTTGAATTCATTTATGAACCTTTTTGGGTAGAAACGTTCATTTTCGGCACTCATAAATGAACCCTTTTTGTATCATTCGTCGGACTAAAATGCCTCTCAAAAACGAATCTTATTTTGTTCGCAAATAAGTTAAAAAAAGAACCATAAATTATCCTTTTTTTGTTCGGAAATGAGTTAAAAGAAGAACCATAAAAAGTTACTTTTCGGCACTCGAAAATGAGCCCTTTTTGTATCAATCTTTGGACTTAATTGCCTCTCAAAAACAAACCTTTTTTTGTTCAGTAATGAGTTGAAAAAATAACCTTTTTGAATTATAAATTTTATTATTGCATAATACTATTTGTTATTACATATCGATATTTTTTTAAAGAAGAAATGATTATTGCTAAAATTAGAGATCATATTAATCATTGGGTTAATAGAATTAATATACCTGGGCTGGAATTCACGCATTGATCATGATATTGATGTTTCAAAAGGGAAAGGCGTGATTGTTTTCCAATTCGACAAACTTCCAAATTATATATGAAGTATCAAAATAGTTAAGCTATTAATTGGGGAATTTATTTGATTACTTTTTTGCATGGAATTTTTTCGTGGTTTTCATTCTATTTGGGCCTGATTTTAATTTTTGATAGAAATGTTGAAATGTTGAAAATTTTCATACGTGTAGCAGTACATCCATCTCGCACTGGTAAAAAAGTTCATATGACGTTTGTACGAAGGTTAACATTTTCATTTTAAGTTCCTTTATTTAACTGATTTTAGAATATAAAAAGTAACATTTATGATTCATTTGTGAACTCATTTATGAACAAAAAATGGTTCGTTTATGAGAAATTGTTTCCTACTGACATGATAAAAAAATTATTCTTTTTTGAACTCATTTCAGAATGCAAAAAAGAAACATAAATGATACATTTCCGAACTCATTTATGAACAAAAAATGGTTCATTTGCAAGGAAGTCTTACCTACTGAAATGATACAAAAATGATTCATTTTCGACTCAAAATAAGTTTTTAATGAAGTTCGCCAAATATGTACAATTTTTCTTTATGGGAAAAGCTTTCACGAATTTAATCTTTTATAGCAAGCACTTTCAAGCGACAAAATAAAAAAGAAAAAATTAAAAAAAAAAAATTCTAACCAAAAACGTTCGCAAAATTTTCACCTTACTCAAAACCTTCGCTTATGGTTCAGTGGGGTAAAGTTGTGTTTTCTGCAGCGGTGAATAACGCGAAGGTGTAACAAAAGCCAAATTCGTCGCATAGTAAAAATAGTTTGAAGCACCATTTGTTCGGTTTCAAAGGTATATACTGTGTCATATAGTGACACAAACGACTAGACTATTTAGCATATCTACTATGGGCCGAAGTTTAAGCAGACGATCTGATCACGGTGCCAAATGAGCAGAAGCCTCAAGATTGTTGCTGAAGTGGAGCAATGGTCGAATTTTTTCGAAACGGTTGGTCGTTATTATTTCTATTATGTTCTGAGAACTATCAGTTCCCAAGTAATCACGAACGTTATTCATTTGATACAGTCCCATGTAGTAAAGAATACCTATGCATTTTTTGAGGTCTGTGATATCAAATGCAAAATTTGGTCAATTTTTTTGATTCGCGTACAAAAGTGTGTAATTGACAATGTGGTTCAAAATATCATCACTAAGCAAAAAATTGAAAAACTGGTATGGTGTAGATAATTCATCAGAAAAGTTAGATACATCGTCATTGCCATGGAACATTTGTTCAGTATTAAATTTTTCTTTCGCCACCCTACATTTTTAAAATCCTTGCCATTCTTGTTAACTTCAACATCATTGAATAAGGAAGGAATTTGGTTCAAGGATTGTTTATTCCAGTGCTCGTTGACGCAATTGGATCAATACTTGTAGATGCGACTGCATCAATGCTTGTTGATGCAACTACACCAATATTTGTTGATGCGACTTTCAGACACGGAGAGAAATTATTTGGTTGTGTTATATATGGCACACTATGCATTTAAGGGTTTTTGACATGTATTTGGGTTTTGCAATCAATGAACAAGCCTTTTTTTCAAAAGTGCAATCGGACCTCTATATATGAAATACAATCTATATAGGAAACAATTTAACTATCACTCACTATCACGGTCCACTATTTTTGATTTTGAGAGCTGATTGTTTTAAAGTGTGCTATTTCTGTGACAAATAAAATACTTCCCCGCTTAGGTTAAAACAGCGAAAGTGAAATAAAAAAAAACAAGAACTTAAAATTGTTTTGATTTCCTGAAAGAGTTAATTCGAAATCTATTTTGTTATTTGTGGTCATGGCTGAATATTCAAACAGAAAGTCTTTAATATTGAATTACAACTAAAGTCCCCATTCTTGTCAAAAATACCCTATTTTTGTATGATGCCCTTCTACAACTAAGCAAATATCATTTCTGCTGTGCTGACAAAGAAGCATCCTTGGTCTTGCACAAGATCTTTAGTTATCCTTGATATTCTATTCTTAGATTCGTTTGTCTGTCAGTATTCAAGTTTGCTGGCAAAGAATCATTCTTGGTCTTAACCCTATAAGCATACAGTAAGCCACCCGTCACTGCGTTACAACTCAAACTATTGTTTATAACGTTTATGAAAGAAAATAAAGAAAAAAAATTGAAACTAAGGTCAGTGTCTCAAAAATCAATAAATAATTGTACAACCCCTGGACACTAGATGAGTTCTGCTTGTACTGAATTGCAAAAGTTTTTTTGATCCGTACAGAAGGGGGAAAATAGGAAAAGGGGTGTTTAGAGGATCATTAATGTGCAATTTTCAGTTCTGTATTATCTTAAACCGAATGCGATCAAATCAAAAACCTATTTTTAGTGATTGTTTTTATAGCATCTTTTAAATTAATTTTTCAAGGTATTCAATTTTCATGAATGAACAAAACATACCGATTCCAACATAAAATTAATCGCTTAATCAAATGCCATTATCAGAGTTTGCAAAAATTAAGTTCTTCAATGTCCTGCACTCTGTCAAAGTAAAAAATTAAATTTTTTTTTAAATTTTTGGTTTAAACCGATGCAACGAACTTGATGGGAATTGTTAATGTTAAAAAAAAATACCATACACTAATGCGCAACTTTATGGAGATTTTCTGGATTTGAGAAAAAAAGTTGTAATTTTATAGGAATACAATCTGAACAAAAATAATAAAAAAAACTGTTTTTAAGGAAGAATATAATTATATAACACTTTTAAAACGATTTCTTTGTAGTTGTAAGGTAAGGAAACATTTTTTGATGTTGTTCAACAACTTGTAATACCATTTGCATTTATTTTTCCTTCGTCGTTATTCTTCCATTAAATCGCGACATTAGACCAATGGCTTTCTCTGCGAAGTCATTAACAATTTGCTTACTGTTAACGACTTAGGGACTTAGCTCTTGTAACAACAGAAAATTTTTACCAAACTTCAATCAGTTCGCTTACGACACGATCGATGCTTTTTTGTGAAGTGGAATTATCAGTACATCGGATATGCAGAATCCTCCGCGGAACATCGTTTTTCGTAGGCAACGTACTTTTTGAAAAAACGAGTAAGCTATGACGTTTACATACCAAATGTCAAAAATTAAAAATTACAGCTGATCACTTTTAAGAATCTTGAAATTTACCTAGTAGGTAGTAATTAGTATCCATTTCTCGCCGCTTATTAAGCAATGTTATGGTTAAGTTTTCCTTGATGCTTTCGTATATATTAAACACACACAGTTCAAACACAGAGAACTTTAAAATGATTTTCCAATCTGTAAGAAAAGTCAGTACGTTCTTCGGTAAGACGATAAAATCATCAGTATTGGGACCGAAGAGCACAAGTACTAATTGAAATACAATTAAAAATGTTTTAAGTTTTAAATTTTATGCAATAAATATTTACGAATCAGTAAAGTTAATTTTTTTGCTTAATAACATTTTAAGTTTATTTTTTTTTCACAGACTATCTTCATAAAATTGTGCATCAGTGTATGGTGTTTTTTTTCAACATCAACAATTCCCATCAAGTTCGTTGCATCGGTTAAAACCAAAACTTAAAGAAAAGAGTTAGATTTTTTTATTTTGGCAGAGTGCAGGTCATTAAAGAACTAAGTTCTTGCAAGTTCTGATAATAGCATTCAATTAAGCGATTAATTGTATGCTGGAATCTGTATTCTGCACGGATCAGAAATAAAATTGCAAAATAACTCATCTACTGGATACACGCGGATCTATCCCAGCTCTAAATCCTGGCAAACAAAGTCGTTACAATGGGGCCCGAACAGGGGGAGAGAGTCACTATTGTCCATCTTTACATGGTTTCCAAATTTGTTTTCTTTAGTAAACGTTTTAATTATTACTGTTGATTACCCAGATAAGTATTTCCAAAAGGGTATATAAGTAGCAGACACATAGTCAGTGGTGATAAGAGAAAAGAGCATAATGGTCAAAACGTCATGGATATATGGTCTCCGTAAGGAGGAGCTCGATGTTTATGCAAAAGAATTTAGTTTTGATGGTGAAGGAACAGTTGAGGAATTGCGGATGCGATTCTCCGGGTTTGTGTCGGAAGATGAGGAGGAGGCACAGTACAAACAACGATTGCAAAAGTTAGAGATGAAACATGCTGAGAAAAGACCCATCTCACCGCGACATCTTCATGTACCACTTGCGTCGCAGGAGCAGGCAAGTAATCACTTAGAATTTTCAACTCAACACGTTGTAACAATGGTCGGTGAGGTCTGACGGGAAATGCGATCCACTGAGTTTTATGGAAAGAGTGAAGGAGCTTGCTGACGCGTATATATTAGACAAAAACTTTTTACTTCGAAGAATGCCAGAGCATTCATGGAGTGTGCCTTAACCTGGTGGCGTAACAACAATCAACAATGGAACAGCTGTAATATTTTTAAGAAAAGTTTTTTAGCGTTTTTCTTACCACCGAGGTTCTTCGAAGAGCTAGAAGATTAGATTAGCGGGCGCATGCAGCATCAGAGAGAACGATTTAAGAATTACGTACTTGAGATGCAGGACTTGATGCGCTATACCAATTTTACGGAAGAACAAAAGCTAGAACGTATGTTCCGAAATTGTCAGCAGGATTATCAACTGTACATAAAGCGAAAGGAGTTTACATCGCTCGAGGAACTAATTGCCTTTGCCGACGAAATACAATTTAAGCTCAAGAACTCACCTTCATGGTCACGAGAAGAACATAACCGGTTGGTGACCCAGTCGGATAAGGTGTCAATATATCCCCGAACAGCATATCGAAGTTGTGACCAAACAGGTGACTTTTGGCAAGGATGTAGGAATGCGAGAGTTTACTTCAGTTGGGACTGCGGTAACATAGGTAGAAGAACTACTGAATGCTGTAGGCAACACCAGTCGGGAAGCGCTTGGGGTCCTGGTCAAAGCCGAGGAAAGGCCGGGCCAAGCCATCAGAACCCTTGAATGAATTAAATTTTTTAAATAACGGCAATACAAGAATATTTGAGAATGTGGAAATAGATGGACATCAGGTCGTAGCGACCGTCGATACAGGAGCAACCCGTAGCTTTGTAAGCCATGCACTGGCTGAAAATTTAGTAACTCAGGAAAACAGGCAGGATACCAGTTCAAGCGTTCGTATGGCTGACGGGGCAGTTAAGACTGTAATTGAGTCGCATCTCGCTGAGATAAAATTAGACTCTAAAAAAATTTGTTAAATAAAATTTTGCTAGTCCTACAGGATATCACAGACGATTTTTTACTTGGCATGGACTTTTTACTCAGAGCCGAAACTTTTTTTAGATGTGGTGGTCAAATGATTCAGCTAACCTTCAAATATCGAGAGACACATAATATTCCTGCATGCACGACTGTTCGAGAGGCACAGGAGATATCCCAACAGGGAATAGATGTATTTTTAATAGGAAAACTAGAGCAAGACAATGAACTACAGGGTCAGACAAATATAACCAAACATACATATAAGGACAGACGACATACCACTTGAGCGACGTTATTTTCCAAGGAGCTCGGCTTCCCAAAGTAAAACCAATAGAGAAGCGCACGAGCCCCTGATACGAGGTCAGTTGCGTGGTGACATTCGATCAGTGCGGTTCAATAATTACCAAGAATTAGTTCAGTGCATCGGTGTATCAAACCCCTGCATCAGAAGGGTTCGTCAGCAGAACAGCAGAACTGTGCAGTACCAGCGCAGCAGCAGAATGAACTTACGGCAGCAGGAGTGAGACAGATCCGCGCAACAGCAGTGCAATTACGCAAAACCAGCGTGCATCACCAACAGCATAGCCACCAAAGGCAACACAAATTTGAGTCACAAGCAACAGGAAAGGTAAATATGGAAAGCCAACAACAAAGGAATAAACGGAATGGACCATCACACCCGGGATCAGACACAGGTGTTCCGGAAATGAAAGTGAGACGGGTCAACATGGGTGAGTTAGAAGTTGTAGAGATAACTAGCGGAGATAAGGAAGAGCCTGCGGCACTCCTCATATACCCACCAGGCAGAGGAGAAATAGCACTGTATTGAGAAGATTACGAATAGATATCGGCTGGCCGATTTCTTAATGATACCCTGGTGGAATTCTACCTTCGCTGAATGATGAACCAGAAGCCAAGCAGAAGACAAGCAGTGCGCGAACAAGTGCAGGTTTTCAGCTCCCAATTTTCAAGCAGCTGAAGAAAGTCGAAGTACAACGATATGAGAGGATACGCAAGTGGACTGAGGGCTCCAATTTAAGTGGAAAGTTGTTGATAGTGGTCCCGATTAATGAGAGGATACACTGGTACCTTGCGGTTATCGTTCTGAAAGTGGGCCCAACGTGTAGGATATGGTTGGTGAGATATGGGTATTAGACTCACTGGCCCATAAATCACGAACGCACGTAGCACGTATACGATTATCCTACACGATTATTTTCGCCATGAATTCAAAGTCCCAGTCAACGAAAATACCATACCCGACTGCTGCGTTCCCGTACCACAACAAATAAATTTAACGGATTGTGGAGCATTTATGCTACATTTTGTAGAATTATTTCTGCGAAACCCACCTCAAAACCTCAAAACAGCCGATTTAAGCACATGGTTCAATCCAGAAAAAGCTATGGCAAAGAGTCATAAAATTACAGTCCTAATCCACATGCTGGCAAATATGGAACAACGGGAACACTGCTAGGAGCCCCTCTAGGAATTTTCTCATTAGCCAACCTGAACCCGAAAGAACACTAAAATTATCAACCACCACCAACGATCCTGAATCTGATGACGGTTCTACCAGTTCCTCGAGCAGTTCAAGTTCAAGTTCCAGCTCCTCGACCAGTACATCATCGAGTTCTATCCCAAACCCGCCACTGCCAGATCTTATTCCCTCGACGTAACAGGTCCAGACCAATGGCCAGCCGCCAAATAAAGCAACAAGCACTATTTCTCCAAATTCCGACAATAGCAATGACGAGTCAGTGATTGACCTAAGCCCCTTAACCCAAGATAGTCATAATTTCCCCGACGACTGTCTGTCGCTAGAAGCAAGTTTCTCTATGAATCTTCAACAACCTAGTGAAAACAGTCCAGAGAATAATACAATCAAAACAAAAGAAGGCTGGCCCGAATAACTCCTTAAAGAAATCGAAATCAGGAAATCAAATCGTACCAAAAACGAACCACTTCGTTTTAATATGATAGATGCTAATCAGATTTATCAAGTAAGCATAAGCCGAAGCGGAGAAGCAACTATCTTCAAACTTCCGGGAAGAAAGAGGGAGATGCGAAGATTACATTTTTTGCACATAAATTTAACACACATGTGAAGCCGATTATAGTTTATTTTATTAATCTACTGGAAAAAAATTATTAGGTTAAATAATTATTGTGTATTTTTATATATATTTTAATATATATTATTATTTAAATATAAATGTTGAATTATACATATAAGTACATACAATATGTTCGTTCTGGGTCAGGAGGCGCGGAGGCGCAAGTCGATGACGTCACTCCGGTCCAGCGCCATCTAGTGGGGGCTTTTTTTTTGCTAAAAATGTGCAAAGGTGTATGTCTTTGCTTTAAACTTTTAAAATTGGCAAGTTTGGTGTATGTCTTTGCTTTAAGCTTTTTAAAAAATTGGCAAGTTTGGAGTATTCTTTGCTTTAATCTTTTAAAAATTGGCAAGTTTGGGGTAAGTCTTGCTTTTTTAAGCGTTGATCATAATTTTATACACTACATTACCGGTAGTGGTAGTCAAGCGAGTTCTTATCAGTGTTTGCATGTTTTGGTTTTTCTTAACCCTCGAATTCGTTATAGCAAGACTCAAATTCTGCTGGTCAACTTGCTTTGTGAAAATATATACATTTATTTGGAATGAAGCAATTTAGGTACGGCGAAGGTTGAAGGGGTTAAAGAAATGTTTATAAAATTAATAAAGTCGGTAAGTATTAGGTGGGTGTCTTTGCTTTAAACTTTTAAATTGGCAAGTTTGGGGTATGTCTTTGCTTTTAAGCGTTGATCATAATTTTATACACTAAATTATCGGTAGTGGTTGGCAAGCGAGTTCTTATCAGTGTTTGTATGTTTTGTTTGTTTTTTTCTTAACCCTCGAGCAATGACTCAAATTCTGCTGGTTGACTTTAGCTGAAATGATATGACTTGCTATATGAAAATATATATATTAATATGGGTTGAAGCAATTTAGGTACGGAGAAGGTTGAAGGGTTAAAGAAATGTTGATAAATTTATCATAATGGTGCTAAGTATAAGGTGCGTGTATTAGATTTGTATAAGTAGTTTGTGTATTAGATGACAACCATTTAAAACATAGGCGTATATATAAATATCTATTCGTCAGTTGGGGGACATCGAGGTAGTAAGCCCCCGCTTAATAACCATCGGCCAAGTTGCTTATACCCAGCAAATTAAGTTTAACGCTAAAATACGCGAATGTTTGTGGTGAAATTCTGATAAAAATTGATTAAAATTTTCTTTATTACTATTATTATTATTAATAAACAAATTTATTAATTTAATTAATATTATTATTAAACAAATTTTATAATTTTATTAATGGAAAAAAGTGATCTTATATTTAATTAATTTTTTCTGATTTCGCTGGTTAGAGGTGAATATTCAATTAATCGATCATGAATTACTAAACAGTGGGCTGAGGTTCTATCTGGAATCGGTTTATTTGCTTCGGTTTTAAATTCAATTCGTACATCAAAGTTAAGCCCACTGTTAGTTAAGCCACTGTTAGCCACAAACCACTGTTAGCCACAACCCAATAAAGTATTGCTGACTATGTACTTTGAGTTCAGTAGCTTTATTTGAAAGATTATATGTTGCAATAACCAACCAATAAAAGCTTACTAATCAATATGAATTAATATATTTTAACAGCATTAAAATAAAGCTTACTTACTTACTTACTTGTATGTAGAAATTAGGTCAACATTTGCAATGTTGAAATAAACAAATAAGCTAAGTAATCATATTGTAACTTATAAAAGATGATCAATAAAATTATATCGGCAGTTGATGTCGTACCAAGAACTTGTGTTTAATTTTTTTTTGGCTCTCTGTAACAAGAGAACCATAACTGGCGCCCGAGCAGCTTAAGTCTAAGTGAAATAAATTAGTGAATTCTTGTACAAAGTCGGCAAAGACTCTGATAAAATAGTGTTGTACGAAAAAAACCTAAAAAAAAAAAAAAACTTAGCAAAAATAACGCAAAGGCTTACTTGTACAAAGTCCGCAAAGACTCTGATAAAATAGTGCTGTACGAGAAATCCTGAAAATTGTACAAGTCCGCAAAGACTCTTATAAAATAGTGCCGTACGAGAAAAAAACTTAACAAAAAAACAAACAAACACAAAGTTTTAATTGTGCAAAGTAAAAAAACTTTGACAAAAAAGTGTTGTGCTAAAAACTCAACTTCGGATATTCACTCAAAATTCTTCGTGAAGGAAATCCATCTAAAAAACCTTGTAGAACCAACAAGCAAACAGATGGAACCATCCGACTCAACTCACCAATAACTCAACAGTGATACAACCCGTACCGGAGTAAGCAATTAATTTCTGCCAAAAAGGAAATCTACGGACTATCCAATCGAGCTATGCAGTCAACCATCATAATGCTGTAAGATTATATTTATTTATATAAAATTTTTATCAGAACAGTAAACCTGTTTCTATTGAACCGTAAGCAAGAGAAATTATTTTAGAAAAATTTGTGAAATTATTTCAAAAGAACAGAAAAACATTTTACATAACATTTATAACATTTTATATAACTTATACAACATTTTTTATTTTTAACTGAAAATCATTAGAAATAGACTTAACAGAAAACCACTTATTTTATAAACTTTTAGACATTTTCTGTAATATGTGTCAAAGCAAATATCGTTAGAAATAACAAAGGAAAATTTATTTAAAAAACAAAAAAACAAGCTTAGAACTTATTTCGAAATTTTTTCCCTAACAAAAATATTGAAACGAAATATAAACTGTTTTAAATTTATACGTGTATCTTCATAAATTGAAAATAGTAAAAAGATTTTATATTAATTTTGGATAATATTTCAATCTGTACCGAATAATCCTTTTTTTAAGAACAAATTCTTTTATCATTGCATTATGCAGATAAACGAGACTTACGTACTCTCGAACATGAACTAAACCTAATGAGACAAAGCAACTATTCCATGGACGAATTTTACGCAGGCGTCAACCACCAGTTGTCTTTAATAATTAACAAAATCAAAACGGAAGACTATTCTGAAGAAACAATGAATGCGCTAGTAGGAAATTACAGAAAAAGAGCTGTAGATATATTCATAAGAGGCTTAAAAGGTGACGTTTCACGAATGCTTCTTATTCAAAAGCCTCAAACTCTGCCAGAAGCTTATAGCTCATGCCTTGAAATACAAAACTATAATTTTAGAAATCTCTCTATTCACCCAAATAATTTCAAAAATTCAATATCCGTCCCTATAAACCAAATGTACTCACCCCAATTTAAGTCCAGACCTGCACCAAGACAAATAACTACACAAGACCGAAACCATATTTATAACTATAGACGTACTGACCAGACACCATTCGAAAATCAGAAACCACCTCCGAGACCGGTTCAACCCAAGCCTCCCGTCCCTATGGAAGTGGATCCTTCACTCAAGTCCCATAGAATAAATTACATGAACAGACCTAATCCAATAGTAAGAAGGTCGAATGAATCTTCAAATCTGCCTCGAAAACAACAGAGAATGTTTAATTTAAAGACAGCAGAAGAAACAGAAGATGAAACAGAAGAGGACTATCTCGAACAATTTGAAAATGAAGCTGACGAAAATGATGTATGTAGCCCATAGGAAGTAAATTTTACAACAGAAGCCTCTCTAGCGTACCATACTTAGAATATTTCTCTAAGACCGGACAACCGTATAAATTTCTAATTGACACAGGAGCTAACAAAAACTTTATTTGTGAAAAATTAGGCTTTAATTCAACACCAATAAAAAATCCATTCAAAATCCAGTCAGCAGCAGGACAACTAACAGTCACAAGAAAAGTAACTGGACCATTTTTCGAAAGTGTCGGAGTCAACAACAATCTCAATTTTTTTATCCTACCTGGACTATCATAATTTGATGGTATAATCGGTGATGACTGCCTTCGCGAATTAGAAGCTGTTATTGACAGGAAAAATCAGATACTGCAGTTAAGCCCGAATATTAAACTAAAGTTAAAAGCTAAAAACTCTAGACAAGTAAACAACGTAGAACAAATACCTGTAGACCATGATCTTCGTCATCTGATTAAAAAATACAATTATATTTTTTGGACCAGTCTGCGACAGTGGAACCATAGACACAAAAGTTAGAGCAGAAATTAGGACCACGACAGATGAGCCTGTTTACACAAAATCGTATGCTTATCCGACACATTTAAGATCTGAAGTAGAAACTCAAATTTCACAAATGTTAAAAGACGGAATAATAAGACCTTCCCAAAGTCCTTATAATTCTCCGCTTTGGATTGTTCCAAAGAAGGAAAATGCAGCAGGAGAGAAGCAATATAGACTAGTAATAGATTTCAAAAGGTTAAATGCCATAACAATATCTGATGCTTACCCAATCCCAGATATTACTAATACTCTCGCTAGCTTAGGTAATTCAGAATTTTTTACTACGTTAGACCTTACATCAGGTTTTCATCAAATCAAGATGAAGGAGCGTGATATAGAAAAAACCGCATTTTCCACTGCTAACGGAAAATATGAGTTTTCAAGGCTACCTAAAAGAACGCTAAAGAACGCCCCAGCCATTTTCCAAAGAATGATTAATGATGTTTTAAAATCACTCATAGGCAAATGTTGCTATGTATACATCGATGATATTATCATCTTTGGAAAAAGTAAAAACCTTGAAAATATAAACAAAGTATTTTCTCTCCTGGGCGAGGCAAATTTGAAAGTTAACTTGAGTAAATCTAAATTTTTGCGAAAAGAAGTGGAATTTTTAGGATATATCATCACAAGTTAAGGTATTCGACCCAATCCAAGAAAAATACAAGCAATACAAGAAATGCCCATTCCAAAAAATTTGAAGGAACTAAAGAGCTTCTTAGGTCTTGCATCGTATTATAGGAAGTTTCTAAAGGATTTTGCAAAAATTGCAAAACCTCTTACAAACTTGACGCGGGGTGAAAACGCACAGGTTAAAGCAAGACGATCGCGTAAGGTAGAAATCGATCTTGACCAAGACGCTTTAAAAGCTTCAAAAACCTAAAAGAAATGCTCATGTCATCTGATATCCTAATATTTCCCGATTTTGGAAAAACTTTCGTTCTCACAACAGACGCTTCCAATTATGCAATTGGAGCGGTGCTCTCACAAGGTGACATTGGAAAAGACAGACCGATCACGTTTATTTCAAGATCTCTGAATCAAACGGAGGAAAACTATTCCACGATTGAAAAAGAGATGCTAGCTATCGTATGGAGTCTTGACAAGCTTCGAACGTACCTTTACGGGGCTAAAGAAATAAAAATTCTAACGGACCATCAACCGTTGACATTTGCGCTCAGCAACAAAAACAACAATGTAAAACTCAAGAGATGGAAGGCTAGGTTAGAAGAATTCAACTACCAGTTAATTTATAAACCTGGAAAAACCAACTTAGTAGCCGATGCACTCTCGCGGCTACCGTCACCTGAAATAAATACCCTAACAACATCATCCAATTCACAGCATAGCGCTGACGAGGACAGTACTGAGCTCGTACCACATGTCAAGGCACCAATTAATGTATTTAAAAACCAGCTCTTACTGTCGGAAGGGGAGGAAATGAGCTGTTATGAGAATCCACACGTCGGCCTTCACAGATATTTTGTAAGGGTACCTGAATTAAATAAAGACGTTTTAACGAGCATTTTGAAAGAAAAACTAAACCCAAACATAATAAACGGGATTAAAATACAGGAAAAACACCTTCCACTGCTTCAAGAAATTTTTAAAGAAAATTTTTCGAAATTTAGAGCAAGAATAACACAAAGAGTGGTTACTGACATTATTGACGAAGAAATCAAATGGAAAATAATTCAAGACGAACACAAACGTGCTCACAGAAACCCAAAAGAAAACAAGCAAAAGATTTTGGAGAACTACTATTTTCCAAGAATGGCTAAACTTATTAAGGATTATACAAAGACTTGCGAAATCTGCTCTTCAAACAAGTATGACCGCCACCCTCAAAAACCCGAACTCCAACCAACTCCTATCCCATCCTATCCTTCTGAAATCTTGCATATTGACATCGTAGAAATTAAAGGGGAAAAATTCATTACAGCCATCGATAAGTTCTCAAAATTCTCAAAATTTTTTCGAATAAAAAACAAATCTGTATTACACATTAGAGACAAATTAATTAAATTAATCCATTATTTTACCGTTCCAAAATTTCTTGTCATGGACAATGAAGGTAGTTTTATAAGTCCAATCGTGCTAAACTATTTAGAAGGACTCGGAATAACAATTAATCTTGCACCACCACAAAAAAGTGAGGTAAATGGTGCAATAGAAAGAGTGCATTCCACGATTCTTGAAATTATAAGATGTCTAATACAAGAATATCCCAATTTTTCTTTAAAAGAAGTCATAAATATAGCTGTAGATAGATATAACAACACTGTACATTCAGTGACCAAAAATAAACCAGCAGATATTTTTTTTAATAGAACACAAAGGGTGAACTATCAAGACTTTATTAATTTTAAAGACATAGTGAATTCAGACCTTAAAAATGAAATAGCCCGGAATCAACAAAGAAACCTTCATAGGCACAACCTAAAAAGATCAAAACCTAAAGAATTTAAAGTAGGTGATACCATTTTCAAAAGAAATAAGCAAATTAAAGGGAAAAATAAGCCTTTATATGAAAAAGAAATAGTAGCAAAAAATAATAATGTAACCATAACCACTAGTACAGGAAAAAAGATCCATAAGTCACACATTAAAACCTAAACATTTCTTTCAGAACAATTCTCCACTGGACGCAAGCATCAGTTAATATGTACGAGTACAACAATCCCCTTGTTACAATTAAGACAGGATATGGAAAAATTTTTAAAGGCGGTTCTGCCTGGAAATGGCTAGCAGGGAACCCATATGCCACTGATTGGGACAACATTATTAAGAAAAATAACGATTTAACTGACAATAGTAACAAACAGTAAAATATAAATAGCCACTTACTGAAAACCACTAACAATATTTTAGAGAATTATAATAAAATCATTAACAAGATAGATATAAAAGACACAGCAAGATTTGAACAGTAGCTCTTTAACAAGCTACAGATACTAAAAGACGAGGTAGAACAAATCATTATGGCAGTGCAATTGGCAAAAAGAGGAATTGTTCACTCTAGTTTATTAGACAAAGCAGAAATATCCAGTATTATAGCACAGACGGAAACACTTCCGTTCCGAAACGAAATTCAAGCAATAGAATATGCAGAGCCCATAATGGTAGTTAAGGATTCGCTCCTCTAGTACGTGCTGTCTATACCACAGACTGATGATACACTTTTTAACAATATTTTAGGCCTACTGTTAAAAACAACAAACAAATCCATTCTGAATTTTCAAATCTTTTCGTATCTCAGAAAATCAAATATGGTGTTGTAGGGCAATGTTCCTTCATTGAGGACGTGAAAGTTTGTAAAGAAACTGAGCTAAAAAAAATTAGAACCTAATGACTGTATCTCTCAGATCTTGAACGAAGAAAAAGCTCTTTGCACCTATCAATATCAAAATCAGCCTATTATAGAACTTATTCTCGATGGTACAATACTTACAACTAACTATGTAGGAGATCTTACTTACAGCAACATTACGCAAAGGATAAACGGAACAGTGGGGAACAGGGGGCGAACCTTCACATGGCAACGTGTCTGACCGCCTCAACCTGGCGAGGCCAGCATTATCCATGTCGAAATCGTCTCAAGTCGACTCAAACCTCCAAGTGGTGTTCCCTGGGCAACGGCAAACTGGCATCCGTCAGTTTGACGGCTAATTTGAGCGGCGGGTCACTCCATAGACCTTAAACATGGAATGTGCGCAGGGTTTGGGTCCCGCCACATTACTACTGCCCAATGAAAACTAAACCAGCCTCGGATAAGAACCCCAATTACGTTGACGACCACCGCAAACGAAAAACGGACAATGATTTACGGATATGCACCTGGAATGTCCGGACCCTTTATAGGGAAGGTGCCATTATCCAACTGGCGGAAGCCCTCAAAACAATACAATCTGACATCACCGCCATCCAGGAAATGCGATGGAAAGGGCAAGGCTGCTCTAAACAAGCACACTGCGATATCTACTACAGCTGCCATGCGGAGAGGCGCGAATTTGGATGTGGATTCGTCGTTAGCCGGAAACTACGCCACCTTGTTTCCCGGTTCACACCTGTGAACGAAAGATTGGCCACGATCCGCATCAAGGCAAAATTTTTCTACATAAGCCTTATTTGCGCGCACGCCCCGACGGAGGAAAAGGACGAAGCCGTCAAGGACGCTTTCTACGCTAGTCTTGAGGACGTATATGACCACCTTCCGGTCCATGACGTGAAAATAGTCCTCGGCGATTTTAATGCGAAAGTCGGAAGGGAAGGCATCTTTGGCCCCACTGTCGGTCAGTTCAGTCTTCACGAGACCTCCACAAACAACGGTCTAAGACTGATCGACTTCGCCGCGGCACGAAACATGGTAGTTAGTAGCACCAGATTTAAGCACCTCGACATCCACAAGGCCACCTGGCTGTCCCCGGATCAAAAAACGCGAAACCAAATTGATCATGTTGTAATCGACGGAAGGCATGCCTCTAGTGTTCTAGATGTGCGTACATTTCGGGGGGTCAACATTGACTCCGACCATTATCTTGTTGCAGCCAAGATCCGTATGCGATTATGCAATGCCAAGAACATACGCACAGGAATGCAACGAAAGCTAGATGTCGCTAAGCTGCAATTACAACGGACTGCCGAAGCCTACTCCGCTCAACTCTCGGTTAAGCTCAACCGACCAACCTCTGGACTCGACGACGCCGGCGGACTTTGGGCGCATATATCCCACTCCATGCGCGCTGCCGCTGAAGAAGTCATTGGTTTCCGGCGCCCGCAACCTCGGAACCAATGGTATGATCAGGAGTGTCGCATTGCGACTGCAGTAAAAAACGCCGCTTATAGAAAAACGCTGCAGTCAGCTGCAACGCGAGCCGTGCGAGAAAACTACCGCGAAAAGAGGAAGGAAGAGAGGCGCCTTTTCAGACGCAAGAAAAGAGAGCAGGAAAAGCGTGAGCGTGAGGAACTAGAGGTATACCAGGGCAAGAAGGATGCACGAAAATTCTATCAACAGGTTAAGCGTCTAACCCAAGGTTTCAAGCCCGGAGCATCCACTTGTAGAGACGAAAATGGAGATCTGAATACGGATACACAGTGTGTGCTTAGATTGTGGAGACAGCACTTCTCCAATTTACTTACTGGCGACGATTCCACCAATGCCGCCCATCGAGAGCACAGTGCAGTGCCACCAATCGACGATGACGGAGTGGAAGTATCACCACCTAGCCATGAAGAGGTTCGAGTTGCTATCCAACGACTCAAAAACAATAAAGCAGCGGGTGCTGACGGCCTGTCAGCTGAATTGTTTAAAACCGGCGGCGATGAATTGATAAGGCGCATGCATCAGCTCATCAGCAAAATATGGCTAGCAGAAAGCATGCCCGACGATTGGAACCTCAGTGTACTGTGCCCTATACTTAAGAAAGGAGACCCTACAATCTGCGCAAGTTATAGAGGTATCAGTCTTATTTCCATCGCATATAAGGTTCTCTCAAGCGTACTGTGTGAAAGATTAAAGCCAATTACAAAAACACTGATTGGACCTTATCAGTGTGGCTTTCGACCTGGTAAGTCCACCATAGACCAGATTTTCACGCTACGACAAATCCTGGAGAAAACCCACGAAAATCAAATTGACACACACCATCTCTTTGTCGACTTTAAAGCTGCGTTTGATAGCCCGAGAAGGGATTGCCTATACGCAACAATGTCTGAGTTCGGTATACCTGCAAAGTTGATTAGACTTTGCAGAATGACGTTGAGCAACGCACGCAGCTCCGTCAAGGTAGGAAATGACCTCTCCGAAACCTTCAATACCGAAAGAGGTTTCAGGCAAGGCGATCCACTGTCTTGCGATCTCTTCAACATCATCATGGAGGGGATCGTACGAAAGGCCGGTGTGCATCGTAATGGCACCATTTTTTATAAAGGTGTCCAGCTCCTTGCTTACGCTGATGATATTGATATTGTTGGCAGAACCAAGAGAGATGTTACCGCTGCTTTCGCCGCTATCGAAAAGGAATCAGCCAAAGTGGGTTTGACGATAAATGAGGGTAAAACAAAGTATATGCTGTCTACAAACAAGGGAGCTCGGCGTTTAGACTCCCACGTTTCATCCGGCAGCTATAACTTTGAAGTAGTCAAGGAGTTTGTATACCTTGGCACCGCCATTAATACTAACAACGAAATCAGCCTGGAGATAAAGCGAAGAACAATAATTGCTAATAGGTGCTACTACGGGCTCAGTAAGCAACTAAGTTCCAGAGCCCTCTCTTGATCGACAGAACTAACACTCTACAAGACGCTCGTTCTACCTGTGCTGCTTTATGGCGCTGAGGCATGGGTAGTTTCGCAAACTGACGCAGCCGCTATGGGGGTGTTCGAGAGAAAAGTTCTTCGCAAAATCTTCGGTCCTGTTCGAGTCGGCGATGACTATCGCATCCGAATGAACCACGAGCTGTATGAGCTCTACGGAGACATTGACGTAGTTCGGCGTATAACTGTGCAGCGACTACGCTGGCTGGGTCATGTCCATCGTATGGACGACGAAGCTCCAGCGAGAAAGGTGCTCGAAGCGAGGGTCGCTGGTCAACGACGACGAGGGAGACCATGCCTCCGATGGATGGACCAGGCTGAGGAAGCCCTAACCGCACTTGGTGTATCTGATTGGAGAAGACGCGCGCAAAGCAGAGGCGCCTGGCGAGAGCTGATGAGGTCGGTCGAAATCCGGACACGGGTTGTCACGGCCACCTAAGTAAGTAAAGTAAGTAAGTAAACGGAACAGTGATCATAAACTTTTTTAATGAAACAATAGTACTTAATGGAATAGAATACAGCAACTACCAAACTGTCTTCCATCAAATTTTACCTCCGGTGTTACAAAACAATTTGACTGAAAAAGATATAAAAATAGATCTTCAGTACCTCCACAAATTTCACTTAGATAATGTAAAGCAATTGGACAGAATATCACTTCAGGCTGTTATTTCTATTAGCTCTGGTGTAGCAATTCTTTTAGCAGCATCAGTAATTATTTTCATTTGGTACATTTTTTCAAAATATAATAGCAAAAAAAGTATAAATCTTCCGGTTATAGAACCAATAAAGATAAACTACTGATCAGCGAGACGCAGATTCTTAAGAAGGGGGAAGTTAAGCCCACTGTTAGTTAAGCCACTGTTAGCCACAAACCACTGTTAGCCACAAGCCAATAAAGTATTGCTGACTAGGTACTTTGAGTTCAGTAGCCTTATGTGAAAGATTATATGTTGCAATAACCAACCAATAAAAGCTTACTAATCAATATGAATTAATATATTTTAACAGCAATAAAATAAAGCTTATTAATTATTATTTGTATGTAGAAATTAGGTCAACATTTGCAATGTTGAAATAAACAAATAAGCTAAGTAATCATATTGTAACTTATAAAAGATGATCAATAAAATTATATCGGCAGTTGATGTCGTACCAAGAACTTGTTGTGTTTAATTTTTTTTGGCTCTCTGTAACAAGAGAACCATAACTTCAATAGGTCCAACTTTAACTGCTTCATTTTGGCGTGTTATATCAACAACAATAAGTGGTGCAATACCCATGAATCCAACGACATCTAGCAATGGTTGATATACCCGAATATAATAAGTTTGTTGAAATTTTTCATACAGATCATATAGTACAGCATACTGTCCCATTTCAAAGCTACTATTTAAATCATCATAGGGATATGATTCAGAGTTTATATATATACTTTTAAATTAGATATATTACAATGATCAAATTTATTTCCTTCCTGTTTACTTTTTTCTCTTTGTAAGCCGATTATAAGAAATCGTGGTCTTTAATTTTGCGGTGAAAGCTTTACATTCCATAAAACTTTTGGTTCCTTTGATAGTATAGGATTTATATAATAGTCCCAACTTCTAAACGCCATTGGTATTCCCAAATGTTCGTTTTTAATTATCTTGTACATTTCCAATTTTGTAAAGTAACCCAACCAGCGTTTCTTAATGCGCCACTTTCAGCTTTATTCAATGATACGAAATTTTTCATGGTTGATGAAATTGCAAGATCACGTGTACGATCAACTTCAAAGCCATTAATTTCATATCGAATTTCATCGAACAGATATGAAACAAAGTTGTTTTTAAATTTCACACCTGTTGTTACTATATCATTTCCTCCTTCCTGTTTTACTATAAACCCATGAATGTAAATCATACTCTAACTTGGTGAGACAAAAAGATCCTGATTTTGAATGGGTATACGAATCTCATCGTTATTTTTAAACGATTTTCGGTATGGATAGCAAGTATGATAGTCTCTTTTTATAATACTTTCATCGTACATAGGTTGTTGAAGTACATTGAGTATTTCATTCATATTGAATTATTGGTTGATTCATTATCGATATTGTGATTGATTGATTAATTATCGATCAGTTTTAGCAGGTAAATGTTGAACAGTACAGATCAGTTTAAACCGTTAGCTGTTGAACAGTACAGATCAGTTTAAACCGGTAGCTATAGAACAGCACATATCAGTTTTAGCCCGTAGCTGTACAACAGTACAGATCAGTTTTAGCCCGTAGCTGTTGAATAGTACAGATCAGTTTTAGCAGTTATCTGCTAAACTGTACTGTTCAACAGCTAACTGCTAAAACTGGTCTGTACTATTCAACAGCTGCGGGCTAAAACTGATATGTGCTGTTCTATAGCTACCGGTTTAAACTGATCTGTACTGTTCAACATTTACCTGCTAAGACTGATCTGTACTGTTCAACATTTACCTGCTTTTTTTTTGCATTTATTTATAGCTTGGGTAGTTGTGAATATGCCCCTAAAAGGATTTTTAGAAATTCGAAATACTTTAGAAGATACAGCCTTTTTTGTGAAGCAAGGTCTGATGGACAAGAAGGTGATGGAGGTAATAAATCCAGCTTACGAAGCGCTGTCGGCAGATAATTTGCTTGAAAGATGCCTTGGATCTGAAACTCAGAATTCCAATGAGTCCTACAATTCTGTTCTTTGGTCACTTTCGCCCAAACACATCAACTCAGGCGCACGCACCATCGAAGTGGCCAATTTCATTGCAACGTGCCTCTTCAACGACGGTTTTATACCCATACTTAAAATTATGGGTTTGATGGGTATTGCGATTGGCAAAAACGCATATGAATACGCACTATCTCGCAATGAAGACAGATTGAACCGATCAGAGACTCGAGCTGCGGCATCATCAGAAGCTGGCAGAACGGCTCGCAGAGCAGAGAGGGTAATATTTTGTAATATTATTAGTTTGTAAGTACTAATATTTGTAAGTAAAAATTGTCAGCTCTTTAAAATTGCATTTAAACATTTTTGATTTTTTTTTTTTCCCAAAAAAATTACTTCAAACTTTAAACGCGTTTATCTCGAACCCACGTTTTTCGAACTGCCGGCCATGATATCTCCAGTTCAACTGAACCGATTTTCATGAAACAAAATGGAATCGACGCAGAATTGTCACCATTCTCGGGTGAACCTCGACCATAATTTTAAAAAATTTTTTACTATTTTTTTTTACACTAAACTACAAAAAAAAAACCCGAAATTGAAATTTTTTTTTTGAATGGCCGCCATTTTGTCAAAAAAAATCACAAAATTAAGCTTGAGGTTCACCCGAGAATTACATCTATACTGATTATAACCCCGTTTTTTTTTTTCATTTCAGACGATCCGGAGACCCGGAATCGTGGCCGCCGTGACGACACCTTTTTTTTTCACCACCAACTTTGAAGTCTCATTATTTTTTGAACAGCCCACATATCGAGGCAAAAAAATTTTTTTTATTTACTTTGAATCTTTTGTAATACAATAAATAAAAAAAGTTTTTAATTATTCTTTGCGTTTTCAAATAAGAATTTTTTTAAAAAGGGTCCAAAAAACGGGTTTTGAATGAGAAGACCGCCTTAAAGCAAAGACACCCACCTAATACTTACCGACTTTATTAATTTTATAAACATTTCTTTAACCCCTTCAACCTTCGCCGTACCTAAATTGCTTCATTCCAAATAAATATATATATTTTCACAAAGCAAGTTGACCAGCAGAATTTGAGTCTTGCTATAACGAATTCGAGGGTTAAGAAAAACCAAAACATGCAAACACTGATAAGAACTCGCTTGACTACCACTACCGATAATGTAGTGTATAAAATTATGATCAACGCTTAAAAAAGCAAGACTTACCCCAAACTTGCCAATTTTTAAAAGATTAAAGCAAAGAATACTCCAAACTTGCCAATTTTTTAAAAAGCTTAAAGCAAAGACATACACCAAACTTGCCAATTTTAAAAGTTTAAAGCAAAGACATACACCTTTGCACATTTTTAGCGAAAAAAAGCCCCCACTAGATGGCACTGGACCGGAGTGACGTCTTCGACTTGCGCCTCCTGACCCAGAACGAACATATTGTATCTACTCATATAAAATTACGTTACATTTATTAAACCCTCAAAACCTAAGACTTTGTTATTTCATTTACATGAGCTGTAAGTCTGCAATAGAGTAACGGGACAATCGGATGATCGAACGATGCTAAATAAAAGCGTAAGCACGCAACAAAAAAAGTATACAGAGTCACGTAGGCCATGCGCTGGTTGTCATAACAACCACTAAGTGCATAACAAGGGTATAAAAGGCAAAGCAAGCAAGAAATCGGGGTTAGTAGTTGGAGTCAGTCAATAAGGTAGGAGTTAATCAGGTGACCATCAGAGCTGAGTGCACCGTGTATAAAGTTAAGGAGCAGCAGAGACGTCAACAGGACACCAACGCAAGGATCTAGGACAGGAACGTCAACAGCACTGCCAACAAGGACCTCAAAGCAAATACGCCAGCAAATACACAAGCAGAGACGCCGGCAGATACAAGGCAGAGACGCCAACAGAGACACCAGCAGCGACGTCAGCAGAGACACCAGCAGATACACCAGCAGAGACGCCAGCAGAGACGTCAACAGAGACGCTAACAGTGACGAAGAAACGGGTAGGAACAGTACCCCATATAGGATATTTCCCCGGAGTAGTTTCGCTTGTCTGTCAGTATTCAAGTTTGCACTGTGCTGACAAAGAAGCATGCTTGGTCTTTCACAGACATACACGATCCTTTAGTTAACTTTGTTATTTAATTCTTAGTTTCGCTTGTATGTCAATAATCAAGTTTGCACTGCTCTGACAAAGAAGCTTCCTTGGTCTTTCACGGACATACCAGATCCTTTAGTTAACCTTGATATTCTATTCTTAAATTCTCTTGTCTGTCAGTATTCAAGTTTGCAGTGTGCTCACAAAGAAGCATCCTTGGTCTTAAGTTACTAAGCATAAAGCCACCCGTCACTGCGTTACAACTCAAACCGTGAGACACGCAAGTCGCAGGAAATCGTTAATCACAAAGCAGAAACTCAGGATCCGGTAGTATCGATATTTGTTTAAGTATAATTAAGATAAAATTAGATTATATTGTTTATAACGTTTATGAAAGAAAATAAAGAAAACAAATTGAAACCAAAGCCAGTGTCTCAAAAATCATTAAATAATTGTCCCCTTGACCCCTAGACACACGCTGATCTTTCCCAGCTTTAAGTCCTGGGAATGTGTTGAATGAATGAATGTGTTGTTTTGCATGGTGAAACTGAAAGCCGCAACTTAAATGTTGATTGAGTAGTTCGACCGCCAATAAGAAGTTTTGCTGCGACTCTGGACGATACTACTGCCATTGCAGTTTTTCGTAAATGACGAACTTTAACAAGAATTAAATTAGTTAGGAAGGTCTTACCAGTACCACCAGGCGCATTAATAAAAAAATTGTTGTTACACTTCATTATTTGTTACACTTTGTTATATTTTGTTGTAGACATTAATTTCTTCTGGAGTTAATTTGGTTCCTGCTCAGATATATAAACTGAAAGATTATCTTCATCATAATTAATTTCGAGTACCTATAATATTTTCTATTTCAGTATTATCTCTTTGGGGTTCTGACAAACCGAAATCTTTTAAACGTTTTTCGCCAAGCATGTTAATCGTACTCTTAATTGAAGCCAAGCCCTCGTTAAAAGAGTTATCTTAGTATGGTATTTCCCGATTATTTTGTTGTGAGCAATGTCTGTGCAAAATATCATTTCAAAATTGATTTTTGAAATCATTCCATAACTGTAACGAGTTGTACATTTGGCAAAAAAGCAGCATTATTGCAAACAGTTCTCTGAGTTAGAAAGCTTTTTCAGAGACGGCGGTATCAGACAGTGCATTTCTCCAATGGTCATCACTTTCAAAAAGACATTAGAAGACAATTGCAATAGAAGTCGAAGGTAAAAGCATACGGAATAATAACGATGAATCGTGTAAACTCTACCTAGAGCCGAATCTCGTTTAACTTCAACCCACCCTTCAACATTTTGTGCTCGTTTCCATAGATTCATTTCTTTGGCGTGGCTGTAGAGCAAGGTTTTCGTGAATTCATCACCCGAACATAGTTTAAAAAATGCAATCAGTATGATTTCAGATATTTATTGAATCACTCTGAGTATGTTTTCTGCAGTTGAATATACTCTTTGTCCGTTTTCCAAATGTACTGCCAAATGTATCAATGTAGGATAGAGTTCATGATTTGAAAAACCAAAAATTCTCCAAACTGCTTTAGATGAACTAATATAACGGCCATTAAGAAATGTTTGAACCTCGTCTCTGCTATTTTCAACCAAAAATGTAGCTGGGCCATTAAATTCAGATTGTGTGAGCGGCTACGCTCCCTCGTTTTATGCTTGCTCAAATATATAGTGGCCGCCTCTTGGATCCATAGCTCCATTTATCAACTGCCAAAATTTCAGCTCAATCGGCCTAGTAGGTTTGGGTCTTAATGACTATTTTTTTTTTGTTTTATTAAAAAAAAACATTTACAGTCAACTTGATCGGTTTCAAAAATTAAATAAATGAGCTCATTTAAGCATTAAAATTGTGTTTCTTCCATTTTTTGTAAAGCTAAAAAACTAATTTAAATTTTTCTAAAAATATATGGCTGAAAAAATAATTGTATTTGTATTCAAGTACAAAGTGCTTATAGTTCCACAGGCTAACATCAGTACTTACGTAAGTTTCTTTCACAACAGTACTTAAGGGTTAATGTATGTTGATTAAAAATAAAAGTTCTTAGGTGTAAAAATTATATATTCAATAAGGCGCGTCACGCTCCATTAAAAAAAAAAAAAGAAAGTTGTTTGGGTCGGTTCCTCAAAATAATCCTTGGTTTATGTAATGATGATTGCCGTAAGCTGGAATGTTTTGAAACAACCTCTAAAAATCGAGGTTTTTATAAAAGCATTGCTTGGGTTGGTAGTTTAAAAAAAAAACAAACGGTCAGAAATAATAGTAACAAAAAAGTTCTTCTACTCTGCACAGTGATGTTAACATAATTTGGTGAAATTACTGTGTTAGGCATGTAAGACTACTTTTTTTGGTGCAACATTACTGTGAGTTGGAACAAAAATTACTTAAAAATTACTGTAAGACTAAACAGAATAAAAAACTAATATATCTGGATGTATATTTATGTTATGGATGTATTTTAGAGTATCCCAAAAAGGTTGAAGATAGATGTAAATAAAATTTGGTGTACCTAGGACTGCGGGAACCGGTGACGACTTGCATCGATACATGTCAGTACTTGGTATTATGAAAAAAAAAAAGAGTTAATTTTTTCAAAAACACCAAATAATTTGTGTATATGTTAAGTGTAAATTTTCAAAAATTAGATTGGTAGCTCGTTTTTTATTTAATATTTCTTAAAAACAAGCTATCAAACATGAAAATTAGACGAAAACTACCAGAGTTGTGATTTTTGACTTTTCGAAAAACTCTTTTTTATTAAAACTCCTTTTATTAAAAAAATATCTAAAAATCCAAATTTGAAAAAAATTGAAATGATATCTTGTGGAAGTATTTTCTTAAACTATACCTAATGCAGATGCAAAAAGTTGTTTAATTATGTTGAATAACCTTTTCGTTGTGAATATTTTCCTACAAGTACTAGGTACTAGTACCTATTTTAAAATTTCGAGTTCTAGTATTTTTCGAAAAAAATTTTAAAAAATCCAAAAAAAAAAAATTTAAAAAATAATAACATGGATGGTTAAACATAATCTTGAGCTGTTTCCTGAAAAAACAACAAATAAAAAACCAAATTTCGCAAAGGAAGTTTGAAACTTGACTTTTTTTCAAAAATACTTAAAGCGCCGTCTAATATTTCGATTAAAAAAAAAATTATAAAAAATCGAAAAACATATATTTCTCACTCTAAGAAACTTGAATAGTTCTAGAAAAATATTCCTGATTTTCATTTGAAAAAGTTTTGAATTTAAGAGTTGTCAACATGCCGTTTTTTCCATTCCGTTTTTTTTTAGGTTGGGCTTAGGTATTTTGACGAATAAGTCCCTAAAAGTCGAAAAATGCTCTTATTTTTAGCACTTATGCACTGATTTCACAAATTTTTCTTTAACCTACACAAAAACTTAATTTCTTCTAAGCTTTTAAAAACTAAAGTAAACTTTTAAAAAAGTTTACATTGCGTTACATATCTTTCATTAGTTGGAAAAAAAATAAAAATCGTACGCGTAAATATTATGACGTTTTAATTCAAATTTAGTACTATGAGTCGAACTTTTCACTAAAAAAGTGAAAATAAACTTTTTAAAAAAGTTTCCCATGGCCAAAATCCTAAGTTGAAAAGGTGAAGAAAAAAAAAGTAAAAAACGTAAGTTTAGATATAAAGGGTATTCATTTCACTGCTGAAATTTCAGAAATTGGAAATTTCCGACGAGTTGAAGTGATCGACCGTTTTTAATGTTTAATTTTTTTCACATGCATCTGTCAACCTTAAAATCGCCATCGCTTCATTTCGTTAGTCATGTGATGCATGTCAGCAGACAAAGAGTCTCCTTGTCGCATGTACATATACCATATATGTACTTTATACTTTAATAATTTTTATAAGCGGCCATCAAAACTATAAATCAATTAAAAGAAACTAATTGAATTGCAATATCGTTCTAAATTGCAGACATTTCATTAGCATGTAGGCGAGATTTGACAGAATGCTCTTCTTCCTATAGAAATTATCATATTCACGATGACTCACACTCATTAAACAGATTCGCTTATGAGTTATTGAACACATCTTTTTTCGCAAATTTCCGACGATTATGTTTCATCAACTCAATAGATGATTAAATTTAATCACACTTCGGAAAACCAAAACAACAACAATTGCACTGAAGTTTTCGTAAATTTCAGCATTTCTGAAATTTCAGCGTTGAAGTGAATACGCTTATTATGATTTTTTTAATTTAAATTTATGTATTGAAAGTAATCATATTTTTGAGGCATTCAATTTCAATATATTTAAAAGCACACATTTTTTGAATTTGAGTTGCACTTTCGACAAAAACACTTAAGCAATTTTTTCTTAATTCAGCAATTTCGTTTTCATCTTTGCTTAAACTTTACCGCCCAAATAAATTTTAACTAGGGAAAGATGAAATTCTAAGTAAACTTTTATTAAGGGGTCTTCCAACCAACAACAAATATTTATTGAATCGTTTCGTTTTGCACTAAATTCCAGGGATCAGAGACGTTGCAAATTTGATTTAAAAAATTTTTTTTAAATAAAATGTGAACACAAGAACACACAGCAAATAAACAAATTTTTTTGAAAAATTTACACGCATATTATATCTTAATCTACTAATATATAATGTCATTGATATAGCAAATCAAGCAAATCATAATAAAAATATTATTAAATACTAGATTTTTTTTGCTTTATTTCAGGTTTACAATTGGTGATTGTGCAGGAGGACATAGAGCAGATAACCGTGATAAAAACCGAGACGTTCTTTGTGTTCCGCGTAAGGTTTAACAGTTGTGACTGTTTTCATTAACAATATCTTTTTATCCATGCTATCATTATTTAAACTTATCGAAAACTTATAGCATTATGTTTTTATTTTATCTTCAAACAAATTTTGTAAGAACTTAAGAAAATTTTCAAAACTATATTCTTATATCTATGTTAGTTCAAGTGAACTAATCCAAAAAAACAATAATGTTGCTCGACCATTTTTTAAAAAGTTTATGTTTTTATTAAAAGTTGTCCAACATATTGTTCCACTTTCAAAATGGTTCCCATATTTTATTTGCTACCTATAGCGATATATGCGTTGTGGTAACTTATATTTCTCAGCTCCTTTTAACATATATGACATATAAGAAATGGTTATGAAATAGTTTCTTCATATAAAAAAAATTATATTTTTCTGTTCAAAACGTGATATTTTGCAACTATAAGAATGTTTTTTTATAGAAAGCTGTTAGTTGCAGCCATAAATTTTTTTTTTTATAGCAAATTTTAATTTTGCTTACAGTCTCTTAAGGCCGGCGATACATTTAGAGGAGAGTAAAAAAGAATGATGACCTCAACGGTGATGCTTTTTATAAAAAAAAATTTGTTTAGAGTTTTAAAATTTTCAAATTTGGTAAAATATACATTTATGTTTACGAAAAAATATTTTTTTTTTTCAAAAACAAAGATGGCGCTGACTACAACGATTGATGCAAAAGATCTCTTTTTGTACTCGGGCATTCTGCTGGCTCCTAGGTTGACCCGATAAATTTTTTTTTTTCATTTTAAAATGTCATTTACTTACACAGCTATGCAATACAAAAATAAAAAAGGTGTGATTTAACCAATCTAATGCAATTAGTAACAGCAAAATATTAAATTTTAAAGCCATTACATCGCTGGCTTGTGTGGCCAACGTAGTAAAAAATTATATATATATGCACTTCCTTGGTGATTTTATGTATTTACCAATAATTTCTTTCACGTTTTCAAGCGGAACCTGCAACTAAGTCTCTCGAGAGTATAAAATATTGACCGGTCTGCGCTATTTCAGCATGCCAAATTTACTCAGTTGTGTGTTAGTCTTGGCAATTGGAGAGCTCTCAGTGATCGTTCAGATCATTCTATCTCAGAACAGATAGAATCATCTTTTCTTTGTCGCACGTCAGCTTCCACACCAGAACTGTTTTGAACTTCAAAGCTGCCTGGCATTTCGACAGATAAAAGATCGATTTGCAGGTCAATTGGCATTTCGTCGTCATCCAGTGTTCCTTCTTTACTCTTTTCATCCACAAATTCGGGAGAAATGTAAGCAACTTTTTTGGAATGTGCATCGTTTTCGTCATCACTCCAACTATCGATATAGCCTGGAACTCAGACATTTTCAGGCACTTACAATGTGCTATTGCGCCACAGATTATTTCAATTGTTTGACTTACAAATTAAATCCTTTTCTACACCCACTTAAATGCACATCTGACTGACTCTCACAAATGATGTTGCTTTAAAATTCGTTGGGTTTAAGTGAAGAATTCTGAAAACATTGGTATATTTTAAAGTGAACTTACTCGCATTCGATCTTAAGTTCAGCTTTCGGCTCTTCACCAAAATCTTTGCGAATTACAAAGCTTATGAGTTTTTTTAATTTTTTGAGTAGACCTAAATAATAAAATCTTTCTGATGAGCTTATTTGAGTTTTCAAGAAAGCTCTCGTGTCTTCACGGCTAGGCTTAGGTATTAGGTCGTTTTTAATTTTTGACATCGGAGTGAATATCTCTTAACTTTTCTTCAGGTTTTTCAGCATTTTTTTTAAATATGTTTTTAATGTTTGCCCTATTTTTTACGTTTTTTTAACATTTTTTATTTTTTGATTCTGGCCCATTTCTTCAATTCAATCCAAAACATACGAATCCGGGGAAAAAAATGGAACAAGAATGGGTTTTTTTTTGTTTTGCAAAAATTCCGAATATTTCTCAAGGAGTTGTACGATTAAGTTTTACGATTAAGGATTTTTTTTTTTTTGGTTACAAGGAGTAATTTATTTTCAAATTTATACATCTTATTGTACATAAAAGTACTTTACAAAAAAATATATATTTTTTTTTTTAAATAATTTTTAGGCTATTATATAGAGGACACTGAAAATGACAAAATGACAATTAGGTGAAAGTTAGAGTAAAAATTGAAAAAAGAGATAGATTTTCACACGCTTTTTTGTCAATAAAAACAAAACACAAAATTGTAGGTACTTGAATTTAGGGAGAATGCTTAAAAGACAAAGTTACGAACAAAATTCTGTTGTGACCGCACAACATTTCTCTGTACGATCTGTTTACCCCAACCACACACAAAGTCAACTAAAATTCCTACGAACCAATTTATTGCAACCAGCTGTTCCGTTACTCAGCACAAAATTCAATGTCAATAAAAAAATTTATTGTTGTTTCCGTGAACGCCAAGACCCAATTCGAGGCAGGCATTCATGAAAAAGACAGAAAGTTACCTAATTTAAGCGCGTACGGTCAGCATAATAGCGTGCATTCACCTGCAGAGAATACGGGATCGCATATTACTAAGAGGAAGAAAACAACATGAATACTTTTACATAATGATGAGGCATTTCTTCATTTGGATAAAGATGGCCGAAAATGGAGTGCTATTGGTACATTTGGGCAGGGGCTTCAAGATCGTATTTGGAGCTTTTGGACCTGATTCAACGATGTGCGATAAATTTGATAGGAGATGAAAATATTTCATCTTCTCTCAACTCTCTTGGGCATCGTCGCAATGTTGGTTGCCTAAGCCTTCTGTTCAATGGAAAGTGTTCAAGGGAGATACATAGCCTGGCGCCACCAGCTCGTGTGTTTCTAAGGTAGACTCGGGCAACTCTTTACCATTGCCTCTTTGCCCAATAGAATATCGCATTACCGAGATAGTTCGTTCTTCGGCCGCAGCGAAAAATTGTGGAACAGTCTCCCTGCGAGCGTGTTTCCCGGCAGTTTCAATCTGTGTAAATTTAAATCAAATCTTCACTGACACTACTCCATCTTTCCATCCTCCAACTTTCTTACAGACTATACAAAACATGTTACAAAATTAACAAAATAAAAATTTTTTAAATAGATAGTAATACTTTTATCATGACTATGTAATACATACATAATACATGCTATCATATAATGAATTGTAAAACCAAAATTATTTAAAAATAAAAAGTTTTTTATATTTTAAAAATGACTATTTAATATATCCTTCACAGCTAATTTAGGTACAAAAAAATCCACATTTCATTTAGATGCTAATAAATTAATATTAGATAAAGTTCTATGTATTGGAGAATTAATGGCATAATTTGTTTTTTATGTTTCCAAATAAAACATATACGATCTTCTTGACATCCTAGAAGGAACATTGAATTTTATTAATTCCAATATCACCACCAATCATTAGCTAACATGCATTAGCAGTTGCACATGAAGAGGAATCAAATCAATTTTATGGAATCAACTTGAAGACATTCAAGATGAAGCATTGGAAAAACTGGAAGATCCAGCCGCATCAGGTTTTGACCAAACCAATTTTAATGAATTAGGTGATATATTGAGACAACAGCTGGTCAAACTGTCCATTAAGGCAGATCAGCTGCAAGCTAAGAGCACACCAGTACCAACTTCAGAGAAAAGTCAGGTTGGTCTAATGACATTACCAATACCAAAGGTAACAATTCCAAACTTCAATGGATATTACCTGAAATGGCAGGAATTCCACAATCTTTTTTAACAAATTATAGACAAGCAGCTGTTGCCATTGGTCCAAAAGATGTGATATCTAAAAACAAGTGTTTCAGGAGAAGCAGCAAAGCACATCAGTCATTTGTCGTTGACTGAAGCAAATAATAATGCAGCTTGGATGTTGTTGCAAGACCGTTACAACATCAAGCGAATTCAAAAATTGGTTGGTTCAAAAATTACTAGAGCAATCTTCTGGTACATCCACAGCTCTTGCTGTAAAAAATCTACACGACACAACGAGAGAATGCTTGCTGGCTTTGAACAATCTCGGAGTGGAAACAACTTCCTGGGACCCGCTCATATTGCACACATTGATCAAAAAATACGACAGATCGATGCTCATTAGATTTAAGCAATCATTAGCAAGACCGAGAGAACTACTGAGAATTGATGAATTTTCATAATTTTTTTAACTACAATTCCAATCAATGGAGTCGAGCGGTTCAAAAGACAAATCGTCATCTACATAGCCTACGACTAGAACATTCACAACAGTTGCAACCACACAGAAGAAATAACAATACATGTTGATTAAGCAACATAATCTCCCATTGTACGTCTGCAAGCAATTTCTTCATTTATCTACACAAGAAAAGCTGAATTGGGTGCAGAAAAATAAACATTGTGCCAATTGCTTCAATCATAATCATACAACAAAAAACAGCCCATCACGATCCTGCACTAAGTGCAAAATGAAGCCCAACACGCTTCTACACATCGATGGAAGAACAACACAACCAACACCAACATCTTCAGCTGATCATAACAAAGCACTATCATCAGTATCACTAAGCACATCGAGCAAACCCACGCAAAGAGGATACGTTTTACTCAGCACAGCACGAGTGATTTTGAAATCTTCATCTGGAAAAACAATTGAATGCAGAGCCATTTAAGATTCCGAGTCACAAATAATATATTATATCCAAGCGAGTCATCAAAAGATTGGGAGTTAGATGCAAACAAACATATCTTCAAATTGAAGGAATTGGAGAATGAACAAAAATTGCTCACAAAAGAGTGTTCCTAACACTAAGATCCAGGTTGAATGAATTTAGTGCACCCTTTGAAGCGTTTATGCTACCCAACATTGTTTCCAATTCATCAACACACAAATTAGATTCATCAAATTGGAAAATTACAGCAAACATAGAACTCGCCGACACAAAGTTTTATCAACCAGACAATATTGATGTTCTTTTGGGAGCAGAATTCTTCTGCCAAATACTGACAAGAGGTTAATTGAAAATCAATCATATCGGACCAACTCTTCAAAACACAGTTTTTGGATGGATTGCCTTCGGAATCCTTCACCACAACTGGCCACTTGCGGTCAGTGTTGGTACATGTAGGGAAATTTCCCTACTGGCAGGGATTTTTGTTGCAAAGTATAGGCGTAGGGAAAAGAAGAACAGATTTTTTTACTTTCTCTGAAAGTAGAGAATTTTCAGCAGGGAAATTAATACCGACATCTATGAAATAACATGCATTTTATGTTATTTTTGATTTTGAAGTATTTTAATAATAAGTGTTTGTAAAGAAACAAAATTAATGATCTCATATTTTTTTGTTTTTTTTTTTAACAAGCTTAGCAATAATTTTTTATTTATCATATATTGAATTATAAACAAAAAAATTTTTATTATCAAAAAATGTATAACTCAGGAACTATAATCCGTTAAAGGGGGTTTGGAGAATTGCAAGCAATAAGTGCAGCGCATAAAACACAAACAAACAAATAAAAAATTTACAAACATTAATTTTCATTAGATTGAAGTGAAAAAATGCACATCTTTATTAAACATTAAGCAAGAAAATTCAACAAGAAATAATTTGAATATGGGTTCAAGCATTGTTTTTCAGAGGCTCTTCCGTGGACTAAATTTAATATTTATACATATATTTATATAAAGTTGAGTTGCTTTTTAATGTTACGATAAAATTATTTGGGTCTGAATACTTTTTTAAAGTGCAATTATAACAAAAAGAAGTAGTAGGGAATTTTGAAGGGAAACATTTTTTTGAGAGTAGGGAAAAGCAGGGACTTTTTTTTGGCTGCGTATAGACTTTTTAAAAAGGTATGTACCAACGTCATACGTCATGTATGAAAATGACGAAACTCTCAACAATCAGCTTAAAAAATTCTGGGAGTTAGAAGAAGTCACATCCACTCATGATAAGATCACGGAATATCAACGTAAATGTAAAGATCTTATCAACCTACAAACAAAAAGATATACAAACGGACGCTTTATCGAAAAGTTTCCATTTATGGAAGATTCTGCATTATAAGGAGATTCCATGAACATAGCCAACAATCGTTTTTATGAATTAGAAAAACAACTAGCACAAAAACATGAAGTTAAGGTAGCGTATATAGTTCATGCAGTTCATGCAGGAGTATGAATTACTTGGACATATGCAAAAATTAAGCAAATATCTGCTCTTATCTCCACATTTTGTTATACCACATCATTATATACTTAAACCAGAAAGTTCCACAACAAAGTTGAGGGTTGTATTTGACGCGCCCGCCAAAACTTCTTCAGGCTACTCGTTAAATGACATAATGTGTAACGGACCTGTGGTACAAAGCGAGTTGTTTTCCCGTATTACTTCGTTTTAGAGCTCCACGTTTTGTTTTTACCACGGACATTGAGAAAATGTACCGTCAAATACTTATCAACGATGAAGATCAACAGTTTCAAATGATATTGTAGTATGGCGTGAGGATCCCAAGAAACAACTAAACTATTATCAGCTTGAAACAGTGACATACAGTGACGAAACAGTGCTTACAATAATTGGCGCTTCAGTTCACACACAATTTACCACTCGGATCAAGAGCTTTATCTCATATTTCTATGTCGATGATGGTTTGACCGGTTCAAACAGCCTAACAGAATAAGTTGAAACACAAAAACAACTTATTTAGATTTTATCAACAGCAGGTTTTAAATTGCAAAAGGGGTGTGCCAACCATCCAAATTTATTGCAAGGCATCTCAGTCAAGGACCAAGAAGTAGATTTAAATTTTGAAAAGTAAGATAACACAACGATCAAAACGCTTGGCTTTATCTGGCATCCAAAAGCTGACACACTTCACATAAAGGTCATTCCGAAGGAAATTACTACTATAACAATGAGAACTTCTTCATCAGATCTGGCACGTCTTTATGATCCAATGGGCCTGGTTGCGCCAGTAGTGGTAACAGCCAAAATATACATTCAAGAATTATGGCAATTAAAATCAATATGGGATGAGCCTGTTTCTACCGAATTTCGTGACAAAAGGTTATCATGTTATCAAAAGTTACCAAGCTTCATGGCTTTGCAGACGCTTCTGTGAAGGCCTACGGTGCTGTGATCTAAATTTGTTCGAAATTTCCAGACGGGTCAGTAAAAGTCAACCTATTGTGCTCCAAGTCTAGAGTTGCCCCAATAAACACACAGACTATACCCAGACTTGAACTGTGTGCAGCATTGCTTTGCGCCGAGCTCATGGCAAAAATAAACAATTATCTACAATACAACAATCATCCAACCTATTATTGGACAGACTCGCAAATTGTCCTGTTGTGGCTTCATTCTTCTCATGCAAACTTTCATACATTTGTTGCAAACAGAATTGCAAAAATTCACGAGTTAACTAATAAACAACAATGGTATCACGTGCCATCAAAACAAAATCCTGCTGACGTATTATCCAGAGGAATAATGTCAAATCAGCTCAAGAACTGACTGCTTATTGTGGTTCCACGGACCCGTTTTTCTTCATGGAAAAAATTCTGTCTGATCATCATCATTTCGTGTACATCTAAAAATAGACACAGACGAAGAAAAGAGTTACGCATTGGTCATTACCAACGAACCTTTAGAAGAAACCACCTATAATATTAATCACCATAACTCATTCCGAACGCTTCAAAGAATTGTAGCCTTAATAATCCGTTTTGTCAACCGCTTACAAGGAAATCAACCTGGATAGGAATTACAACTATCACCACAAGAACTCGATGAGACTGTGGCACTCATTATGAAAATAGTACAACAGTCAGAATTTAGTGAAGAAATCAAATCATTATCGTAACGTGAGTATGTGCACAAATCAAGCTCATTAGCCACCTTGAATTCGTTCTTGGATGACAAGGGAGTGATTGGAGAAGAGATCGCTTGACATCATCGTTATTAAGTTACAATGCAAAACACCCAATACTTGTCCCGTATATTGACAATATAATAAAACTACTTATAAAAATGATACACAACACTCATCTATACTGCTGGCCACAAGCCCTCCTAGCTCACACCCGACAACCCTTCTGGGCAATAAAGGGAAAAATAATGGCAAGATCCATTGTTAAAAATTGCGTACGATGCAGTAGAGTCAACCAACTCTATTAAATCAATTCATGGGATATTTACCAAAAGAAAGAATCTAACCTTCACGACCATTTCTTAACAGCGGTGTAGACTATTGTGAACCATTCGAAATTCACTACAAAATTCAAGGAAATGAATTTGTACCCCATAAGGCGTACATAGCTATATTTTGTTGCTTTGCTATCAAAGCAGTCCATTTAGAACTAGTGTCAAATCTAACAACCACAGCTTTCATTGGAGCCTTAAAACATTTTATCAGTAGAAGAGGGAACTGTATAAACATATTCAGTGACAATGCAACAAACTTTGTGGGAGCAAGCAACGAGCTGCGAGAACTAATAAGTTCAGCTCACTCAGTAGAAGGGAGTCATTATCAAAGAATGCAGTAACAAGGGCATACAGTTCAACTTCAATCCTCCACGGGCACCTCATTCTGGAGGACTTTGGGAGGCTGCGGTAAAATCTGCAAAGTATCTTTTATCAAGAAGTGTATCATCTGCATCGCTGTTATACGAAGAACTTGAGACCGTGGTAGTTGAAGTTGAAGCCATTCTTAACTCAAGACCAATAATACAAATGTCATATGATCCAAATGACCTTACTGCACCACACCGACAGATCTTACGGGTAAAACTATGGCTACCAGTTTGCTGACAAGGTGGAAAATGGAGACTCATCTCAAACGAGAATTCTGGAAACGATGGTCTACTGAATACCTCAATCAGTTACAGCAACGATCAAAATGGAGAAGTCGATCCCCAAACATTGAACTTGACACTTTAGTAATAATTAAGGAAGACAACGTTTCTCCATTAAAATTGCCATTAGGCAGAAATAATAAGACGTACAAAGGAGACGATGGTTTTGTTAGAATAGCAAAGCTGAAAACTTCATCAAGAGTCTGGAAGCGTCCTATTGACCGATTGGCTCCAAGACCTACACAAGAAAACCAACAAAAAACTGAAAAGGAGACGAAGCAGATAGTCAAATTGAAGATATTCCATCTAAAATAACGAAATTCTCTACTGGAACTATGTAGCTATATTGTTTATTGCTTTTACCAATTGTTCTAGCTGAACCCATTACATTAACAGGACTCAACTCAACCCCAAGCATTCACTTCGAAGGAATTGGCACAACAAAGTTGGTAACAGCTGAATGGAATGTCATAGCCGTCTTCAATTAACAACCAATCAAAACTATTCTTGCTATCTTTGTAAATGGTACAATCTCCTTGAAACAACTTTGTTAAACAACAAACAAACTCACACATTGTGATTTGCTGGTTAAACAATATGTACAAGACATAAATCATCTTCAGCTGAACAGCCATTTATTTGTAAATGGACGACAGAAGCGAGGAGCAATGAACGCGATTGGAAACATAGCAAATGCCTTATTTGGGGTACTAGATTCGACATACCCTGAAGAAATGTCATCTACAATCAACAGTATGAGTGAAAATGAAGATCACTTGTTAACTTTGTAAAAAAACGAAACTTCAATCGTTGACTCAACAATTAACATAACGAAAGAGGATCACAAAATAATATTAACAAGGTTTCAACAGCTCGATGATCAAATTAATGCACTTCGCAACCACATAAACAATGAGCAGGAAGACATGATGCAACAAAATCGCCTTCAAGCCTTCACTACTTTAGCAATTCAACTCACTATGTTAAGGGCTGACATCAAACAAATAGAGGCAGCCATACTTGACATATTAACAGACATTCATCACGGAAAAATTCACCCATTATTATTATCACCTTACCAACTTAAAGAGGAAAGAAAAAATCAAAAACCATTTGCCTTCAACACTTCAATTACCAACTGATCAAGACAATTTATTAACCCTCTACAAACTTATGAAGGTTGTACCCGAACTAACCGAAGATCATATTCTGTTTAATATCCAAATTCCACTGAGCAATCAAAGAGAATTTGAAATATTCATTTTATTACCAATTTCACATGTGATCAACAACACAATAACAACAATAAAGATCTCAACGCATTACTTCGGCATCTCTCGACACCAGGAGTTCTAATGAATTCTACCTTGTTGCAGCTATGTTTGACAATAACCAGCAATAAATATTTGTGTCCACATACCCAGACTGTATACAATTATGGATCTGGCATCAATTCTTGAGAAGTCGATCTATTCAACAATGCAACTAAGGTCAACTGTGAAATAATGGAAGCTCATGACAGTTTTACATGGAAACAAATGGAAAGGTCCAATCAATGGATATTCGGTGCTACTCTTCCATTTTCTGTACTATTCCATATTTGTTCTGGAATTCTCTCACTAAAGTCAAACTTCTTCAAAATAATAAGTTAACGGTGTACGGTCTTCAACTAGTCAACACAACTCAACAAATTTCATACACGAGTATGAACAACATAATACCTATTAATGATGAGCAAAAATCAATGCACTTAATAAAAAATAAGAGCCAATATATTTAAAGGTCGATCAACTGGCCACTCTTCACGAAAAATTGACCAAACAAAACATTTTCGAGCTGCCTCATCAAATTCAGAGGAATACCAATCATCACCTGGTTCAACGGGGCGCAGAATGTTAAGAACCAAAACGGTATCACCAATTAATGTAGCGCAAGCCTTAACCTATTATTGTAGGCTAAGCAGTGTAAGCAAAAAACATTTATAAACAGTTTATAGTGGCTTACGATGCTTAGCATGCATTAATTCATTGATTTCTGCATAGTTATTTGCATAACATTTTAAGCTTGTTTTATTTATTTTGTACCATTTGTTTATTGTGTAATATAAATGTTTGCATTACCATTTTTTACCTATAAAAGATACAATAAATGAATATTATAATCAACTTCGTTAAAACAACGCAACTCAAAGTGTTTAATTTAAATTCAAGCCTTGCTTAATTGGTTTCAAGTGCAAATTAAGTGCCCCCTCTTTATCAATTACAAGTGTGTTGATAAAGAGTATCTTGGAATCATCTAAGATTCTAACAAAATGCATTAATTTTTGCATTTACGAAACTCCAAAAGCTGTTGGGTTAGAATTAATATTTGTTTCAACTCTCAAAATATGTTGCGTGAAAAATATTTATTAGGAACATTAAACTCTCTCATGAAATGCCGATATTTAATAAAAAAATTCGTTTGGTGAGATGCGGCATACTTCTTATGGAATTTATTTCTCAAGTTTTTCAACTTCAATAGCCCCGACGTGTACCACGGTAATTGAAAAGTTTTATTTAAAGTGTGAGGAATCATTTCATTACAAATAGACACCAATGACGATCTGAAGAATCTGAAAGCTTCATCAAGATGTAACATATCAAGCTAACGGTCCCAATCAATGCCACAAATTATACCATTAAATTTGAATCCAACTGATTTCCGTTGTTGAAATGAATAAAACAAAAAACTCAATACATAATGGAGTATGATGCATATCAGAGGCAGACATCGGAAAAAGTGAAATATTATTACTAATATATCAAATCAAGAATTTTGTTTAATCCGTTAAAATATCTGTTAATTTGAATTAAACCAATATCAAGCAATATCAAGCCATCAATGACATGCATCTCTAACTCACTATTAACATTTGCAGGAATCAACCCCATATCAGCTTTACATAAGACCAGGCAACTTTACTTAAGTTAAAATCCCCCAAAACACAAGTTGATTTTCTCCAATATGCTCCGTCGTCAACCAACGAACATTATCAACATAAGATTTATATAAGTCAAATGAGCTCAACAAACACATAAATACAACACATAAATACAAGGCATCAAACATCCCATTAATCCTTATGCACAGCTGATCCAAAAGTGAGTCCGCATTTACAAGAGGAACCACAGATTTGCAAAGAATTCTTAGCTGCAATCAGAACACCTCCACCTCACTATCACTATCTTTCCGGAACACTTGATATTGATTTGGCTCAAAGTATTCATTGTCATAAAAATGTGTAATTATTTAACCATGTCTCAGTTAACACGATGACGTCATAATCATACTGGGTTGAAGCAGTAAAAATTTGTGAAAATTTTGTCCTCATGCCCCAAACATTTTGACCTTAAAGCTTAAGACCAGGAAAAATACAATTTAAAAAGTTGCTTATGCTACTCAAGTATGAAACATTTTGATTCGATAACGATAGCCCGGATGCAGAGTTATCACATCCAAGTGTTGTAATTAGTTTTTTGCACAGATTGCAACAGCCCAAATTTTATTGCGACGATTTTGACTGCTCCGTGGTACAAATTCATGAATGATGGCTCCCCCAGGCCAAATATTTTACACAGTATCGATACAAAATCACTAGCTACAATAGATAATTTGAACGATGAAAAATCCCGTAATTCAGGTAAAATTAACTTGCGATACCACAACGACCCAAGGGCTAGGGATGAAAAAATGAATAACGTTTTCCTTGGAGCACGATGAACCACAACCAATTCACAATTTGAATCAATGTTAAGCTGTTGTCAACAAGAGATGACGTTGAAGCTATGCCAGACCCTTGTGATGCATTACTAAGGAGTGCTGAGGCATAACTTGGAGCAGCATTTACTATTGTAGAACCAATGAGCTGAGATGCCAAATCAGTAGTGATTATAGAGTTCCCAGCAATAGGAGATTTCACAGCAGCAAATTGAGGATGCGATTGAACCGAAGCAGTGAGTTGAGGATGTACTTGCTTAACAGCAGTGACGTCACATTTGAGCACTAACCATGGATAGCTCAGCAGCAATAATTTGAGTCAGCAAGGCAGCAGAAGATTGTGTATCAGCAACACTTTCCACAGCATGAGGAGGTTCATCAACGACTAAATTGAGCAGTTTCAATAGCATCAACCACGTTAGAATCAGCATCAGATAGAGCAATATTTGCCTTTCCAGACTTCAGATTAGCCCTATAAGCCTTCTGCCAGATTGCACAGTATTCACAGTTCCAGTAGCAGAAATTGCGTTACCATCTAGCAGTTGTAGTACTCTGCACGATGCACCGCCATACTCTGCAGGCGTGCCATGTCCTCAGCAATTCTAGCCCTCGACTTCTTTAAGTCAGTTATCAAGACAAGCAGAGCATTTGCCGGCACACTGCGACAACTTGAGAAACGCCACACCAAACCATTACTCATAGAGCTGGACAGGGCATCACCAATTTTTGCAGGCAGCCCAGCGCATTTAGTGTGGAATATTTCAGCACACTCCATACAGGAGATAAAAGCTCCATAAGTGTCGCTTTCGGACTTACAAATAGAACAACATGCCAACATTTTTGCATTTAAAGTAGGGTTATATTTCAAACAATGAATTAACCAGCAAGTAAATAACAAGATGAAACAATTTAATAACAAGATGAGCCAAACAGGATCTTTTATATGGAGGCTGCTAAATATCAATAATTTTATAGTTTCAGCAAAGATTTACTTTAGTTTTCACTATTTATAATTAAATAAAGAAGCCTTTTTCTGATTTTCCCGTCCATTTTCCGTTAGATTGAAGCTAAAAAATAAGATTTGCAAAAAAAAAAACTGGACGTCGGTAGTGGAAAAAACACGCCGTTTTAGGTCCAAAAACAGTGTAAAAATTGTACATGGTTTAATTACTCTATAACTCTTTAAATAACAGTTTTACACTGTTATATTTCATGACAATTGATATGCACAAGGAATAGACTAACATTTTTTCATAAACAATTTTTACCTTGGAGTGACCGTTCATGGTGTTTTAAGAGGTCAAAATCACAATTTGGAGGTAATTTATTTTTTGGACGGCCTTGGTAAATTTTTGAAGTTAGATATATCTATACAATTAACAGCACGCTACAGAGTATAAATTTAACTTTTTTCCAAACCTTACCATTTTTAAAAATTGGAATTTTTCGGAGCGTGACAGTATTTTAAAATTTCGTTAAAAGTATTTTTCAATTATTTACATTAACGACAGAACTATTTTTTAAAGAATTCAATTTTGTTCATCACTGTTTTGAAATTGACAGCCATAAATTTTTTTTCAGCAATTTTAATTTTTAATTCAGAATGCCAATGTACATTTGAGTTTACAGAATCACTTGAAATTAAAAAGTGTACACTTGGAGTGAATATGAGTCTTTCAAATTTGTGTACACACAATTTATACACAGTTACGGAATAGAGATCCTGGTTTAGGGAAGCAGAATTTGTGTTAGTCAAAACGCTGTCGTGGGTGGGCTCTCTTCCTTGATAACCTGCAACTTGTTCTAATGAGGCCTCGCCGCCGGATAAGCTGTGGTTACGAGTAGATGGTGTTGATTTTACTGTGATGTCTGCAATCAGAAGCAAGCGTAACTTTTCACTACGAATGACTGTACATGTGGGAGTATCTTCGACTTACTGGTTTCTAGTGTCACTTCATTGCCACCTATGTTGAGCGTTGTTCACATTCGTGTCAGATAATCGAGTATTAAAATTAAATTATGTATTGCCTCTGGCAAAATAAGCGGAGATATTTCATAGGTTGGCACTCCGAAGCGAATAGTTCTGACGAGTGACTCTTTTGCTTCATTTGTCTCCCCGTTAGCGAATCGAATTTTCAATTTAGTTAGTTTTATGTTTGTTGATGTTTTTAGATGGCCTACCGCATATTTCCTCAAAAAAAAAAAACTCTGGGTGGCTCCTGTGTCGACCGTTGCCTCCAATAGTTCACCTTCCAATGCAACGGTGACTGCTATTCTATTGTAATCGAATTTAAGTGGGTCTGTTGGATACGAAACGAGAGTGTTGTCTGCCCCATTAACCCCCCGTTCTTGGTGAGGACGCTCGGGGTTTCCCGAGTTTATTTCCAACAGCATTCCGTTGTTTTCGTGTTCCGGCGGCCACATGCCCAGCAAGAGTAAAGATTTGCATTTCTACAGCCACTCTTCCAGTGTGCTTCTTGACCACATCGTTGTTCATGTAATGGATATGAGTTGTTTCTTTTTACTGGTTGACTGGAATGCAGGCATTCAAAGTCTCCAGCCAGAGAAATCCTGCGTGTCGCATCAAATCTTGGATAACCAGTAGATAATCCTTAAAACATTACCCGATTTTTTGCCTGCGTTGCCTTATGTCCTCCTCCAAGCGTTCTAGATAACGAGGAGGTAGTAAGAATCTTAAGTAATCGTTCTTAAACTGGGCATCACTTTGGGTATAAAGCCAATATTAAAATTATATACTTTCATTAACTCTTCCACCCGTTTAATGAATCCAATAGTATTCATGATATCGTTGAATGGCTCACTATCTCACTTGGTCAATAGCTGTTGAAGGGGTGACCGCTGGGTTGTTGATTGCTTGCACTGTACCTGACGTTCTGGGGCCGTTATCCGGGGCCGCTGCATGCTACCTGCTGGACCATCGCTTGCAGCTTGATCTGGTATCCCTAGTAGGGCTGAAGGAGACAAATAGTCATGAACGGCTAGGTTTATCATCGCTATCATATAAAGGTTACTGATGAGTTGGTGTAGCGGCCAACGAAACAGTTGTGTAGTCTGCTGTATGATTGCCACTCTATACAAAGGGTATTGTTGTTGTTGTTGTTGGTTGTTTTCTTCAGAAAGCAACATAGACCTTGTGCTCAAAAATATAACTCTTAATTAATAATTGAAAAGTTATTAGAGTTATAAACATAACAAAAAAACTTATGAAAAGAGGTCGAATAAATTAACAAAGAGGTTTAGTTATTTAGTTTTTATTTTTTTTATATAATTGGTTTTTTTTTTAAACATATATTTCTTAAATATTTCTTGTATTTTTATTATAATCTCTTATGTTTTAAATCGGTGGTTATGTTCTCTGTCGTTATTCGGTGAGCTGGATTGTCAAAGTGCTAGATAAAGGTAAAATTAAGGATGCCTCGGATGAGAGATGCCTATCGCTAGAGGGAGGGAGGTGGCAATCACTGGAGTGTAAAACTTCTGCCAGCAAGTGAGCCAGATTACTAGGCTGCAAGAGGAGAACTAGTCGGATCTTGATGAGGGAGATTGCAATCACTCAAGTGTGCAACTTCTGCCAACAAGTGATCCACAGTACGATGGTGGCGGAACAGGACTTGTAGGGACTTGAAGAGAAAAATGGCAATCAGTGGAGTTACTACGTCTGCCAGCAAGTGAGCCAAAGAAACGAGGGCGCACGAGAAGATCTTGTAGAGTCTTGAAGAGAGAGGTGGCAATCACTGGGGTGCACTACTTCTGCAAGCAAGTGAGCCAAAAAATGAGGGCGCAAGAAAATAACTTTTAGGATCTTGAAGAGAGAGGAGGCAATCACTGGAGTGTAATACATCTGCCAGCAAGTGAGCCAAAGAATCGAGGTTACAAAAGAAGAACTTGTAGAGAAGAGGGATGTGGAAATCACTGGAGAGTACAATCTCTGCCAGCAAGTGATCCACGATAAAAACCACAAGAGAAAAAGGGAATGACCTCCCTGATTTCCTTATTTATACTTGCGTTTTTACTGCTTGGTCGAACTGTTGAAGCTAAGCTGATTACTGATTACTGAGGTGTACTGCTTGTGTAATACTTGACTGGTCGCTTTGATGAATATTTCCAGACTATCTGACATGGCTGTAGTAACTGCGTTTTATACAGCTTAGCTGGAGCTTTCTTGTTATGTTTGAGTGAAAGCTGGTTTGCATGTTCAGTTTGCTCAAGCCACTTTGAGTGGTCTTAGATAACGGGAAAATAGTGGTGATGTATAAAATATATAGATTTTGTTATTATTTTTTTTTTGTTATTTTTAAATTTTTCTTTTAAATCAATTATTGTTTTCATTTTATAGGTCTTAGACTAGATTTATACAGGAGCTCCTTATAAATATATATATAGTGTAAAAAAATATAAGAAATGAAATAAAAGAGTAAAAGATAACTAACTAATTTCGATGGCTTTCTGCTTCTAAAATAACAAAAATACTTCGTATTTGTAAACATGTTTTTTTTTTCAAAAATAAAAAAATATGTATCTTTACCCTATAAATGCTGTTAGGGTTTGTAGGATTGGTTTTGTTTAATTAGTGAAAACGCTAGTCAGCGCCTTAGCTAGAGAAGTATTATTTGCAGAACTAATGTTTTTTTTTTTAATTATAAAAAAGTAAAATTATAATAAAAATTAAGACTTTATGGGGGGGCCTTCCGAAATGAAATTTGTCTTTTAAATTATTTAAAGGGGTGAAATTAGGTAATTTTAAAAAACGTCGAAATATGTTATTTTTTAAATAATTTCCGAACGTGGAGAAAATGTTCTTTATTATTTTACGATGAATTTAATAGAAATCATTTTTGTTAAATGACAAAGTATTATATCTGAAAAAATGTAGTTCAAAACCTTAGTGGTGGTTTTTATTTTTATTATAATTTTACTTTTTTCTAATTTTGACTAGAAAAAAAATTTGTTAGGAAAATATTTGATCTATACACGTAAATGTATAAAATACAATTTTGCACGGGCGCAGATATTTTAACATTCGTTATTTCCCTTAGTGTAGTTATAGTCTCTTATCCGTTGAACTTGAAATGTATTTTTTGTTGTGTTGCCTTATTTACCGGTGTGAAGTTAGCCCAAAATCTTCATCCCAAATTTTTAACTCAGCCCAACTTTTGAATTCGCCGCAAAATGCAATCCAAAAAGCTTCAATTCGCAGCAAATGTTAAAAATGGAAAAAAACAACAAAATAATGTTATTTTAATAGATATTTACAATAATCCTTAAAATATATGAATGAATTTATATAAATATGTACGTTCCATGATAAAAAACTTAACACGCAGCATAATATAAGAAAATATAAAACTGCTGTGCTTTGAAAGGGCATAGTTATTTGTTATGAGGATATTTCCAAAAATAAACAATTAAAATTATCATTCTTCGCCAAATTCTTCAATCAAATATCCTTCATACCGTAAAATGGCAAAAAGTTATAACACTTTCCAAATTTTTACAATAAAATCGACTAAGAGGATAGAAGATGATAATTTTTCATCCTGAATTTTTGCAAAAAATCAACAATTATGCAGAAAATCGACTGGAGGTATTCAAAACCTCCGGTCTATCGTCCTTGATACCGAAATCTTAGCCGAATTGCGTAAAAATGTGATTTTTATATGAAAATCAGATTTCCACACCCCAAAACTTACCCCAAAACAAACGTTCTCATCCTGAATTTTTGCTCAAAAATCAATCTTTATTTGGCAAATCGACTGGTGGTATGCTCAAGCCCGGGTCTATCGTCCTTGGTACCGAAATTTGGGCCAAACTGCAAAAAAAAGGGATTTTCGTATGAAAATCAGAAATCAACACCAAAAATCATACCCCAAAACAAAAGTTCTCATTCTGGATTTTTGTTTAAAAATCAATCTTTGTTTGGAAAATTGACTGGTGGTATGCTCAAGCCCGGGTCTATCGTCCTTGCTACCGAAATTCGGGCTGAAGTGAGAAAAATCTAGTGTTATTGTGTTTTGAGTTCCATACACTAGTGCCAATTTTGAGTTTGGCTTTAATCAACTTATCTGTTCTTCATGATAAAATTTACAAATTTGTGATTGAAATGTTTTCAATCACATTTTTTTAAAAAATGTATTCTCAAAGTTTAGTAATTGTTTCGTATATATTAACATCTGAAAGTATGCTTTGATATTTCTCGTTTAGTTTTTGTGTTGAAAATTTTGAAGGGTTTTGTATTGCATAATTTGATTAAAAATCTTTTTAAGCTTTTAGAGTAATATCGTTATTAGCATTAATATTTGTCTTATTCACCCTGTTATGTTGACTATGCACGAAAAGGAAAAAATCTTTGAAGAGATACACTAACTAGATATGTGAGCATACATTAGACAAAAAGAGATGACCTATGAATTCAATGAAGATAAAATAGCGGGAAATCTCAACATATATATATATATTTTAAAAATTTGGCAATTATAAAAATTGGCGTGAAACCTTTTTGACTTTTAGTATGGGGGAAAGAGATAACACACGTGCTGAAAATTTCATATCTAAAATGTTGTTCATGTAGAGATGCCATGTAGTCTAGTTTATTGAATTTACTACGATTATCGGAAGTAATACAACGTTCACACTGAGATCTTAATGCGCATTTACAAAATGCAAAATATATATTTGGCTCTTTTACTCCCTCAAAGAGCATACGGCCATACATTCTAAATTGCTAATGCGAATTTCGTTAAATGCGCATTTAGCTGTCAGTGTGAACGTAGTGTAAGAGTGCGCACGCAAACTGAAAAAGCTTATATATTTTATAACTTTTGCAACATCTAATATATAAGCAACAAATTTAAATTTAAAGCTTACCGCTTTACATGAATACCCTTTATGAATGTTTTTTTAGTGCTCAAATATTCAATAGATTCACTGAAACTATTATAATGTCATATTTTATAGCCATGAGGAATAGTGAAGAGAACACATTATCGTGAGTACCCCTATTGATAATCACTTAATCATTTTTATTGGTATATAACAAAAGATTTCAAATCAATGTTTTCTTTGTTTAAAAGCTTTTTTTATCATGTTACTTTTTGTACCAGACACAGTCTGCCCAAAACATAGGAACTTAGCAAATTTTTAAAAAAAATCGTATTCCAAGGAGAAAATATAAATATTTTTCGTAGATTCTTTGAATTAAATTCTCATATTTATTAAATAATCACACCGAATATTCCAGTGATTAAAACAAATCACACAAAAGTTTCTTAAAAAACACATTAAAATCTTTTCTATAAATAAGATCACTATAATCAGAACTCACTTCCTTTTCAGTATTCTAAGCACTTGCGATTTTTCAGAACAAAAAATGTTATTGATATTTGCTTTTTTTCAAAATATTTTACTGTTTGAAATTACAATAAACAGCTAAAACGTATATAGTCGCAAATGAATATATAGTTTAAATAATGTCAAATACAATATTGAGTAAAATACTTATTTATATGTTTGATATTTTCACTTCAATTGAAAGCTGTTTTAGTTTTTTTTAAATTTTTCGCTCAATTCCACCTTTGCAGTATTTGTTCGTTCGCTAGTGTCAGTGAACCTGAGCATTTTCAAAAAAAGTATTTTAAGAGTAATTTCTTTTTTAATCTATTGATGAAATTTTTATAAATTTTGAGTAAAATTCGATAACGGATTTACATTTTGTGAAATCGTGACGTCTTAAATTATTATGTTTTTCAACAAATTGTCAAACATTGAAGATTACGAAGTTATAACATGCCGCCACTGAAACTTGTAACAAATCCAATTCACCGGACTATTTGGCAATACTGGCTAGCTTCAACGATGAAAAAGATAAGCGACACGGAAATGCAACTGATTCAGTAGCACTGCGAAAAATGAGTTGTCTACACTGGCCCCACTAAGCCGCTTATTATTTTGCACAGAGCTGCTGAATCAGTTGCATTTCCGAAAACAGCCATACCTTGACATGGTCAATCATTTGACATGCATGATGCTATTCCTTAATATCCACATTGGCAATAAACTATGGTATACAATATTGCTTACCATGGATATTGCTCATGTGATATACTTATTGCTCACGGTATGCAATATATGTCTTGCAATAATTAGGTCAAGCAATGAGGTGCAATTTTTGACAACCTTAAATAAAAAAACAAATTAAGACCTCTAAAAGAATTGTGTTGCATGCCAAATAACTTAAATTATAAAATGGACTCGCTTTAACGCCAGTTTAAAAATTATATGGTATAACATAGAATGCCCATGCAAAATATATTGCTTGCATTATATATGGTAAGAAATGGAATTTGATAGATGGTATAAGATAATTAATTGCCAGTGTGGACTACACACATCAATCATACCGTCAAATTTGTATTCTTGATTATTTTCCATGGAATGCAGAAGTGGAATGAATGACACAGACGATTGCATAGAATATATTGCATTACAAGCTGCATTAAAAAACGTAAAAATAAAAGAGTTAGGATGAAAGAGTGGTTTAAGAAAAGAAATGACCTATGAAATGAAACTCTTAAAAGTGTTTCTGCAAACATTTCTGCAAACATTTTTGATAAACTTCAATAAACTTCAAAAATGTTTGATAAACTTCAATAAACTCTTCCAAAAATTTTACACACACACAAACACTTACACACATAAAGCCGTTGGACAAGCATAATAATTTTATTTTGGTCAATCATGGTAGCAACGAGTTTAAGTAACGCATACAAACAAATATTCAATAATATATCAATATATAAATGATTGATGTCAAATAATTTATCGTGCAAGACCCGCATAGGAAATAATACAAATCTTCACGTGCACATGCTTGATGTCCAATGATTGACCGTGTAAAGTCCGCATTAAGAGGTTTTCTGTGTATCATAGTGCCGTTTCTTTCTGGTCAGTGCTAATTGGAATATCCATTTTATAGGGTAGTGTCGCTTATCTTTTTCATCGTTGAAGCTAGCCAGTATTGCCAAATAGTCCGGTGAATTGGATTTGTTACAAGTTTCAGTGGCGGCATGTTATAACTTTGTAATCTTCAATGTTTGACAATTTGTAGAAAAAATAATAATTTAAAACGTCACGATTTCACAAAATGTTAATCCGTTATCGAATTTTACTCAAAATTTATAAAAATTTCATCAATAAATTGAAAAAGAAATTACTCTTAAAATACCTTTTTTGAAAATGCTCAGGTTCACTGACACTAGCGAACGAACAAATACTGCAAAGGTGGAATTGAGCGCAAAATTAAAAAAAATTCAAAACAGCTTTCAATTGAAGTGAAAATATCAAACATATAAATAAGTATTTTACTCAATATTGTATTTGACATTATTTAAACTATATATTCATTTGCAACTATATACGTTTTAGCTGTTTATTGTAATTTCAAACAGTAAAATATTTTGAAAAAAAGCAAATATCAATAACATTTTTTTGTTCTGAAAAATCGCAAGTGCTTAGAATACTGAAAAGGAAGTGAGTTCTGATTATAGTGATCTTATTTATAGAAAAGATTTTAATGTGTTTTTTAAGAAACTATTGTGTGATTTGTTTTAATCACTGGAATATTCGGTGTGATTATTTAATAAATATGAGAATTGAATTCAAAGAATCTACGAAAAATATTTATAATTTCTCCTTGGAATAAGATTTTTTTTAAAATTTGCTAAGTACCTATGTTTGGTGCAGACTGTGTCTGGTACAAAAAGTAACATTGTAAAAAAAAGCTTTTAAACAAAGAAAACATTGATTTGAAATCTTTTGTTATATACCAATAAAAATGATTAAGTGATTATCAATAGGGGTACTAACGATAATGCGTTCTCTTCACTATTCCTCATGGCTATAAAATATGACATTATAATAGTTTCAGTGAATCTATTGAATATTTGAGCACTAAAAAAACATTCATAAAGGGTGTTCATGTAAAGCGGTAAGCTTTAAATTTAAATTTGTTGCTTATATATTAGATGTTGCAAAAGTTATAAAATACGTATATAAGCTTTTTCAGTTTGCGTGCGCACTCTTACTTTCGATAATCGTAGTAAATTCAATAAACTAGACTACATGGCAACTCTACATGAACAACATTTTAGATATGAAATTTTCAGCACGTGTGTTATCTCTTTCCCCCATACTAAAAGTCAAAAAGGTTTTACGCCAATTTTTATAATTGCCAAATTTTTAAAATATATATATATATGTTGAGATTTCCCGCTATTTTATCTTCATTGAATTCATAGGTCATCTCTTTTTGTCTAATGTATGCTCACATATCTAGTTAGTGTATCTCTTCAAAGATTTTTTTCCTTTTCGTGCATAGTCAACATAACAGGGTGAATAAGACAAATATTAATGCTAATAACGATATTACTCTAAAAGCTTAAAAAGATTTTTAATCAAATTATGCAATACAAAACCCTTCAAAATTTTCAACACAAAAACTAAACGAGAAATATCAAAGCATACTTTCAGATGTTAATATATACGAAACAATTACTAAACTTTGAGAATACATTTTTAAAAAAATGTGATTGAAAACATTTCAACCACAAATTTGTAAATTTTATCATGAAGAACAGATAAGTTGATTAAAGCCAAACTCAAAATTGGCACTAGTGTATGGAACTCAAAACACAATAACACTAGATTTTTCTCACTTCAGCCCGAATTTCGGTAGCAAGGACGATAGACCCGGGCTTGAGCATACCACTGTCGATTTTCCAAATAAAGATTGATTTTTAAACAAAAATCCAGGATGAGAACTTTTGTTTTGGGGTATGATTTTTGGTGTTGATTTCTGATTTTCATACGAAAATCCCTTTTTTTTGCAGTTTGCCCCAATTTCGGTACCAAGGGCGATAGACCCGGGCTTGATCATACCACCAGTCAATTTGCCAAATAAAGATTGATTTTTGAGAAAAATTCAGGATGAGAACTTTTGTTTTGGGGTAAGTTTTGGGGTGTGGAAATCTGATTTTCATATAAAAATCACATTTTTACGCAATTCGGCTAAGATTTCGGTACCAAGGACGATAGACCGGAGCTTTTGAATACCTCCAGTCGATTTTCTGCATAGTTGTTGATTTTTAGGCAAAAATTCAGGATGAGAACTTTTCATCTTCTATCCTTTTCTTTTGGTTTTTACTGAAAAAAACAAATTTTGCTGAACCGAGTATTTCACTTCTAGGTCGTTTTACGGTATGAAGGACGATTGATAGCAATTTGGTGTAGAAGACACAAAATCATCCTTTTGGCATCAGCTATCACATGCCAAAAATCCAGGATGAGAACTTTCGTTTTGGGGTCAGTTTCGGGGTTTGGAATTCTGATTTTCATACAAGAATACCATTTTTTTTGCACTTCGGTCTGAATTTCGGTACCAAGGACGATAGACCCGGGCTTGAACATACCTCCAGTCAATTTTCCATATAAAGATTGATTTTTAAACAAAAATCCAGGATGAGAACTTTTGTTTTGGGGTATGATTTTTGGTGTTGATTTCTGATTTTCATACGAAAATCCCTTTTTTTCGCAGTTTGGCCCAAAATTCGGTACCAAGGACGATAGACCCGGGCTTGAGCACACCACCAGTCGATTTTCCAAATAAAGATTGATTTTTGAGCAAAAATTCAGGATGAGAACTTTTGTTTTGGGGTAAGTTTTGGGGTGTGGTAATCTGATTTTCATATAAAAATCACATTTTTACGCAATTCGGCTAAGATTTCGGTACCAAGGACGATAGACCGGAGCTTTTGAATACCTCCAGTCGATTTTTTGCATAATTGTTGATATTTAGGCAAAAATTCAGAATGAGAACTTTTCATCTTCTATCCTTTTCTTTTGGTTTTTACTGAAAAAAAAACAAATTTTGCTGAACCGAGTATTTCACTTCTAGGTCTTTTTTCGGTATGAAGGACGATTGGTAGCAATTTGGGGAAAAAGACACAAAATCATTCTTTTGGCATCAGCTATCACATGCCAAAAATCCAGGATGAGAACTTTCGTTTTGGGGTCAGTTTCGGGGTCTGGAATTCTGATTTTCATACAAGAATACCATTTTTTTTGCACTTCGGTCTGAATTTCGGTACCAAGGACGATAGACCCGGGCTTTAACATACCACCAGTCGATTTTCCATATAAATATTGATTTTTAAACAAAAATCCCGGATGAGAACTTTTGTTTTAGGGTATGATTTTTGGTGTTGATTTCTGATTTTCATACGAAAATCCCTTTTTTTTGCAGTTTGGCCCAAATTTCGGTACCAAGGGCGATAGACCCGGGCTTGAGCATACCACCAGTCGATTTGCCAAATAAAGATTGATTTTTGAGAAAAATTCAGGATGAGAACTTTTGTTTTGGGGTGTGGAAATCTGATTTTCATATAAAAATCACATTTTTTCGCAATTCGGCTAAGATTTCGGTACCAAGGACGATAGACCGGAGCTTTTGAATACCTCCAGTCGATTTTTTGCATAATTGTTGATTTTTTGCAAAAATTCAGGATGAGAACTTTTCATCTTCTATACTTTTCTTTTGTTTTTACTGAAAAAAACAAATTTTGCTGAACCGAGTATTTCACTTCTAGGTCGTTAACTGTAGGATATACGATTGATAGTTAATTTAGGAATGAACAAAATTAGCATATATATTTAGTTTTTTAAGTTAAAATTGAATTTAAAACCTTTTCTTGTATTTGCGGCGAATTCAAAATACAGATATGTTTTGCGGCGAATTGAGCAAAAAGTTGGGCTGAAGATTTTGGGCTATCTTCACAGAAGTCCTTATTTGGTTATTAAATAAGTAAATAAAGAAGTATTTGTAAAAAAATATATAGAGCAATAAAATAGATAAAGAAATCTGTAATCAACGATTGCTAAAGCCTGATTACTGATAATTTTCTTTAACACAATAATATATTCATTACTGGAAAATAATTGATTACCTAAATTAAACACTGATTACTTTAGCATGATAAATGATTTCATAAGAAATCACTGAATACTTTCTATTTTAATAATTACTGATTTTTTTAAAGTAATCAAGTAATAAATTTGTGTATGATTAAATGTAATCATTAAGTTTTTATAATAATTGCACAAAAGTAATCATCACTGGCCAATCCAGCATACAAAATAGTTTAATTTTTAATTAAATTTGGTATTTTTAGAATTTTATTATTTCTGACGGTATTTTATAATTTTTCAGATAGTTCAGATAGGACCTTGACCGAGCATCTTATGATCAATTGTGTAGAGAAATGTTTGAACAGAACTGATCGAGAACTGGACCTACAAGTTTTATGCCGACTCCAAACTTCTTATGTTTTCAATAAGAGTTTTTCATGACAGTTTTTACTCTCTGAGGTTTGCTATTGTGTGCAGAGAGGTGGCAGCAGAACAGGAAAATTAATTCAATTGGAAAAACTTTCTGTCAGGTAGGAACTGAACCAGGGTTTTTTGGCGTATGTGCCATACACTCTACCCACTGCGCCATGGCTGCCACCAGATATATATTACTAGCTGAAAAATTTTAAAATTCAGTAAGAAGTACAAATAATACTTAAAATCGTTCTTTTACTTTAAAATAAAAGTATTTTGTATGTAAAAATTGTGTAGAACATTTTTGGAAGACTCGTTGAAAATAGTTAGCATTGATTCTTCAACATGAAATTTTAAGAATGCATTAAATATTAGCGCCTCAATGTTTTCAAATCGCCAAAAAAATAGTGGTGCTGCCCATGGAAAATGTTAATAAAATTTTAAGTGACCAAAAAATCCAAAATTTTTTATAAAAGTGTTAGTAAAATTATACACCACAAAGAAAATGAATTCAATATCTTTAAAATATGTACAGAACATTTTTTGTAGGACTAACAGTTTTGAAGATATTGTTGTTTAACCGCATGTCCGAATGACAATTTTTGATTTTTTTGTCAATTTTCCACTGTGTATAAATTGCAAAAAAATATAAATATACATATGTATACATAAAAAATATGAAAATATTTCTATTTTTTAAAGTAGATGAGAGTGGGGAATCGTGGGACACGTTTTTATCTACGAATTTTAGACACGAATCCTGGATTCAAGATGATCTTACATCCAAAAGGATATCGAAATCGGTTTGACCGTCTGCCAGCGGTTTTGATTAAAAAAAAAAAAATCCCTTTCTGAAATAACTACCCAAAAGCAGGGTGCAAACGAAAGGTATTTTAGGCCCCAAAGTTGTGAATAGGAAAATTGTTAGATTCGAGCATTTTGTTAGTGCAATAGTGTTCAGAATTCGGTCAACATTTTGGGTATTTCTCACAAAAAGCGCTATAAATCTGCTTATTTTAAGTAAATTTTGGAAAATTAAGTATTGTTAAAAAAGACTTGATGTAATCTATTGATATATAAAAAAAAAAAAAATTAAAATATTATTGTAAAAAAATTACTTGATGTAATGTACTGATATATATAAAAAAAACAATTATAAAAACAAAATAGCAGAATTAACTTTTTTAATGAATTTTCATTGAAAAAGTATTTTTGATTGAGTACTTTTCACAAAAATCACTATAAATCTGCTAATTTTCTGTAAATTTTAGAAAATTTGATATAAAAAAAATTCTAAATATTGGAATTTATTTTTTAATGAATTCTCATTTGAAAGTCTTTAAATTGAATTTTAGAAATCTCTTCGTGATTCTATTTTTAGTTTTTTTTTTATTTACATCAATATTACATCAAGGGTTATTGAACAATACTAAATTTTCTGAAATTTACCTAAAAATAGCAGATTTATAGACCTTTTTGTGAAAAATACCAAAAATTTGGACAGAATTCCGAACACTGTTGTAATAAAAAAATTCTCGAATTTAACAATCTTCCTATTCAGAACTTTGGGGTCTTCGATACCTTTCATTTGCACCCTACTTTTGGGTAGTTATTTCAAATTTATAAAAACTTACAGCAAAAAAACCGTTGATTTTTGGCGAAAAATTGATTTTTTTTTAAATTAAAACCGCTGGCAGACGGTTTCACTGATTTCGATATCCTTTTGGATTTAAGATTTACTTGAATTCAGCTCTCAGAATATGAGTGTCGAAAAAAGTGTTTTTTTTTCTGACCCACCTTAATGTATATATATATATATATATATATATTTTATATATATAAAAGATTTTAAAATATATATATGCGTATATTTAATTTTTTAGCGGACAATTTTCGACCATATTTAACTTCTTTTCAAGGAAATTTGTTTACGGACTACATAAACTCAGTGTATGTTGACGTAAGTATTTGTTTTATATAAAATTCCCAATTTAATTAAGTTTAATACAGGGATACACCAAACCTCGTGAATACATTGTAACTGAATGGCCTATGAAACATACTTTGGGTGAGTTTTGGTCATTGGTGTATGATCAGGAATGCTCTGCTGTAGTGGTTTTATGTCAGCCACCAAGCCAATCTCAACAGTTTCCATCTTTTTGGCCATATAAATCAAAAATGGAAAAATATGGTCCAGTTTTCTCCGTTCACTATGTCTCTTCCAAAAATTATACAAATATAAAACAGTGGGAATATAAGATCAATAAGAAGGTTTAAGAATTGATTTATTTAAGAAATTACGTAAATATATTTTCGCGTTTTCTAGATTGTATCCCTTACAGAAATGATGGCAGGAGTAAAAGCACCAACAAAAACTGTTCAATTATTTCAGCTTACCTGCTGGCCAATGGGACATAAGGTGATTGTAGTAATTTAGACGAAATAATAATCGAAGTAAGATATGTTTGTTTCAATAGGTACCAACTTCAACAAATTCCTTAGTTTTTTTAATGAACATGGTTGAAATTTGGCGAGAAAAAACCGATTTTGGACCAGTTTGTGTTGTTTCACCGTAAGTACATAATAATTTATTTTAATATGCTATCTTAGCAAAAGTGGTCCATTAATGCAAAAGCTAATCTTTCTTAAAATTTCTTAAATTAAAATAATTAAAGTTTATTCTGTAATACAAAGCATAATTAATCCATACGTGCACTCGAACGAGAACATTCACACAGAAAATTATACGCACCCTTCACAAATACCGCGTGCAAATGAAAACTGACTTTATTTGAAAAAAGTGAATATAAAAAAAAAAATACTTGAGAGCAGATTTTTTTAATTCGTGGATCGAATGCAAAATAAAATATTTTAATATTATTATTTGACACAAAGTGTGCTTTGGGTCATTGTTCTGTTGGAAATACCAGGCAGTTCTGGCTTGCAGATTCTTTCAAACTGCTGATCAAAATGTTCAAATAAAGAACCCTGTCCATTAGACCGTATCACCTTGTATGGCAGAAAAGTAAACCTATATTTGACCCCACCTCAATCGTTAGACATTTAAAAGACATTTTCAAAACAAAATTTTTTTTTTAAATGATCCCTATGGTGCTTTTTTCGTTTTCTTTTTTTTTTTGTTATATCTTCGGTGTTTCTTGTCCGATTCTTAAAATTTTCCATGTGTGTGCTTGTTGATTTTTTGTTAATTTTTTCTGATGTTTTTTTTTCTAGAATCTTTTTTTTTTTGCGAATATTTACCCACCATATCTCAGTTTCTACTATATAATGAAGTTCTTAAAATGTCAAATAATTAAAGCTCATAAAAAAATATTAAGACCATGGGAACAAATGATATAAAATTTATTTTTGGCGCAGTTCCGACCCATTTTATCCCAAAAATAACACTTTCAAAATGTTCGTCACCTCATACTCGACTTTTTATTAGTAAAAAAAAACTTTGTTTTCTCAATCGAAACTGTTTTTATAAAATCAAAGCCGTTGTATTGTGTAGAGCCCCTGTTCGAGGCCTTAAGAAAACTGTCGCAATTTTTATCAATAAATATTAACAGTTTTCGTTGAGGCAATGTCAGTCAAATATAAACAACTTGTTTTTCCAAGCGGTCGTGCACAAGTCGGCCACAGCAGTCAGTGACGAAAACCGTTTCGGGCACATTTCCTCGAAGCTTGACAGTAACGAGCGCTACAGCCAGCTTGAATCCCGTAAAGATTTAGAAAATTAATAAAAAAAAAGTAAGAACTGAGATAAGGTGAGTGAATATTCGCATAAAAAAGATTCGAGAAAAAAAATCAGAAAAAATTGATAAAAAATCAACAAGTACACACCAACGTAGCCAGTCAAAACTCGGAACAATTCCCACGGAAATTACCTTTTTCCCACAGTACCATAAATTAAATACCACCAAAATTACCACGGTCAAAATAAACAAAAAAATTCCCACCGCAACTAAAAAATCCCACAAAAAATCCCACGATCCCATATGCATTTAAAAATCCCATACGCATTAAAAAATACCACAATAAATCAATATTTTCAGAAAATCTGGAGATGTTCAGAGAGCATTTTGTAATAAGAAATAGAAAACGTACGAACAAGGTCGTAACACTTCGTTCACTCTAACGCTTTACCACTAAAAAACCAAAGATATAATAGTGGTATTCAATGAACGCCGTATTTATGATGTTCATAGCATAAGAGTGATATATTTACAGAAGCGTATTTTGCAACAACAAAAAGTTATGAAATTTTACAAAGGTAACTTACGACATAAAATCGTGGTGTAAACAGAGCGTTTAATGCGTATAATGGTAATGATTGCATACGAAGTTTTGCTTAATAAATGTGAAAAAAATTATTTGAAAAAAAAGAATCCCAACTTCCCACGGCAATTAAAAAATACCACACTGAATTCCCACGCTAATTAAAAAATACCACGCTGAATTAAAAAATACCATGGGAATTTCCAAAAAAAAATTCCCTAGGGCAATTAAAAATTACCATGAATGAGATTTTTCCCACATTACTGGCAACCTTGGCACACACATAAAAAATTTTAAGAATCGGACAAGAAACACCGAAGAGATAACAAAAACGTAAAAAGCACCATAGGACCATTTAAAAAAAAATTGTTTTTGAAAATGTCTTAAATGTTTAACGATTCAGGCGGGGTCAAATATAGGTTCGTTTTTGTGATACGGTCTACTGTCCATATTTAGTGCGACAATCTAGTTTTCCGACTCCATTCACCGACCTTCAGCTCGATGCCATGATCGAAACTCCGCCATTCTTTACATTCGTTCTGCGCCATATATTTTGTTTGTCCATTCGAATATATTTTACTTACTCTCATCGCTGAGCAATACATTCATCCAGAAATCTGTCAATTTGTCAATATACAGTATTCCAAAACCGAGTCCCTTATTTTTGCTAATTTGACCGATGAATGGAGTTTTCTCTGCTATGAAATCCGTTTTCTCTTAAAACACTTCGAACTGTTTCGGAATGCACATTAACACTGTGTTTGATTTCCAAGATTTTTAAAATTTCTACAGTAATCCTAAAGTTTTCAATGTGACTGTAAGGTATAACTTGAAATAAATGGTGTTTTTTTAAAGGCACATAATTTTGAATTGAATTAAAATACTGAAATAACATAACTTCAAACTGATAATTGGCTTTATTAGAAAGTAATTTAAGCACTAAAGGATTATAAATGTTATGAGATAAGATAATTTCAAACTGATAATTGGCTTTATTAGAAAGATAATTGAAGCACTAACGGTGTATGAATAAAATTTAAGGCATGTGAAGCATTACCATCATCAGCGTAACCATTAAATGCGTTATCGGAAAATTATTCTATTTTTCAAAATAAAATTTTTTCTCTTCTGCAGATTTTTAATCTAATAACTGAAACAAAAAAAAAATTATTTATTTGGAAAAGTTAAAAAATGACAAATCAGAAGAGCATGTTTTTTCATAAACCTACATATACAAAATACAAAATAGAGCATACAAAATCAGGGAAAGCTACACGGATATGCAGCTTTTCTACACGTTTTGACCAGGATTTTGCACCCATCACGTTTGTGCATCTTCCCTGCACGTACGTTTAGAAAGTGTAGATCTAGGCGCGGCATTTAGGTTTCTTATATGCGAATGTAGAATCAGAGTTTCTACATCTACATTTAACTTTTCTACACGTACGTTGTAGATCTATATTGACCAAAAAGATCAAAAAAGATAAGAATTCAGTGAATATTCATTGCCGTGTACCATTATCATTCATATTTATAAATAGATCCATGAACCATCTACCAGGGAGAATATATTATACGGAGAGGTCTCACAGAGAGCAATTTCATGAATCCACTTAACATCAACAAAGGCTCCTTAACAGTCGACTTAGCACCGGCAAAACAGCGCTGTTATGGAATCTAATGCTGTTGTTATTTTTCAAGCAATTTTCAAGCCACAAAACATACGTGCGTTTGACATGTGGTTCGATGTTGCCTTGTGTCCAGACGGTTTTTTTTTCAATAGGTTTTCTAACTACCCTATAGGAACAAACTAACTAGTTTTTAAAAACAGCTAATTAAAAAACTAATTTAAAATAAACTAGTATATAAAGTACTTTGAAATATATAAAGGCGGGATCCACTTCAATTCTAAATAGTTTTTATTGCATTATATGTGAAGTAATTGAAATACTACTTAAAAACAAGTTGTTGATAAACTACTTTGAATTATATTAAGGCGGCATCTACTCTGATTTGGACATGTTTTAATTGCAAATTTTTATTAGATTACAAGATTATAAATATTTAACCATGTTATTTCATCAAATATTATTAACTTTAGGCTTCACTAACATTTTGTTTCAAAAAGACATATTTTTTTATTTACGACATTGAGCTGCAAGACAAACGTGGTAAACACACTTTAAAACTAATAAACTGCCTCAAAACCCTGTGAAACGATTCAAAATTCTTTATTATTTAAGATATCCAAATTACAAACTGGTACTGTTTAGCAAACATTGCACAATATGGACTCTGTACGGAAATTGATGCATTGCTTAACCATTCAGCAAACACCTCATCGCTTCAATAGTAAAGACTCACGCCTTTCCCTACGTAGCGTCGAGTCTGCTTCATCACTTGCGATTGACACTTAAAAGAAGCACTAAGCAAAATATCGGTGTGTCCATCGACCATGATTAATGGTTGCAAAGCATGGAAAATCCCGCTGACACGCTTGTTTAGCTCATATTTTGAAATGAAGCATCAAAAAGCTGGCTCGTGTTAAATCCGATCAATTGGATCGGCACCTTCGCTCATGTACCCAGGCGGTGGATGTCCGTTTTTGTAAACTGCTTCCGTGGTACGCATGCTCACATATAAGCGCAGAGTTCCTCCAGTTTCTGGAACTATCACCTGTTGGAAGCAGAAATAGTCCAATGAAGAAAGGAATAATGAAATTATATCGCAGCGTACTTCTGTTACGCTCCTTGAATGTAATTACTAGTCCTTTTTTTAATTAACTGGCAATGAGAATGGCAATCAGAATTTCAACTAGTTGTGGTTGACAAAAAACTACTTTTAAATTAGTTGATTTTCCTACAGGGTAGAGACAACTTTCTGTATGTAATTTTTTTTTGTGCTGGAGTTGTTTCATGAAGCTTGGCATGAATCACTTTTGAATTATTATAAAATTTTAAATTATTATAAATTATAAAAACGCATCCATAGATCTCAATTAAGCATTTAAATTAACTTATGCATGCAAATTTCCAAGAAATCAAACACGTACAGTGGTGTCAGCATAAAAATTAAAAAACCATTATTTGCAATATTTTCGACTACTTTTGTACTGGAGCCCATCTTAAGGTACACTTTTTACAAAAACCCTCATAGATCTCAATTAACCACTTAAAATAACTTATGGATGCAAATTTTCCAAGAGATCAAACGCGTACAGTGGTGTCAACATTATAAAGAAGTGGTGTCAAAAATAAAAACCCATTATTTGCAATATTTTCGACTACTTTTGCACTGGAGCCCATCTTATGGTACCCTTTTTTACAAAAACCCCATACATAGATCTCAATTAACCACTTAAAATAACTTATGCATGCAAATTTTCCAAGAAATCAAACACGTACAGTGGTGCAGGTAGAACATTTTTTCTTTTAATGAGGGTTCAGTTTAGCTTAATTCCTTGATCTGCCTGTTATAAAATTTCACAAGTATCTGATCTGTCTATGTTCGAAGCAGCATTAATTATTGTTTGCTTTTGCAAAAAAAAAAAAAATATTGAAGCAAATTTTTAGAGATTTCAAGCAAGGCAGTTTTTGGTTTTCCGATTTCTTGACAACTTTTGCACTGAAGCTACCTTAGCTTAAACACTAGAAGTTGATTATGTAACTATACCTATAACTGATTGCCTTGAAAAATGTACGGAAATCGTGTGTATATAGTTTATTTCATAGTTTATTTCAAAATGAATTAATTTAACAAAGTAGCTGTCATATTAGGATATACTTTTTAAATCCAATTTAACAAAAATCTTTTTTTGTGTCAAATTTGGGACGCTTTGATCGTGACTCTCTGATCGAGAGTTGAAAACATAATTCCTTCTCGACGTGCCTCCGACGCAGCCACGTTTGATGATTCTGTGGCGAGTTTGACATGTCTTTCCGTGCCTTGAATATGACAAGGTGTTTCAATTATTTCGTTGTCCAAGGTGGCATCACCAATCTTTGCAAGTTTTTCGATGCTTTCGTATGACATTCTATGGGTGTTTGGTGGTTCAGCAATTCTTTTTACGAACATTATCAACAATTTTCCGATAATTTGAAGGCAAATATCTTGAATTTCTGAAAAAATTAAAAGAGGATGCTGCCGCGCGTGACGGAATACTAATATTTAATGTTGAAATACATTGGAACATACACCCGAATAATGTATGTTGCCAATTTCTGTAAGTCTTGCGTTGGTTGTGCTTGTGACACGAAATAGCCCAAAACTCTACTGGCTTTTGTAAGCCAACGCGCGTGATAGATGCGTCCCGGTTTCTTATTAGCTAAAGTCGTCGAACAAATGCCTGTCGCTATTGCAGTAGCGAACAAATATTTTTGATAGGTACTTTTGACAGTAATTCCGATATTTGGTGGCATACTTCCCTCAACAAATGAAATCGCTTTAAAATTTGCAATCTAAAGAAATAAATTAAGAAATAAATAAAGAAATAATTTAAAAAAGATTTAATGCCCTACTTTGTGTAGACAGAATAACTTTTAGTACGCACCGTATTTTCTACGTTTATATTTCTTTGGATATCTTGTCGGTTATTTTAGCTGGTCCAGTTGTAAACGAAGAATCAAATAAATGGCGAAATGCCAATTCAATTAAATGTAGCATGCAAATGAATCAATGTAACGGTCTATCCAGATCAACCTCCAAACAGCGCATAATTCTATTGTTGATGCCGGTGTTTTTCACTTCGCCATCAGAACAAACACCAATTAAGTCCGATATATTGTGATCCTTTGTTTTGAAAAAGTTCAAAACAATTTCGGCAGTGGATTTTGAATATGGCTGCTTTAGAATGGTTAAATGGGTTTCGTCAATTATTCGCGGATGGCGCGTTCTATCATCCGTTTTCTCCAGGGTAAGGGTTTTGTGTCTTCTTTCGTCGAATGCAAAAACTTTAATATTAGAACTACAAATGTATTCCTGCATTACTTTTTCTTGGTTTGCCTCTCTTTCGCCTACAATTTTATTTTTATCGATAATTATAGGCTTTCCAGTTCTTTCGACTTTTTGTTTGAAATTGGGTATCATTGACAAATCCTTTATAAGCGATGATGCTAAAGCATCAGCTACTCGATGATAAATTTTGTATCGATCACATTCTAATGCAAAGTTTGGCAAACACCTTGCCGGAAGCAGGCGCTGTTGATGAGCCTGTTGTGGGGTACTAAACGCGCTTGTGCTTGGTAAGTAATCGCTTTCGCTGGTCAGCTCAAAATTGTCTCTTAAAGTGTAAGCCTCCAAGTTTGCTGATATTATTGATTGCTGATACGCGTTGAAATTAACATTCGACGCTCGCCACGTTGGTCAAAAATGAAATCGATTTCTTCTTCTGGAATTTGGTATTGAACGCTGCATAAACACTCATTTCTGGCACATTTGCAATGAGCAATGTCAAATAATTCATCATAAATGTGGAATATTCGCACGAGTCTTATGTTTTATTATATCCTGATAAGTCGCAACGACTTTGTTGCCTTTTTATGATTCCATTCGATGATATAATTGGTATTGTAGTTTTTTTCCATATATCGATCATTTCATATGAGACGAGGCTAGAAAAGTTTTTCAATGATAACCATTGTTTTGATGTCTGGCCGCGAATCTCCTTGATGCCAGTTGTATTCGGCGCAAGATATCTGCTTTAGTTGGCAATTTTTCGTTGTTTAAAATACTCGGCTTGCCCAGAATAAAAATATCTTCTTCACAGAGAACAGTTTCAGCCATCGCTGCTAATGTTCCACTGGATGCCGAAGCCATTGATTCATTAATTTCAGTGTTAATAATTTCTATTTCATTTCTCGCCATGGATTTTTTAATTTTCTTAAGGTGGTTCATAACATTCGCGGCAGAAAAAACAGACTTTTTTTAAAACTTCATAACTCAATCAACAACAAACATTTTCCAAAATTTTTTTTTATTGTAGAGAATTGAACAAATTACAAGAAAAAAATTAAAAAAATATTATTTTCACTCCAACATGGTTTTATAGAGCTCCAAACTAGAGGCAGAGAAAAAACGGGGCCTCGTGGTTGCAGCGCTGGCCGTTGCAAAAATTGTCCGATCTGGAAAAAAATTACTTTTTTAAATCTTAACAAAAAATTGGTTATCGTATGACACGAGCTTTTTTTTGTAAATTTTTTTCAATTTTTGGTGATGTTTCAAATTTGAAAGTGCGATTTTTCGAAAAAATTATTGACTTTAAAAATTCATACAAAATCGAAAAAAAAATTTAAAAAAAAAGCTCGTGTCATACGATACCGAATCACGTTTCAAAAAATACAAAAAAATTCCGTCAAGAAATGAACCCGCTAGTGCCGCAACCAGTACGAAAAACATAGTTTCGAGATAAACGCGTTCAAAGTTTGTGAACAAAGAAAAAAGGTTACCTTCAATCTGCCATGCCTGCTTCGTACTGTATGCCTTCGTTATCTTGTGTTGTGCTGTTTCTTATAGTTTTTTGCAATCGTTTAGCAATTCGGTCTTCTTTTGAAGCTTCATATGCCTTCACTCTGGCGCATTTCAAACGATTTGCATCATTTCCTTTGGAAAAATTCAATGCTGTAGCTCCTATGGTGATACCAAGTAGTTCAAACATTTGCAAATAACTATAAGCGCCGACATTGTAAGTAAAAAACCTCTTTTGCCTTTTCGATCTAAAAAACGACGCTTCATTTTTAAATTTTTCAATATTTTTCACAAAAAACCACGACTTCACGCTGCAAAAGATGCCAAATAACTGAGCATATAAAATAAAAATTCCACTATATGAGTTATAAATATAAAGAAATATAAAGAAATTCAAAAACACAAAAAAAAAAAAAAACACACCCTTCAATTAGGTACGACATAACAACCACCAAAAGTCAGGTAGCAAGTAACAAGTATATACCAACTGCCGTACGTAGGTAGCGCAAAAATTAAAAATGCGCTCTCACTAATCCGGCTGTAACTTTTGAACCCGTAGGAATTTTTCCATGAAATTTTCTTAGAATCTTAAGAATATTTACTAAAATACAAATGTCAATGTCATGTCCCCCCTTAACACACTCTGTACACAAATGAATATGACACTTAACTTTTTCAGTGTTATTTCATAAACCTGAATGGTTTACTTTCGTTATTTCCAAAATTTTTGATTCCACTAAAAAGATGATCCGAAATGTAGTGTATTTATTTTCTCGTACAGAAGATCCTCGCCAAAGTTTTCCTTGTTTTTGTGTTTTATAAATATACTTTTTCACAAGGTTTTTCAATTTGTTTCTGTGAATGCTTAAAGAAGGTATTCTCACAAGAGACAGTTCTAATAAACTAATAATAAGAATGCCAAAACAAAACTATCTTATAAAAAATATACCTTTTTAAAGACACAATAGTTACAAATAAACCAAATATGTAGAACAGCTACTTGTAAAATTTTATAACAGGCAGATCAGAAACTTAAGCTAAACTGGACCCTCATTAAAAGAAAGAATGTTCTACCTGCCAACACTGTACGTGTTTGATCTCTTGGAAAATTTTGCATGCATAAGTTATTTTAAGTGGTTAATTGAGATCTATGGCGGTTAGTCGAAAATATTGCAAATAATGGTTTCTTTTTAAATTTTTATGCTGACACCACTGTACGTGTTTGATCTCTTGAAAAATTTGCATGCATAAGTTATTTTAAGTAGTTAATTGGGATCTATGGGGTTTTTTGTAAAAAAGTGTACCTTAAGATGGGCTGCAGTTCGATCTTTCTAGAAATCTGCATGAATAAGCTATTTTTGATGGTTAATCAATATCTGTGTAATTTTTTGTTACTTGAATTAGTTAATTAATGGTTTTTTGTTTCTATGCTGACACTCTTGTACGTAGTCCGATCTCTCTGAAAATGTGCATGTATAAGCTGTTTTTAATAGTTAATCGATATCTATAGTATTTTTTTTATTAAATTTTTCGTTAGATGGGCTCCAGTACAAAAAGACTCGATTTTCATAGAAAACCGCTATTTGGGGAACCAGGAATTCATTAAACAAAAAAAAATTATTTTCTGCATTGTCTCTCCGTCCTATTTCATTATTTAGGGGTGGAATTGGGTGTTAATTCTTCGATACACCCTAATATATATATATATATATTATGCCATTATAAGTTTTAGTATTGTATGCAAGTTGGTATGTATTTATTTAAATTTTTTTATTCTAGCTAAATCTGAAACAATAATTACAATAATTACAATATAATATATAATAAAATAATATATATAACTTTAATATAGTGTGGGAGTGGCCTTACTTTGTATTTTGTACTTTGAATAATTTACTTTGATGTTTAGAAATTTAGTTATCTTAGATTTTAATTTTTATATTTTTTCAAACTGAATTTGAAAAAAACGAGTTTTATGAAAGGCGTTAACGAAATCGGTTGTAATTTCAATTTAATTTAAATAAAATTTGGAAAACTCTTCAAACTATTGAAATCCAATACCACATTTGCGGGCTCAACCGTGCCGCGCACGAATACGAAAGAAGCTATTAAGAAGAAAAATTTAAGAAGTACTAACAGTACAAAGCAGCAGCCGTGAACTACCGTGTGAGATGGATTGGAATACCGCAACCGAAGAAGAATTGCTACAGGCGTGCCACCACTACCAACTATATAACGAAGGCGATAAAACTACCTTGATAAGACGAATCAAGCTTTGAAGAAGAAAAATCAAGAAGGAAGAAGACGAAAGAATTAAGGCGGAAGCTGAAAAGAGAAAGATGAAAGAAGACGAAAGAAAGAAATTGGAAGCTGAAAAAAAGAAGAAAAAAGAAGAATTTTTAAGACGGGAAGCTGAAAAAGAACAAGAAAGAAGGAATAATGACGAATTTTTGAGACAAGAAGCTGATCGAGAGCGAGAAAGGAACGAAGAGCCTACACGCGTCATACAGGAGGCACTCAGAAGGAAAGCTGAAGAAGATGAACGAGGTTTTGAAGAAAGAGTACAGATCGAGCTGCAGCGTCTTCGCAGCATGGAAATTGAGGCAACATGTGAGTTACAAGCTTTGCAGCAGCCAAGCGATATTTGTGAAGAACATGAGAGGAATGAGCAACCTAATTTAAGAAGTCGTTACGAGTTCTCATTTCGTGGCATAGAGGAATCCTTGAGAAACTTTTCCGGTGATGATGGTCGCAGTGTGAACGAATGGCTGCGCGAATTCGAACAAAATGCTGAATTGTTGCGGTGGACTGACCTGCAAAGATTCATCTATGCTATAAGATTGCTGAAGGGCACTGCAAAACTTTTCATAGACCACGAGTGCAAGGCTAAAACTTATGCTGGCTTGCTGCCGCGCTTAAAAAAGAATTTAAGTTAACTATCAACAGTGCTACTATCCTTCGAATGCTTTGCCAGCGTAAGAAAAGCACAAACGAAACTTACCGTCAATATATTTATGCAATGCTCGATATTGCTGCTCAAGCTAACGTTGAAATGAGCGCAATCATCGTTTACATTGTCGATGGCATACTAGGAAACCCACAGATGAAAGCGTTTCTACACGAAGCAAAGACTATAGCTGAGCTCAAGGACAAATTACTGACATACGAGTTAATGCAGTCGAAGATGAAACCAAAAGAAGAAAATCCAAGAGTACCAGTTCAGAAGACTACCAAGCATATCGACAATAATGACAAAAGTAAGTTAAAATATTGTTTTAACTGCGGAGATAAATCGCGTTCTTCAAACACATGTCCCAACAAAAGCAAGGGACCCAAATGTTTTAAATGCAATTGATAACGTGGAGGGATGATTTATCTGGAACGATATACCATCTGAGAATTTTCCCCAAAAGAAGCTTTTAGGAAAACTGCAATCTCAAGCTCAGTCAAGAGTTGCAGTATATGAAACAGAAAAGAAAGGAATTAGGAATAAGAGAGAGGTTTAGTTTCTTTCAGAGTTTATTTCTTACCAACGATATGATTTGATGTACAACTAAAAGGTAAGTGTCTTTAAAAATTAAAGCTAGGTAAGAAGTAAGCTATAAATTTTCATGTTTTACTTATGCTATAAATGAAAGATGAACATAGATAAATTTTTGGGACAGCGATAAGCGCCATCTCGTTTTTGACATAAACATCGCCGCCCGCCTTGCAGTATGGCTGCAATGTAAATTAACATTTTGTTTTCATTAAGAAAATCCACTTATATAAAATAAAATAATATAACATATGAAAATAATAATCCATTAAATATTTTGATAATTCAAGCAATATAAAATAAAAATATTTTATATAAAATACAATAAGTAGGTATATTTTATGTAGGTAATGATGAAAAGAAAAACGTTTGCATTTAGTATATATTTCAAGTCTTAGTGCTTTTTTATAGAATGCGAGGTTTGGTTGTGTTTTAAATTGCGCAGGAACCTGAAAGTATCCACCCAAATACGGTATCTTGGGCAACAGGAAGGCCACCAAGACTTGGCATTAGACCAGCTTTTATTATTTTTGGATACAAGTCAACACCGAGGACGAGAGATATTGGGGCTGACTTATAAAAATTCGGATCTGCTAGAACAGAATTTGTTGAAAATCTGTTTTTAATTATTGGGTCAATAGATTTGGTCGGAGTTATCATTGTAATGCGGTGATCAGCCTTCATTGTGGCCGTAATTTTAACATGGGAGTCGGAATGAGCTCGTATGACAACAGAGCAGATTTTTTCTTGTCCTAATATAGCAGTCCTTAAATTTAATTTTTTTATTAATGAACTGGAAATACGGCTAACAGAGACGCATGGATCTATTAATGCCCTCGCTGGATACAAGGTGCAGTTAACTTGGAGCTTAATTACTGCCGTAGGAAAGAGCGTCACAACATGCTGGGATAGTATGGAAAATATAGTCACTGGCTTTGTCGAAGCTGCTGCTTGTTGAATTAAAGATGGAGATGTTCGTAAACGCTTGTGTAGATGGAGAAGCGTATGATGATCTTCCTTGCAATACAAGTCCCACGCGAATGCTTGTGAGCAAGACAGTTGGAGCAATATTTTTGGATTAGAACAGCTCTCATACGATCCTCGATGTTCATGGATAAAAACTTAAAACAATTACGGAGAGCGTGGTAACGTTTGCATATGAGACATTGGACTGCTTGTTGTTTTCGATTGCTTTTCTTTAAATGCTGCTGTTCTTGGTTTTTGCCTGCATGAGAATTGGCAAGTTTTTTGTTGTTATGTGGCATATTGAAAAACTGAAAAGATGAAAAGAAAACAAAAAACGGAGATAGAATCATCAAACCAAACTTGTTAATCAGTTGGAAGAATAACTAGCTTCGTAATGGGACGAGTGATAATTTCTCGCTCAGTTCAAATATCGACTACGCGGACACGGTTGTCATTGCCAAAATAAACTTTAGATACTTTGCCTAAACGCCATTCATTTGGTGGAATATTTTCCTCTCGAATAACTACCATGGAATCGACCCTAATGTTCTCCTGTGGTCTTTTCCATTTGTTTCTTTTATGAAGTTCTTTTAGATAGTCGTTTTTCCATCGCGAGCAAAAAGTTTGTTGAAGTGCCTTTAATCTTTGCCATCGATTGATAATAGAAATTGGATTTTCGTCTATCTTTGGTTCAATTGGAGCCAATAATGGCCCACTTACAAGAAAATGACCGGGTGTTAAAGCAGTGATATCGGTTGGATCATCTGACATAGAGGAAATAGGACGTGAATTAAGGCAAGCCTCAATTTTTGATAAGAGCGTTGAAAATTCCTCAAAAGTGTACTTAAAACCCATTGCCGTCTTTCTGAAATGAGTCTTGAAACTTTTGACCCCAGCTTCCCACAAACCGCCCATGTGGGGAGCGCCAGGTGGAATGAAATGCCAGGTCAAGCCTTGATGGTTGAAATTAGGGACCAAAACAGTGCGAGTAGCCTGCATGAACTCTCGAGCTAAGTCTTTGGATGCGCCAACAAAAGTTTTCGCGTTATCAGAGTAAAGATTAGAAGGACAACCACGCCTTGAGACGAAACGGCTAAAAGCTGCCAAAAATATTGGTGTAGAAAGCGTGCTTGTAGCTTCTAAATGGATTGCCTTTGTAGCGAAGCAAACAAAAACACACACATATCCTTTACTAATTAAACAATTTCTGCCCGTGTAAGTTTTAATTTCAAACGGACCAGCAAAATCTAGTCCTGTATTTTCGAAGGGTTGCGTTAAAGCAGTACGCTCTGGAGGTAAAACTCCCATTAGTTGAGTGCGTGTCCTTTGTTTATAAATGACACATATTTTACACTGATGTATTGTAGTTTTAATCAAATTTTTTACTTTTGATATCCAAAATTGAGTACGAATAAGACGCAGGACTAATTGGTTACCACCATGAAGAGAGATCTCATGAGTGAAACGAACTAATAAACGTGCTAAAGGATAATTATATGGAACAATAACTGGATGTTGTTCATTATATGACAAAGTTGGTGATGACGTCAGTCTTCCACAAACTCTGACCATGCCAATTTCGTCTAAAAATGGATTTAAATTTAGTAAGCTGCTTGAGGATGAAATCGTTTGCTTTAGGGAGAGGGATCTATATTCTTCTGGGTACTTTAACTTTTGGCTTAGGATAATAAGTCGAATTTTCGTGCTTTCAATTTCGGAAGCAGAAATATGAATGGTAGTGCAATCAAAAGAAGCTCGATAATTTCGATGCGTTCGATTTAAGAAACGAAATATGTATGATATGACTCTAATAGCTTTAGGAAAAGAGGAGAAATGTTTGAGGAGATCATCATATTTTTGAAAATATGTGAAATATGACTTTATTGGTTTCATTTCCAGTGCTGTGTCGTGGCCAGATTTTTGGGCCAGATTTGGCCACTGACTTGGAGACAGTTTTAACCAAAAAGGACCATGCCACCATGACTCATTGCAAGTTCTTGCGGGGACATTCCACGGATAGCTATATCAGCTGGATTTGAATGTGTATCAACATGAAACCAATTGGATTGACCAACATTTTGTACTATTTTTGACACACGATTGGCGACAAATGTTGTCCATTGGCATGGTGGTTTTTGAAGCCAGACGAGTACAATAGTAGTATCTGTCCAAAGAAATAATTTATACTTTTCTATTTGCATTTGTGGAACAAAAGCATTTACCATGCCTGACAGAAGCACTGCGCCACATAATTCGAGTCTAGGTAGAGATATCGTTTTAACAGGTGCAACTTTGGTTTTGACAGACAGTAAATGAGTGGAAACTGGACTTGTTTTTGGATCAATCCGAACATATATAGTGGCTGCATATGCTTTCTCTGATGCATCGCAGAAAGCGTGGAGTTCAATGTTGCAATCTGGCCTATATTCAATCCATCTGGGAATTTTAATAGTATTTATATGTGTATAATTTTGTAGAAATGTAAGCCACGTTCGAAGGCAATTTGGAAGCAAGTTTTCATCCCAATTAATTTGGTCTAGCCAAATGCTTTGCATTAAGATTTTTGCCTGAACTATGCATGGAGCTAGCCAACCGGCAGGATCAAAAAGCTTGGCAATATGGGATAGAATCTCACGTTTCGTGTATGTTGATTTTGCAAACGGTGTGACAGCGAAATAAAAACTATCAGACCGAGCGTTTCATCGTACGCCGAGTGTTTTGGCATTGCTGCTGTCATCGAATTGCAAAAAATCTTCGTTTAGAAGGTGTTCTCGAGGAAGGTCTTTAAGAATTGCTCGCGAATTGGATGTCCATTTTTTCATTGAGAAACCAGCTGAATCTAAAGCAGCAATTAGCTCATTAATTGCCTTGTTGGCAGTTGAAATATTATGACTTCCAGCAAGAGCGTCATCAACATGCATTGAATTGCGCAAAATACTAACGGATACGAGGATTGAACGTCATCTGCTAGTTGAAGTAGAGTACGGATTGCTAAAAAAGGAGCACAATTAACTCCGAATGTTACCGTTTTAAGTTCATAATCACAAACTTCAGTTTGTATTGACTGACGAAAAAGTATTCTTTGGAAAGATGTGTGTTTAGGATTAAGCAATATCTGATCAGTATGCAAAACATCGTTAAGACTTACACCATTAGTAGAAGCACTTGACGCATTAAATACTACGCGTAGCTTGGTTGTTGTATTTTCCGTTTTAATAACTGCGTGATGAGGCAAATAATATTTTACGGAAAAATCGTTGAATTTTGAATGTTCTACTCTGGACATATGGTTTAAATCTAAATATTCTTGAAGAAATTGTCGTATTGAAGTTTAAATTTAACTTTTTTTAAAAGACGATACTCGTTTCTTAGAAATTGACCATAGGCGATAGAACGCGAATCCCCCAATTTTACACTTTTTGGATAATCTTCTTTAAAAGGAAGCGAAACTATATATCGCCCATCGGTATTTCTTTTAGTAGTGCGTACAAAATATTCCTCACCAAAACGATCGGAATGAGTGAGGAATTGTTTTTGAGGGAGATCCTCCACCTCCCAGAAGCGAGAAATTTCTCGATCCAAGGACACTTCATTAAAGTAAGAAACACAAGTTGAAGAAGCACCAGAGTTGCCAGCGATTGGGCCAGTCAGGATCCAACCAAAAATCGTTTGTTGCGCTACTAAGGAGCCACATATGATACGTTTTAAGCCGTCCAGCAAAATAGATGGAAAAAGATCAAAAGGTCTATGTTTGAACTTTTTAAAAATTGGTTGTCTGCCCACTGTATCGGTGGAAGGTCTTTTAAAATTGTAGGATCAACCGAACTTGCTGGAAGACTTCCTATTAAGTGTGGAAGCACAAGAGCTGATGCTTCGATTTAAATATTAGAATCAACTGCTGAGGTCAAAATGAAAGAGCAAGCCTTTTGGGACTTCGCAGAAATAGTGTTGTTTAAACCGAAACTTTGTGCCTGAATTGCACATGAAGGAAGCTTGAGTAATTTAAAAAGTTTGTCTGAAATAAATGTTCCTTCAGATAATAAGAGCTCTTGCGGAATACGTAGTACCCAAATGATATATATGCACCATTGCGGTGCCCAAAAGAACGCATTTAGAGCTAGAAGCAAAGCAAGCTTAAATATTATTGGTAGAAATGGAATTATCAGTGGACTGTACTTGTAAAGCATGCGAACTTTGAATGTTAGAATCATTGCTTGGTCTAGTTGAATGCGAAAATTGATTTTTAGTTCCAGAGGTAGAAGTTAGAACTTCGCGATGTAAAAGAGTATTGTGTCGTTTGTGACAGGTGAAGCAGTTATGGGGACTTTGGCAATTTTTCACAGAATGTGTTTTCGCAAAACAGTTGATACACAATCCGAATTTTCTAATAATATTACTTCTTTCATCAGAATTCATTTGAAGAAATTGGGGACAGTTTCGAATGGTATGCTTTTCTCCAGAACAAAGTTTGCAAGGAATATTGGATATATTGACAAGATAAGTGTTAACCTTTTTAGGAGCGTATCGAGAAGTGGTATTGAAGGTCGGTTTGGAAACATTGGGCTTTGGAGAAATCGAAAAATTGATATCCGAAACAGATTCAAGAGTTCAAAACCTGTTTGTAAGGAAAAATTCTAGTTCCTCCCATTTAGAAATCTCAGTCTTACTGCTAAGTGACTGTTCCCAAAGTGCTAAAGTTGCATCAGGCAACTTAGTCGAACAAAGAAAAACTAGAATCGAATCTCAATTATCGACACTGACATTATATAACTGGAGGTGGATATGCAACCGTTAATATCCCTCTGCAATTTCTTTATTTCGCTGCCAGACTCAGAAGTAACAGCTTGAAGTTTAAAAAGTATTCGCAGTTGGCTATTGACAAGAATTCGTTTGATTTCAAAACGATCTTTGATATTCTGCCATGCGATAGGAAAACCTTCGTTTGTAAGAGGAGATTTCTTTATTATATCACGAGCTTCACCTCGTGTTTTTTGATTAAGGTGAAACAACTTTTCAACTGGACTAATTCATGAATTGTTTACGTACATAGCCGTAAACATGTCACGGAAAGAAGGCCACGAAAGATAATCGCCGCTGAAAATTTCCATGTCACATAGTGGGAGACGGGCGCTATGCACGGGAGCGTTGTGGATTGATGCTGAAGTAGGCATGTTTAAATGGTAAATTTCTTGCTGTTGAACTGCTTCTTGTTGCACTAAAAGTTGTTGACCATATTCGGATATCTTTGCAACACAGCTTACGTATGTCTTATAAATAAGTCCTACGATATCTTGACTTTAATGTTTCCACATCGATTGCTTCTGCTTCACCATCGCAGGCAGCAAGTTCTTTCAGACACGCATTGTATGATGTCTTCACTTCAGTCCAAATTGACTTGATTTCTTCTTGATGCACATTTAAAGCATGTATAGTGTGACCACTTACTGCAGTTTCGTTGAATTCCGCTTGGAACTCTACTAAAGTGTCAGTTACACTAATAAACGTTTTCAGTGAACCCATGGCAAAGAGTTAGAAAAGGTTTAGGGTAACGCCGAAAGTGTATGAGAGGAAAGTTGAAACAATATATTGGTTAAAACCACAAAGGAATCTAAAACAGGTTTCGCATAAAAAAATTATTGTAGCACTTTATTATTTATTCTATGTTTAATATTACTAAACAAAGTTAATTTATAGTATTCTTTGTTCGGTCGGGAATAAAATTCTCTGCAACAGAAAAAATAATAAACCCAGTTTAGTTTTTAATTGCCGAAGATACCAAGAATCTATCTAAAAAGTATCTCAACATAAACTTGTAGGAGAAAATTCACAATGGAAACTTAAAAAAATCTCAATTATTATATTTCTTAACCGAGATCTCAAGAACCTTAATTAGAACCAACCGGAACCATTAATTTTTTATAAAAACTTGCAGAATTGGGAAAAATATCATTTAGTTTGCATATAAAAATAAAAATTTGTTTTTATAACCACTTTACTGTATTATAGATATAAACTTTATAAACAAAATAGATACCAAACACAAATTTTTAGAATCTATCTCTAACACTCTGGATACTAAGTTAAATAAATATACATGTACGTGTTCATGCTTTCATGTCTTTTAATGTATTTATTTCACCTTTTAGTTGTTTTTTTTTTCTAGGTTACCTTTTTTTTGTTTTTTTTTTTTTTTAATAATAAAAATGTAGTAGTTTTTGTTAAGTAGATAATTATTAAATAAATTTAAAATAAATTCGATTTAATTTACTGAAAATGCAAGGAAAATTAAAAATGAAATGTTGATTGGCCTAAATGTTGCAAGTTTTATTACTCAAGTTAATATACAATGTAGGCATGTATATAGAAATAATTATATGTAATACCATCAGCAAGTGAGTGGATCAGGTTATTGCCAGCACTAACTTTCAATTGTTTTAAATAGAATTATGATTTTTTTTTTTTTTAATAAGAGAAACATTGAGTGTAAATTTGTTTCTTTGATTTTTCTCTTATATTTGTGAGAAATTATTTCAGGTTGAGTGTTGTGGATCGGAAGAGATCCACAACAATTAAGCAATTCGTAAACCACTCAAATGCAAAAACGTTAGAGCATATGCATTAATACCTTGCATTATGTTTTGAATTTGTATACACATATATGTTTAAATAAAAGAAGATAAAAAAGAAGATAAGAAAGTCTACGTACCAACTGACAGTGCTTGAGTGGAATGTAATACCGCTTTTTTTTTTTTTTTTTTTGACTGAAATCACCTTTCTATGACCCTTTACCTCTGCTTTATTATGCATGTATATAAACTTTATTTTGACATTGAAATGACCTTTCACTTCTTTTTTTTTTTTGTTTTTAATTTTTAAACTATTTAAATAACCTTTTGTGACTTTTAATGGACTTTTTTGACCTTCGTTTTTTGGTTAACTTCTTCTCTTCTGTTGTTTTATTTAAAAATATATCATTTAGCGAACTTTTAATATTTTCTTCCTTTTTTTTCTATGATTGAGAAAAAATAACCTTTTGCGAACCTTTAATGCTTTTTAACCTTTTCTTTTCTTTATTTCAGAAAAATCTATCGTATCTTTTATGGCTTTTTTTTATCTTTTCTAATTGATTTCTGAGTTTTAATACTTCTTTAAATTACTTCTATAGATTTTATAATATTTTTATAATTAAAACGCTCTTTTCATAATTTAAACCTTTATAGCGTTGTTTTTAGGTATTTTTTTTTTTAACTCACTTTAGTCTAGCACAATTGTAATTTATTTGTTTTTATTAGCGATAGAATTTTAAACCGTATCATATATTATTTTTCGCGCAGATTTTGCCTATTTTTATTGCCACAGGTTTTGCCTATTACGCTCGCACTAAGACTGAAATAATACTATAGGGAAAAAAATGCAAACGCACCTTGAGTGATGATGATGACTTGAATAATGTGAGAGTTTGGCTATGTAGAAATACTGGAGTATGAAGTGTGGAGTATGAAGTCTCTCTGAGAACCTTTCTTTGCTTTTGGAACTCTTCTTTCGGGAATCTTAGGAATTTATCCGGCTCGTAGGACCAAATGATAAGGTGGAGGGATGATTTATCTGGAACGATATACCATCTGAGAATTTTCTCCAAAAGAAGCCTTTAGGAAAACTGCAATCTCAAGCTCAGTCAAGAGTTGCAGTATATGAAACAGAAAAGAAAGGAATTAGGAATAAGAGAGAGGTTAAGTTTCTTTCAGAGTTTATTTCTTACCAACGATATGATTTGATGTACAGCTAAAAGGTAAGTGTCTTTAAAAATTAAAGCTAGGTAAGAAGTAAGCTATAAATTTTCATGTTTTACTTATGCTATAAATGAAAGATGAATATAGATAAATTTTTGGGACAGCGATAAGCGCCATCTCGTTTTTGACATAAACAGCAATGATTATGGGCATAAGTCGAATAGCTGCTCACTCAAAAATTCAAGCAACTCAAAACCATCCTTATACATGCTTGGTAATAGAGGCTCCTACAAAATTATTACTATAAATGGAGTACAAATGGAAGCTCTAATTGACACTGGTAGCCAAATCACTGTTATTCGAGAAGAAGCATTCCTAGCGAATCGATTTGGGAGCTATTCCAATTCTGACACGACCGTTTCTAGAGTGGGACGATCATCAACAAAAGCGATTGGAGTGTTCAATGCGAAGGTGGTAGCAGATCATTGTGAGCTGATTGGACAGTGCCACATAATGCCAAATGAGTGTCTGAAAGTCGATTTAATTATTGGAATTAATATGACAAGCCAAGCTGTAGTGATTTTTTCAAAAGATGGAGTTTCAATGACGACGACGACAAATTCACCAAGCAAAACTGAGATATCAACCGTACTAGAGAAGGAGTTAAATTGTTTGTACACTTCTAATGAAGAAACGTATTTTCCCGATCTCACTGATATTCAAAGTAAGACATCTCAAGAAGAAGTCAAGAAAATGATAAGGGAGTACAAGCCAGAACCAATCAAAACGTCACCGGTGAGTTTGAAAATTATGCTCTCGGACGATATACCAGCATGCACGTCGATTGCCTCATGTTGAAAAGGTTGAGGTAAATAAGCAAATCGATGCGTGGCTGAAGGATGGCATCATTCAACCTAGCATTTCCGAGTATGCAAGCCCTATTGTTCTCGTAAGCAAAAAAGACGGAACAAAGCGGCTATGCGTGGATTATCGACAGCTAAATAAGAAGATTGTGAAGGACAAATATCCGATGCCCGTTATAGAGGATCAAATCGATATGTTGCAGAATAGCAAAGTATTCAGTACCCTTGACCTTGCAAATGGATTCTTCCATGTAACAGTAGACAAAAGAAGCCGCAAGTATACATCTTTCGTGATACGAGGAGGTCAGTACGAGCTTTTGAGAGTACCGTTTGGACTATGCACCAGCCCGGCAGTTTTCCAACGCTTCATCAACACGATTTTCAATCCATTGCTAATTGAAGGCATATTACTAATTTACATGGACGATTCAGCAATTCAAAGACTTAAGCAAGTTTTGAATGTTGCAGCAGAGTACAACCTGAGCATAAAGTGGAAGAAGTGTCAACTCTTACAGAAGAATATTGATTTTTTGGGGTACGAGATCGAAGGTGGCAAAATCAAGCCGTCACCGCTAAAAACAAAGGATGTACGTAATTTCCCAGAACCGAAGACAGAGAAGCAAGTGCAACGGTTTCTTTGATTGGCTGGTTATTTCCGCAAATTTATCAATAACTTTTGAACGACTGAGGAGAAGACGAGCAGAGGATTGCATTTGAACGACTGAAGGAGATCATCACAGAACGACCAGTGCTAACACTTTTTCGACAAGAAGCGGAAACGGAACTTCACACAGATGCATCAAAATGGGCATTTGCAGCGATTCTCATGCAGAGTGAGTACGATGACGGCAAGATGCATCCGGTTCGTTATCTTAGTATAAGAACATCAGAAGCAGAACAAAAATGTCACAGCTACGAGTTGGAGGTTCTGGCTGTGATCAAAGCTGTTCGTAAGTTTCGCGTTTATCTTCTTGGACATCACTTTAAAATCATTACTGACTGCAAGGCGTTCGAAGCAACCATGAAAAAGAAAGATGTTCCGAAGATATCACAATGGGCACTATATACATGCAATAACAATTGAGTTCAGCTACTACAGCTATATCGCACTTCCTCAGCATTAACCCATCTAAAGCCACTACCCAGTAATCATTGAAAATACCAATGTTATGGATACCCGTGACCACAAACAAGTTAATGTGGGAAAAATGTACCCACCAATAAATGGGTTGGGCTCAGGGACAACACAAGACGTAACAACTAACCATGCGTATACATAGATCTAATTACACAACTAATTTTAATCTACTTTTGAGTTGACCTTTTGACAAATTAACATCAAAAACGCTACAATTGTTAACAATGGAACTCATGCGACTTAAAGGAGCAGTAGCCATATAATTTGTTCTACTAAATGGCAAATAAATTAAGTTGTTAGCGTTTCTACTGCTTCCACGGTTAGTGTTAAAATTTATGTGAGAAAGAAGTTCTGGAGAATCGAATACACCTGTTATGAGTTGGTGTAAATATACGATATCTGCCGATTTCCTTCGATCACCTAAAGACTGCATTTTTAATAGTTTTAAACGATCCTCATAAGGAGGAAGGTCTAATATGTCAGTTCCACTTAAGCCCCTTAGAGCAAACTGAACAAAACGTTTTTGGATTCTTTCTATTCGATCAACATGCACATTGTAACTTGGGGACCAAACTTGACTTGCATACTCTAAGTGAGGACGCACGATTGCATAATGCTATTAGTTGTAATCATGCTATTAAATTCTTTGGCCCAGCGTTTTACAAAACCAAGCATTTAAGATGCTTTTTTACAAATATTATCAATATGAATGTTAAACGACAGCTTAGAATCCATGCATATACCTAGGTCTTTGACGGTGTCTACACGACTCAAGGCAGTATCTTTAATCTTATAATCAAAAATAAAATTATTCCTTTTTCGCGAAAAGGTCTTAGTTTGGCATTTATCTGGATTTAAAAACATATTATTTTTAGAACACCAAACTTCAAAGGATTTCAGATCAGACTGGAGTAGATCTGAATTATCTCTAGAATTAATCGTTCAGTATATTTTCATATCATCGGCATAAATAAGCAGATGAGAGTGTTCAATGACATGAGTTACATCATTGATAGCTAAAATAAACAGAAGAGGACCAAGGTGACTACCCTGAGGAACACCTGATCCAGCAATAAATTCAGAAGACAATGCGCCTCGGAAACGTATTTGATAAGATCGCTCCACCAAATACGATTTAATCCAGTTCACAAAATATTGTGGAAATCCCATTAACTCAAGTTTAAATAAGATTAGATTGTGTGGTAGCTTATCAAATGCCTTACTAAAGTCAGTGTAAACACAATCGACCTGGTTACCAGAATCAATAGAATTTAAGCAGAATGTTGTAAAATCGAGAAGATTAGACACAGTGGATCTGCCATTCACAAAACCATGCTGACGAGTTGTTATGACTTCCCCACAGTGAATTTTCACCCGATCATACACCATCCGCTCAAAAAGTTTTGGAATCGATGAGAGCTTAGCGATAGGCCTATAGTTACTAACATCGTTCCTGCAACCCTTTTTAAAAATAGGACTTATAAATGATTTTTTCCAAAAAAGTGGAAAATAACTTTCGTTAATAGATTTATTGAATAATAAAGAAAGTGGTTGACTCAAAAGGGAACCGCATTGTGTTAACACTGCGGCAGGAACACCGTCAGGTCCAGCACCAAACTCCTCATCGATCTATCTAATATACATTAAAATATCCTCTGGAGTGAAGGATATATGATCCCAAGATACTCTGGGTTCGGAATTCATATATTCAAAGTACTCTCCATCAGGAGTAAAAGAATCTGAACAGAATGATTCTTTAAAAGGATTGGCGAATAGGCCACAAATTTTGACGGGATTGTCAGTAAATCCCTCAGGAGTTCTAAATGAAGAAGGAAATCCATCAAATTTCTTCTTTGTGTTTACGAATCCCCAAAATTTCTTTGGATCTGTCAATATTCTCAGCTTAACATTATCTAAATATTCGTGATATAATGTAGCTGAGCGATTTTCAAATTCCAGAAACAAACGTTTGTAAGTTTCTAGGTCGTTTGAGCCTAAGCTACAGACGTATTTCTTCCATGCCCTATTCCTGTTGTTGCGAAGAGTCTTTAAATCTTTTGTGTACCGTAAGGGTACGCAGAATTCCTCGCAAATTTGAGACTATAAGGTACGGATTGAGAAAACACAGCAAAGAGTTCCATATAAAAAAAATGTGTGGAGTCATCAAGGCAATTTCCATTTATATATTCCAAAATTGCATTAAGTTTACCATGAAGCAACTGATTCAACTTCAAAAAGTCAGCTTTTTTAAAATTGAATTCATAAAGCTTATCTGCTGAATTAGAATTTACTCTATTTACTCTGTCAGATTTGTACCAAATACTCAATGGTGGATGATATTCATCAACAGTAGTTAGAGCATGAAAGGCCCTCTTAACAACAACATTGTTGCTGTCTGTAGTTAAGACCAGGTCAAGAAGTCTTTCGAGACTATTATAAATACAACTCACTTGTTGTAAGTCTGAACATATATTATCAACAAATATATGTTCTTGGCGGGTTTTCGAATTAGATGCACATTAGTACGTATCATCGTCAGAAGAATGCCATTTTAAATCAGGTAGATTAAAATCGCCCAATAATAAAATGTCGTCATTAACGTCAAGTAAATCAATTGTGTAATCTATGCACTCCGCAAGGCTTGCATAGACCTCTACACTACTCTTAGGAGGAACATACGCATTAATAACATATACATTAGAGTTACAATGTATAACTTTAACGCAAATTAGTTCAATATTAGAAGAGCAGGGAATGCCAACAATAGAACTGACAAAGCAGTTCCTTACAGCCAAAAGGACACCACCACCGACAGAAGAAATATTTGCAGTGTATCTGTCTTTTCTAAAAACTTAAAAACTATTGTCAAACAATTCCAAATCAGTAATGCTTCCGTTCAGCCACGTTTCTGTTAACGCGATAATATCCTCAGAGCAATTTTGAGTTGATAGAAATAAGCTCTGCGTCTTAGAACGTAGTCCCCTTACATTTTGATAGTAAAGGGACAGCCTATTTAGTTTTTTTGAGTCGGCTTGAGTCACCCTTTTAGACTTCTTTTTTGGCTTGAACTCAGTAACAAGAATATTATCGGCCCACAAATTAGATTTAAGAACAGTTCTTAAATCTTCGGCAGCAACTGTTAGAATAAAAGAAGCATGGGAAGGCTTATTACCAATTTTTTTGCATGAACAGAATGCATTTGAGTTCACTAACTTGGATTGCCTGACAAACGTCAATATATTTTCTATTGATGTGTCGGGCTGAAGACGTGAAATGAAAACATTTCTGGTCCTCGAATCTGCTCTTAAAGTCAAATGACTGTAAGGCATAGTTGAAATCGAATTTGGACTACTAGTCAATGGAGGAATAGAAGATGGTGCATAAGAAATCACCGTATTATTATTTTCTGATGGCATTGCTGAGGGCTGCTCTGCCTTGGAAGGTCTGGAGGACGCCTTCCGACGCTAATTTTTGTTTTTGTTTTTCCTCTGTCTTTTAGAGCTTTTAAGGTCTTTTTCTGATGAAACTGACAAAATTCCGCAAGAAGCAGTCATGGACGAAGGAACCGAAATGTTATCCTGAACAGTAATTTCATCAGAAACGCTGATAGTGGGTGCGGCATTAACTTCGCTAAAAAATGAAACAATTTCTCTGAAGTTATTATTTAACAAGTTAAGGCTTTCCCCGAAAAGCTTTATTTTAGAATAGAGTTCATCCGGGGAAAGGGCCCTGCACGAAACACAATACCAGCGAAGACCAGATCGGACTGACATTAAATCGTCAAGGCACGATTTAGAAATACCAGCACAAGAAGCATGGAACATTCGCTCACATGGGCCAGAACAGCTGAAAATAGGGTAGAGAATATTCTGGCTTTTGCATTGCTCGTTCAGAGAACAAGCAGCAATATTATCAATGGAAAAATAATCCATTGGAAAAAAATTTAAATTATTTTGTGAGCGTTTTTAAATGTAAAATGTGCTTTCAGGGTTGGCACAGTTAAATGCAGCGTACACAAAGTGTTAAGCACAATAACAGCACTAAAGACTCTCACTGCACAACAGATAAACAAACACCGCATAAAGAGGAATAGAAAAAATTAGGCATACAACCACTAGATTGTGTGAAGTCCAACAAAAACTGTTCTATATAAATAACACAAATTATGTAATCACTAAAAGAACACTAAACAAAATTATTTTTTTTTCTTTTAAAAACACATAAATACAATTCTTAATAGTTTTTAATACATACGATTTAACAAAATTTTAAATTTTCCACTATATAATTACTATTACAACACACACTAAAAAAAACAACACCGATACCGACAAGTAGACGAGATCAACTGATTATTGACTATTGCTGCAAGAGTATGACTGCGAGGTGATTCACCGATCTGGAGAAAAGATGAAGAATGCAGATGCACTAAGTCGGATGTACATGATCCAAAATATAAGTGTTCTTAGTAGCATAAAGTCCGCTCAAGAAAAAGATGAGCATCTTAAGCTGATAATCGAACTACTAAAAGAACGAAACTACGACAACTACGCGATGCATAACAAGATTTTGTGCAAAAATATCGACGGCAACTATGCAATTGTAGTTCCAGATGCAATGCGGTATGGCATTGTTAGACGAGTACACGATCAAGGACATTTTAAGCAGAAGAAAATGGAAGACATTATCAAGAAGGAATTTTATATATCTAAACTTAAGGACACTGTCAATACTGTAATACAAAACTGTGTACCGTGCATATTGGCTGAAAAGATATCTGCCAAGCAAGAAGGTTTCTTGCATCCAATCCCTAAAAGAAGTATACCACTTGACACATGGCATGTGGACCACGTGTGTCCGATGCCATCAACAAGCAAAAACTACAAACATCTGTTGACAATTGTAGACGCATTTACCAAGTTTGTTTGGATATTTCCTACTAAGTCTACAACTGCATCAGAGACAATTGGTAAATTAAAACTTGTAACAGATATTTTCGGAAACCCAAGAAGGATTATCTCTGATAGAGGCACAGCATTCACGGCAGAAGTTTTTCAAGAACATTGCAAGCAACAAGGCATCGATTTAATTTTCACAACAACTGGCGTACCAAGAAGCAGTGGACAAGTAGAGCTTACGCACAGGACTATTGTTACTGTTCTGTCAAAGCTTTCAGTAGATAATCCAGAAAAATGGTATCAGTATGTTAGTGCAGTACAGCAGTATATTAACAAAACGACGAATCGATCAATCAATACATCGGCTTTTCAGCTAATGATTGGAGTTTCAATGAACACGAAGGATGACATGCGCATCGCAGATTTGATTAAAGCCGAGATTATTATGGAACACAATGAGGAACGCGAAGATTTGAGATCCAAAGCAAAACAGCAAATACAAGCCGTTCAAAAAGAAAACAAAGCAAATTTGGACAAAAACAGAAAAACTGCAAGGCAATATCAAGTTGGCGATCTAGTCTGTATAGCTCGCACACAGCTAGGAGGCGGAATGAAGCTAAGACCAAAATATCATGGACCCTATGAAGTCACTGATTACCGAGGAAATGACCGATATAATGTAAAAAAAGTTGGTGACCATGAAGGACCTGGAAAAACATCTACGAGTGCGGACCTTATGAAGCCTTGCAGTGCAGTTGCGGTGCTTGTGGAGACATCCGGGTCGGATTTAAAGTAGGATGGCCGAGTGTGGGAGTGGCCTTACTTTGTATTTTGTACTTTGAATAATTTACTTTGATGTTTAGAAATTTAGTTATCTTAGATTTTAATTTTTATATTTTTTCAAACTGAATTTGAAAAAAACGAGTTTTATGAAATGCGTTAACGGAATCGGTTGTAATTTCAATTTAATTTAAATAAAATTTGGAAAACTCTTCAAACTATTGAAATCCAATACCACAATAGTATGTACTTATGTACTGCTATATCTATATATATATAAAAATCTAATGTTGTCCGTATGTAACACCATCACATCTGAACCGTTCCAATGGTGTTGTTCAAATTTGAAGGTGTGTTTGGCCAGTCTTGGCGCGAGTTTTAGTGCTTATTTGTACAACATCGGATGTGCAGTTCTCGAGATATTGCAAAAATATTTAATCCTCTTTCGCCCATACGATTTCTCAAATAAAATCACTAAAAATCAGTTTATCGGAAGTAAAAGCCACAGAATATTGAAACTCAGAATAGAGTTACCACTTGGTACTGTCTTTCAAATAGAAATTTTGAGAGGCATTGGACAAGGGGGTGTGGCTCCGCCCATATAAGCTAAGTTTTTGACATCGAATAACTTTAGATGTAAATATCACAGAACATTAAAGCTCAGGATGGAGTTGCTACTTGGTGACGTCTTCTTAATAAAAAACTTGGAAATGCATTACACAAAGGGGTGTGGCTCCGCCCATATAAGCCAAATTTTTGATATCGAATAGCTTTAGAAGTCACAGCACATTGAAACTAAGAATGGGGTCACCACTTAGTGATGTCTTTCTTATAGAAAAATTGGACGGGCATTGGACAAAGAGGTTTGGCTCTGTCCACATTAACCAAATTGTTGATATCGAATAGCTTTGGAAGTAAAAATCACAGAACATTGAAACTAAGAATGGAGTTGCTACTTAGTGATGTCTTTTTTATAGAAAACTTGAAAATCACATAACATTGAAGCTCAAAATGAAGTTCCTATTTAGTGATGTCTTGCTACCGGAAAACTGGGACGGGCGTTAGACCATGAGCGTGGTGTCAAACAAAGGGTCAAATTAAAGTGTTGAATGTATTTATTAATGCGCTCTAATGCCGTCCACCTGATTGTTATAAAATTTTGTCAATTTATTGCTTGCACTAACGTGAAGGTCATAGGTTGCATTAAGATTTATAAATAGAGATTTTCGGCGCGTATTTTTGAATAATTTATTTTCTTCTATCTCGAACTGCAGAGAGCGCTGTAAAACAGATCCTAAAAAAGATTGCGAAAAACTCCTAAGGCGCTCATTCAAATCTTGTGAGAATTTGTTAATGATGGTTCTCAGGTACGGTGAGTATTTTGGACTAATCTATTTGCCTCTATCTTGAACTCCAGAGATAGCTGTAGTACAAATCTCTAAAAAATTGTGAACAACTCCTAAACCGTTCATTCGATTTGTATGCAAATTCGTATTTAAGAATTTTTCGAGAACGGAAGATGTTTTTTACGCTATATGTTTTGCTGTATCTCAAACACCAGAGGGCGCTGTAGAACCAAATTCTTGAAAACTCGCTAAAAACTCCTATGCCTTTAGTAGATACAATATGGTAGTTTTGGGCTAGATGGCGCGTCGGCGCAAGCCGATGACATCCCTCCGGTCCAGCGCCATCTAGTGGGGGTTTTTTAGATAATAATCGGCAAGTTTGGGGTATGTCCTTGCTTAAAGCTATTAAAATCGGGGAGTTTGGGGTATGTCTTTGCTAAAAGCTATTGAAATAGGCAAGTTTGGTGTATGTCTTCGCTTTAAGCTATTAAAATCAGCAAGTTTGGTGTATGTATTTGCTTTAAGCTTTTAAAATATAAACGATTTTGGGGTATGTCTTTGCTTTAAGCTTTTTAAATCGGCAAGTTTTTATGTATGTCTTTGCTTTAAGCGTTGATCATAATTTTATTTACTACATTATCGGTAGTGGTGGTCAAGCGAGCTATTATTAGTGTTTGCATTTTTTGGTTTTTTCTTAACCGTCAAATGCCTAATACCAATGTCTTAAGTTCTGCGTGACGAGTTTAGCTTAAAAGATATGACTTCCGTTGCGAAAATCTGCATTTATATTGTTTGGATCATTTTAGATTCGGGGAACTTTGAAGGGTTAAAGAAATGTTTGTAATTTATTATGGTGGTGATAGGTATTGGGTTTATGTATTAGGTGCAGCTGAAGTGGAAGCGAGGAGTAAGTATTAGATTTATATAAGTAGTTTAAGTATTGGATGACAACCATTTGAAACATAGGCGTATATAAGTGGGATACATCTGAAATACAAGTCTCAATTCCTCGGTCAAGTCGTCCAGCAAAATCTCCGGCTCTGGCTTATATTTTAAGTAAATTCAAGTGTCTGTGAAGCTTCGAGATGCAGAAACTTCGAGAACATTTTAGAAGCCGACTTATGTCATTGTATGCCGATGACGTCACATATCCCCATCTCGATACGCCAGTTATAGAGGTATCAGTCTTATTTCCATCGCATATAAGGTGCTCTCAAGCGTACTGTGTGAAAGATTAACCCTCCGATGAGTGACAGTTCTGAACTTCAGGGCCGTGTGAAAAGGTCCTTACGGACCTTTTTTGTAAATCATGTTTTTTTCATATAAAAAAAATTTTTCTTTTAATTTTTTTTTGTTTTTATTGTTTATAACTAAATTCTACATACAATAATAATTTTTTCAATTTTTTTAATTTTTTTTTTTTGCTTGAATTTTCTTAAGACTATTATAAAAAAGTTTAAAAATTATTTTTGTTGAGCGTGTTTTTTCTTGTCCCCCCGCCCTGTGCGCAAGTGTTGCAGCGATGTAAAAGTGTGCTATGTCCTCCGCAAACAGCGTTTCCGCAGCCGAAGCAGTGTGCCCGCGTTTTCCGCTGCCGCCCGTACTCAGAACGGCAAAGGCGACATGACGGTCTACTTGACCTAGCCGCAAACGACGGTGCATTGCCTTCCATCGGTCTTGATAATACCTGAAATGAAAAGAAAAATAAAAAACAAATAAATATATATTCTATTCTTGAATTTGAAGATGTTTTTCTTACCCTGACATCGAATGCTTCCATCGCATTGCGTATCCTTGGATATGAGGTTATATGGTTGTTCAGGGCACGTTCTTCGATATTTGGTGTGGCCAATTGTTTCGTTAGCAGTAACAAGAACGACCGCCTCTGTCACTCCTTTTTATAGGCTTCATTTCGTTGTAAATCGTAAAAGCAGCAAATGCAGCGACGTCCAGCATATTATAAAACATAGCCAACGGCCATCGTTGTGTTGCTCTTTTGCAGCTGTAAGTGCCTAGCATTTGATCCATGGTATCAACGCCGCATTTGTTGGCGTTGTAATCTAATATGGCATAGGGCTTCCGCTTCTCGGTTTGCTCGTCAACGAGGCAGGTGTAGTGCATTGTGGAGAGCACGTTCACCACTTTATTTTTTTTCGGCACGTATGAGCATACCGCTATATCCCCTTCGTTAAACCCAAATAATGGTGCGCTTCGGGTTCTTCTTGAACTCCTGTGGAATGAATGTTTTGTTGTAGCGCACTGTACCAACATATGCGGTCTTCCTCCTCAACAAAATACGCGCCAAGTCAAGAGTGGTAAAGAAATTATCCGCGTATATAGTACGGCCAGCATCTAAATATTTTTCCACAAGATCCAGCACTACGTTCTGCCCTTGGTTTATCTCCCGTTGTTGGTTGGGCAGTTTTCCAGAATATACCATTCCCTTCACAGGATAATAACTCTGTGTCGCATAACCACCATACTTTCAAGACATACTTAGCTGGCTTTGACGGAATATATTGTGTGAAGCGGGTGCGGCCTCTGTAAGGGAACAACTGCTCATCAACTGTTAGTGCTTCATGAGGAGTGTAAGCTGCTGCCAAGTTATGTTGCAACATTTGCCAAATATCGTCAATAGCCGCAGTTTTGCTGTTGATGAGTCGCTGTTGTCGAGTATTTCCATTGTCGAATCGAATAAATTGCTTTATACACATGAATCGATCGTACGACAACGCAGCTTTGTATATTGGGCAACGCGTCGCGCCCCATAATTCCATAGCTGGTTCATGGTTTGATCTTGTGAGTCCAGCATACAAAAGAATAGCTACAAAGGCGTCAAACTCTTTCACTGCCTTCCACTCCTTTTTCTTCGTGGGATTCGCCAAATTCCATGCAGCAATAAAAAAGCAATAAAGTTCATGTCTCCGACTTTTTCTTAGAATTTTTTGTTTTTACCATCATCCCTAATGTCTTTGAGTTTAGGTCTTTGTGTTCAGAACAAGTAAATTATGTGTTGAAACAATAAAAAAATTATAATGATGCCCAAAAACATGCATTTATTAGTGAAATTCAGTACAAGGTCCATACGGACCTATTCACACGTCCGCGTACTATTCTCACTAAAACCTCAAGAACTCAAGAAAGTAATGATCCGATCGGCTTGATTTTTTTTCCAAAAGATACGCAACAAAATACTTTTGGAATACAGAGTAACTTTGGGGGGCGGGGTTGAAGTGGCCGAAGTAGGAGTAATTTCAGTTTGAAAAGGCAAAAAGGTCCCTAGGGACCTTCTCACTCATCGGAGGGTTAAAGCCAATTACAAAAACACTGATTGGACCTTATCAGTGTGACTTTCGATCTGGTAAGTCCACAATAGACCAGATTTTCACGCTACGACAAATCCTGGAGAAAACCCACGAAAATCAAATTGACACACACCTTCTCTTTGTCGATTTTAAAGCTGCGTTCGATAGCCCGAGAAGGGATTATACGCAACAAAGTTCGATAGCCCGAGAAGGGCCTATACGCAACAATGTCTGAGTTCGGTATACCTGCAAAGTTGATTAGACTTTGCAGAATGCTAATATCAGAATGACGTTGAGCAATACACACAGCTCCGTTAAGGTAGGAAATGACCTCTCCGAAACCTTCAATGCCGAAGGAGGTTTCAGGCAAGGCGATCCACTGTCATGCGATCTCTTCAACATCATCATGGAGAGGATCGTATGAAAGGCCGGTGTGCATCGTAATGGCACCATTTTCTATAAAGGTGTCCAGCTCCTTGCGTACGCTGATGATATTGATATTGTTGGCAGAACCAAGAGAGATGTTACTGCTGCTTTCGCCGCAATCGAAAAGGAATCAGCCAAAGTGGGTTTGATGATAAATGAGGGTAAAACAAAGTATATTCTGTCTACAAACAAGGGAGTGCGGCTCTTAGACTCCCACGTTTCATCCGGCAGCTATAACTTTGAAGTAGTCAAGGAGTTCGTTTACCTTGGCACCGCTATTAATACCAACAACAAAATCAGCCTGGAGATAAGGCGAAGAACAATAATTGCTAATAGGTGCTACTACGGGCTCAGTAAGCAACTAAGTTCCAGAGCCCTCTCTCGATCGACAAAACTAACACTCTACAAGACGCTCGTTCTACCTGTGCTGCTTTATGGCGCTGAGGTATGGGTAGTTTCGCAAACTGACGCAGCCGCTCTGGGGGTGTTCGAGAGAAAAGTTCTTCGCAAAATCTTCGGTCCTGTTCGAGACGGCGATGACTATCGCATCCGAATGAACCACGAGCTGTATGAGCTCTACGAAGACATTGACGTAGTTCGGCGTATAACTGTGTAGCGACTACGCTGGCTGGGTCATGTCCATCGTATGGACGACGAAGCTCCAGCGAAAAAAGTGCTCAAGGCGAGGGTCGCTGATCAACGACGACGAGGGAGACCATGCCTCCGATGGATGGAGGCTGAGGAAGCCCTAACCGCACTTGGTGTATCCGATTGGAGAGGCGCGCTCAAAGCAGAGGCGCCTGGCGAGCGCTGATGATGTCGGCCGAAACCCGAACACGGGTTGTTACCGCCACCTAAGTAAGTAAGTAAGTAAGTTTGAAAACTATGATAGTTTAGCTAATTATGATAACACAAATTATGATACTTTTTCGGCCCGAATCTGACTAATATCAGCAATTTTGAAGTCCCAGCTGGGAATGTTTCCTTAGCTATTTCAAATCTTAAATCAAGTTTTAAATTTGAACGTGGTGGTTTCCCTCAATGTTTTTTTAACTTTGTATGAATAATATTTCTGAACCAATTGCTGTTCTGTTAAATATTTGTCTTAAAACTAGAATTTTCTTAAACTCCTGGAAAATATGTTTCGTAATTTCAATATTTACGATCAGATAGTTTGATCAGATAATTAAAAATAAACTACTTAATCATGTTAAAAATGCAATAAGTGATTATCAGCATGGTTTTATGCCTGTCAGATCGACTTGTTAAAATTTGGCACTTATTTCGGCTGAAATAGTGGACGCTTTGGAGTATCGGAATCAGTTAGATGTAGATGTGACTGATTTTGCGAAAGCCTTCGATAAAGTTGACCACAACATTCTACTCTTTAAATTATAAAATTTGGCTTAGCAGAGGGTCTTATAAAAATTTTTTAGTAGTTTTTTAAAGGATAGAAAACTTTTTGTCAAGATTGGTGAAATATCTTCTGATACTCCTATAAGAGCTTTCTCGGGCATTCCACAAGGTACACATTGCGGTCCATTATTGTTTTTAATTTTCATAAATGATTTGCCTCAGTGCTTTGAAATTTGATGACGTTAAGCTTTTTCATAAAATATCACATTATTCTGATTGTTTTAAGCTTCAATGAGATCTGATTCGATTTCACAATTAGTGTACTATAAACAACTTAAATTTGAATATAAGGAAATGTTGTGTGATTACTTATGCCAAAAACATGAACCCAATCAGTAATAATTACTCCATAAATAATAAAGTTTTGGCACGAAGATTGGAAATAAAAGACTTAGATGTAGTATTCAATTCCAAATACAGCTTTAACTTTCGCTATGACTTTATCGTAGCAATATCAAACTCCATGGTTGGTTTCATTAAGCGAAACACCCAAAACTTCAGAGATCCGCACACAATTAAAGCACTTTATGTGTCACTTGTGCGCAGTATTATTGAATTTTGTTCGATTATTTGGAACCCTTTCTATGTCGAACATTTAAATCGCATTGAAAGAATCCAAAGGAATTTTACAAGGTATGCGCTCAAAAAGATGCAATGGCCGGATGTTCTTCCATCTTACAATGTTCGACTTAAGCTTCTTGGGCTACAATCTTTAAAGGATAGAAGGTTATGTTCTTCACTTTTATTCGTTTACAAGATTTTAGTCGCTAAAACTTTATCTATCGAATTTTCGAATTATTTCGTCCGGTTTGTTCCTCCAAGGAATCTTAGAAATACAGGATTATTAGAGGCAAGGTTTCATAGAAGCAATTATGCTCAGAATGAACCTATTAACAGGTGTATTCGGCTATGTAATAGCTTTTTTCATGTATTTGATTTTAATTTACCGGAAAACCGCTTTAAGCTTAATATATTTATGTTGTTTAACTAAATAACTTAGCTATGTATTATTATTTTGATTTTGATGAATTGTATAGTCTGTAAGATTTCAATATCAGTAGACTGAAATAAATAAATAAGCATACATTTTAGGTCTACTTTTGAGTTTATACATTAAACTATATTATTATCCGATATACTATATAATATATATTTTTAATCTCTCTGTCCCGGATGGTCTTCACTGGTGATCTCGAAGCGATCGTCGTTTCCCTGATTAGCATTGCCAAAGATGTACATTCTGTTATTGTTCGTACTTCGATTGTTGAAATTTCTATTTGTATTACCAAAGTATTACCAAATCTGCGCTAGTTATAGAGGTATCAGTCTTATTTCCATCGCATATAAGGTTCTCTCAAGCGTACTGTGTGAAAGATTAAAGCCGATTACAAAAACACTGATTGGACCTTATCAGTGTAGCTTTCGACCTGGTAAGTCCACCACAGACCAGATTTTCACGCTACGACAAATCCTGGAGAAAACCCACGAAAATCAAATTGACACACACCTTCTCTTTGTAGATTTTAAAGCTGCGTTCGATAGCCCGAGAAGGGATTGCCTATACGCAACAATGTCTGAGTTCGGTATACCTGCAAAGTTGATTAGACTTTGTAGAATGACGTTGAGCAACACACGCAGCTCCGTCAAGGTAGGAAATGACCTCTCCGAAACCTTCAATACCGAAAGAGGTTTCAGGCAAGGCGATCCACTGTCTTGCGATCTCTTTAACATCATCATGGAGGGGATCGTACGAACGGCCGGTGTGCATCGTAATGGCACCATTTTCTATAAAGGTGTCCAGCTCCTTGCGTACGCTGATGATATTGATATTGTTGGCAGAACCAAGAGAGATGTTATCGCTGCTTCGCCGCTATCGAAAAGGAATCAGCCAAAGTGGGTTTGACGATAAATGAGGGTAAAACAAAGTATATGCTGTCTACAAACAAGGGAGCGCGGCGTTTAGACTCCCACGTTTCATCCGACAGCTATATTTTTGAAGTAGTCAAGGAGTTCGTTTACCTTGGCACCGCCCTTAATTCCAACAACGAAATCAGCCTGGAGATAAAGAGAAGACGATGACGAGGGAGACCATGCCTCCGATGGATGGACCAGGCTGAGGAAGCCCTAACCGCACTTGGTGTATTTGGTTGGAGAAGGCGCGCGCAAGGCAGAGGCGCCTGGCGACAGCTGATGAGGTCGGTCGAAACCCGGACACGGGTTGTTACGGCCACCTAAGTAAGTATGTAAGTAAGTCATATAATTTAAACTAAACTCGTCACGCAGAATTTGAGTCATTGGTATTAGGTATTTGAGGGTTAAGAAGAAAAAAACACTGATAAGAGCTCGCTTGACCACCACTACCGATAATGTAGTCAATAAAATTATGATCAACGCTTAAAGCAAAGACATACCCCAAAATTGTTGATTTTTTAAAAGCTTAAAGCAAAGACACACACGAAACTATCCGATTTTAATAGCTTAAAGCAAATACATACAAATGTCGGTATCGGTGTTGTTTTTTTTAGTGTGTGTTGTAATAGTAATTATATAGTGGAAAATTTAAAATTTTGTTATATCGTTTGTATTAAAAACTATTAAGAATTGTATTTATGTGTTTTTAAAAGAAAAAAAAATTAATTTTGTTTAGTGTTCTTTTAGTGATTACATAATTTATGTTATTAATATAGAACAGTTTTTGTTGGACTTCACACAATCTAGTGTTTGTATGCTTAATTTTTTCTATTCCTCTTTGTGCGGTGTTTGTTTATCTGTTGTGCAGTGAGAGGCTCTAGTGTTGTTATTGTGCTTAACACTTTGTGTACGCTGCATTTTACTGTGTCAACCCTGAAAGCACATTTTACATTTAAAAACGCTCACAATATAATTTAAATTTTTTTCCAATGGATTATTTTTCCATTGATAATATTGCTGCTTGTTCTCTGAACGAGCAATGCAAAAGCCAGAATATTCTATACCCTATGTTCAGCTGTTCTGGCCCATGTGAGCGAATGTTCCATGCTTCTTGTGCTGGTATTTCTAAATCGTGCCTTGACGATTTAATGTCAGTCCGATCTGGTCTTCGCTGGTATTGTGTTTCGTGCAGGGCCCTTTCCCCGGATGAACTCTATTCTAAAATAAAGCTTTTCGGGGAAAGCCTTAACTTGTTAAATAATAACTTCAGAGAAATTTTTTCATTTTTTAGCGAAGTTAGTGCCGCACCCACTACCAGCGTTTCTGATGAAATTACTGTTCAGGATAACATTTCAGTTCCTTCGTCCATGACTGCATCTTCCGGAATTTTGTCAGTTTCATCAGAAAAAGACCTTAAAAGCTCTAAAAGACAGAGGAAAAACAAAAATAAGCGTCGGAAGGCGTCCTACAGACCTTCCAAGGCAGAGCAGCCCCCAGCAATGCCATCAGAAAATAATAATACGGTGATTTCTTATACACCATCTTCTATTCCTCCATTGACTAGTAGTCCAAATACGATTTCAACTACGCCTAACAGTCATTTGAATTTAAGAGCAGTTTCGAGGACCAGAAATGTTTTTATTTCACGTCTTCAGCCCGACACATCAATAGAAAATATATTGACGTTTGTCAGGCAATCCAAGTAAGTGAACTCAAATGCATTCTGTTCATGCAAAAAAATTGGTAATAAGCCTTCCCATGCTTCTTTTATTCTAACAGTTACAGCCGAAGATTTTACAACTGTTCTTAAATCTAATTTGTGGGCCGATAATATTCTTGTTACTGAGTTCAAGCCAAAAAATAAGTCTAAAAGGGTGACTCAAGCCGCTCGCCAGACTCAAAAAAACTAAATTGGCTGTCCCTTTACTATCAAAATGTAAGAGGACTACGTTCTAAGACGCAGAGCTTATTTCTATCAACTCAAGATTGCTCTGAGGATATTATCGCGTTAACAGAAACGTGGCTGAACGGAAGCATTACTGATTTGCAATTGTTTGACAATAATTTTCAAGTTTTTAGAAAAGACAGATGCACTGACAATATTTCTTCTGTCGGTGGTGGTGTCCTTTTGGCTGTAAGGAACTGCTTTGTCAGTTCTATTGTTGGCATTCCCTGCTCTTCTAATATTGAACTAATTTGCGTTAAAGTTATACATTGTAACTCTAATGTATATGTTATTAATGCATATGTTCGTCCTAAGAGAAGTGTAGAGGTCTATGCAAGCCTTGCGGAGTGCATAGATTACATAATTGATTTACTTGAAGTTAATGACGACATTTTATTATTGGGCGATTTTAATCTACCTGATCTAAAATGGCATTCTTTTGACGATCATACGTACTATTGTGCATCTAGTTCGAAGACCCGCCAAGAACATATATTTGTTGATAATATATGTTCAGACTTACAACAAGTGAGTTGTGTTAATAATAGTCTTGAAAGACTTCTTGACCTTGACTCTTGGTCTTAACTACAGACAGTAACAATGTTGTTGTTAAGAGGGCCTTTTATGCTCTAACTACTGTTGATGAATATCATCCACCATTGAGTATTTCGTACAAATCCGACAGAGCAAATATAGTAAATTCTAATTCAGCAGATAAGCTTCATGAATTCAATTTTAAAAAAGCTGACTTTTTGAAGTTGAATCAGTTGCTTCATGGTAAACTTAATGCAATTTTAGAATATATAAAAGGAAATTGCCTTGATGACTCCATACATTTTTTTTATATGGAACTCTTTGCTGTGTTTTCTCAATCAGTACCTTATAGTCTCAAATTTGCGAGGAATTCTGCGTACCCGTGGTACACAAAGGATTTAAAGACTCTTCGCAACAACAGGAATAGGGCATGGAAGAAATACGTCTGTAGCTTAGGCTCAAACGACCTAGAAACTTACAAACGTTTGTTTCTGGAATTTGAAAATCGCTCAGCTACATTATATCACGAATATTTAGATAATGTTAAGCTGAGAATATTGACAGATCCAAAGAAATTTTGGGGATTCGTAAACACAAAGAAGAAATTTGATCTATTTCCTTCTTCATTTAGAACTCCTGAGGGATTTACTGACAATCCCGTCAAAATTTGTGGCCTATTCGCCAATCTTTTTAAAGAATCATTCTGTTCAGATTCTTTTACTCCTGATGGAGAGTACTTTGAATATATGAATTCCGAACCCAGAGTATCTTTGGATCATATATCCTTCACTCCAGAGGATATTTTAATGTATATTAGATCGATCGATGAGGAGTTTGGTGCTGGACCTGACGGTGTTCCTGCCGCAGTGTTAACACAAAGCGGTTCCGTTTTGAGTCAACCACTTTCTTTATTATTCAATAAATCTATTAACGAAAGTTATTTTCCACTTTTTTGGAAAAAATCATTTATAAGTCCTATTTTTAAAAAGGGTTGCAGAACGATGTTAGTAACTATAGGCCTATCGCTAAGCTCTCATCGATTCCAAAACTTTTTGAGCGGATGGTGTATGATCGGGTGAAAATTCACTGTGGGGAAGTCATAACAACTCGTCAGCATGGTTTTGTGAATGGCAGATCCACTGTGTCTAATCTTCTCGATTTTACAACATTCTGCTTAAATTCTATTGATTCTGGTAACCAGGTCGATTGTGTTTACACTGACTTTAGTAAGGCATTTGATAAGCTACCACACAATCTAATCTTATTTAAACTTGAGTTAATGGGATTTCCACAATATTTTGTGAACTGGATTAAATCGTATTTGGTGGAGCGATCTTATCAAATACGTTTCCGAGGCGCATTGTCTTCTGAATTTATTGCTGGATCAGGTGTTCCTCAGGGTAGTCACCTTGGTCCTCTTCTGTTTATTTTAGCTATCAATGATGTAACTCATGTCATTGAACACTCTCATCTGCTTATTTATGCCGATGATATGAAAATATACAGAACGATTAATTCTAAAGATAATTCAGATCTACTCCAGTCTGATCTGAAATCCTTTGAAGTTTGGTGTTCTAAAAATAATATGTTTTTAAATCCAGATAAATGCCAAACTATGACCTTTTCGCGAAAAAGGAATAATTTTATTTTTGATTATAAGATTAAAGATACTGCCTTGAGTCGTGTAGACACCGTCAAAGACCTAGGTATATGCATGGATTCTAAGCTGTCGTTTAACATTCATATTGATAATATTTGTAAAAAAGCATCTTCAATGCTTGGTTTTGTAAAACGCTGGGCCAAAGAATTTAATAGCATGATTACAACTACAACGTTGTATTATGCAATCGTGCGTCCTCACTTAGAGTATGCAAGTCAAGTTTGGTCCCCAAGTTACAATGTGCATGTTGATCGAATAGAAAGAATCCAAAAACGTTTTGTTCAGTTTGCTCTAAGGGGCTTAAGTGGAACTGACATATTAGACCTTCCTCCTTATGAGGATCGTTTAAAACTATTAAAAATGCAGTATTTAGGTGATCGAAGGAAATCGGCAGATATCGTATATTTACACCAGCTCATAACAGGTGTATTCGATTCTCCAGAACTTCTTTCTCACATAAATTTTAACACTAACCGTAGAAGCAGTAGAAACGCTAACAACTTAATTTATTTGCCATTTAGTAGAACAAATTATATGGCTACTCTGGAATATATGGCGGAAAACTCCTTAATCATACTCCACAGCGCACCGGGTAATAGCTACAAGTACCTATCAGACTTGCTCTGAAATCCGATTATGATCGGAATCGGAGACAACACAAGAACACTGCCCAAAACTCTACTGCTTTTGTTTATGGAGGAGCATTCAGACATGGCAAGCTGAATCCATTTTGGGCATTGGAGGCGTTTCATATGGTTTAACATGTTCGGAACCAGTTTAGACACAGTATTTTTCCTAAAGCTATGTTTGCATCATTTTCCACTAAACGCTGATAGCCTCTTTCAGCCAGGCACCGTAAAGTTCTGGTCAGTTGAATAATTGTGGAAATCGAAGATCGCACGGAAAAAGATTTAACTTCATTTAAAACCAAATTAAATGACAACTTATTTAGACGATATTGTGCAATAAATTTAACAGAAACAGAAAAATCCAAAAGATTGCTTCGGTCGCGCAGAGTCCTCCGTTTTACTTTTTCGTACGCGTGGTTCTTGCACTCCAATAAAATTGCTGATTTTGACATATTCGAATTCATTTTCATTTTGTTTCAATCATTCCATTTCCGGTCGGAGTGCAGACCACCATTTTAAATCCGATTTGAACTCCAAATTTTACGCTATTCCGACTCGGAATTTAGGCAACGAAGACAAAAGCTACACGAAATGTTTAAGTTTTCTGCATAAAATTTAAAAAAAAAATCATAATCTACATGCCCGTGTTGAAAAGTTGCACGAAATATGAAGCTTTATGTTGTATACAAATTAATCTGGTTGACTGTACATATGTTTGTGTGCCTGCCAAGTTCTACTGTTCACATTGTTTCTATTCAAAACTTTAATTCACATATGGTTTCCTACCAATTCTTGGATTCAAGACCAAACATTGGTTGTATAAGGCGCCGACGGTTCATGGATCTATATATAATTATTAATGATAATGGTACAGTATGGTAATCGTACAGTAATAAATTTTCATTGATTTTTTAAATATTTTTAATTACAAAAGCTAAATGTAGATGTTGGAACTTCTATTTTTACATCCTAATATAAGAAACCTAAATGCCGCGTCTAAATCTAATCTTTCTATGTGAACGTGCAGAGAAGCTAAACGTAGATGTACAAACCCTTATTCAACATCCGCATATAAAAACTTAAATGCCGCGTTAAAACCTTCACTTTCTAAACGTACGTGCAGAGAAGTTGCTCAAACGTGATGGGTGCGTAATCCCGGTCAAATGTGAAAAAAGATGCATATACGTGTTGCTTTTCCTGCTTTTGTATTTTTTGAGTAACCAAAAAGCCAAACCCTCTTTTACCCCCTCCATATAAACAAAAATGCTATAGATAAGACGATTTTGATTTTATAAGACTAAAATTTGTTAATTTAATTCATATGGTTACTGCCGTTAACTTTACAAAAATGCGCGTGGCTCACTATACTTACGTCCACTTTTCAGGGGATAAGCGAGAATCGAAGCGAAGCGCGCCGGGTATAAGCTTGTATACATATCAATGTTATAATTAAGATATTCATATTTTAATACTTTTTCCATTACAGTGTTCATATCAATTGAACAATTGATTATATTTACCCATTAGTATTTGTATATGTATGACTGCGCATTAGAGCGTATCACGTTATAGGGGGGAAAAAAAAAGTTCGCCGTAAACCTTCGAATCTGAAGCATTTTTGTCTGTTGTTTTCGAAAAAAAAAATTTTTTTTTTTGACCGAACGTAGGGGTCGCGCATTTACATTTTTGTTTATAGCTTCGTCATTTGACGTCGGATTTTAAAGTATGTTATATCAAAGTTTTTGTCTCGAGGAGACTAATATTATTGTTTCAAAGGTCATTGACCTCAGACCCCCCGTTCTAGTACTTACTCACCAGATCTCAGTTCCTACCATGCTAACATGCCACCCTGATTTCAGAAAAAAAGCTCGCAAAAAATGTGTAAACTTTTGTGAAGGAAGTATATCGATTGTTTCAGTGCAAATATTTTTAAAAATTTTTTTAATTTTCTTTGACGAAATTAGGTTATTTTTACACTGGAGTATATCTTAAAGGGCTTAGAGCTCCTCGAGACAAAAACTTTGATATAACATACTTTAAAATCTGACGTTAAATGACGAAGTTATAAACAAAAATGTAAATGCGCGACCCCTACGTTCGGTAAAAAAAAAAAAAAAAAATTTTCGAAATTAACTTGCATAAATGCTTCAGAATAGAAGGTGTACGGCGAACTTTTTTTTTGCGATACGGTCTACTGCGCATGTTTAAGTCTGCCCTATCTTAGCCCTATAGGAACAAACTAACTTGTTTTTAAAAACAACTAATTAAAAAACTAGTTTAAAATAAACCAGTATATGAACTACTTTGAATTATATTAAGGCGGCATCCACTTCAATATATGAAGTAACTGAAATACTACTTAAAAACCAGTGATTGATAAACTACTTTGAATTATATTAAGGCGGCAACTACTCTGATGTTGGCATGTTTTAATTGAAAATTTTTATTAGATTACAAGCTTATACATATTTAACCATGTTATTTCATCAAATATTATTAACTTTTGGCCATCAGTAATAGTTTTCAATTGGTTATTTTAAAGCAATTAAAAAAATAATATAAATGTAACTAATTTAACAAGTAGTTGAAAATATATGCAGACGACAGCCAATTGACTTATTTAGCGGACATCACCATACAAAATAAGTTAGTTCGTTTTATGGAAAAAAGTCAGAATTTCAACTAGTTGTGGTTGACAAAAAACTACTTTATCAACTACTTTTAAATTAGTTGATTTTCCTACAGGGAGCTTTGCTGGGATATATATATTGCATTTACATATCAGATGGATCTGCATTTGGCTATTTTTTTTTATTCGGTTGGAACAGTGTATGTTGTCTTAATTTCATATAATAGCGCTTTGTTATTGTACGGAATTCGCATTTTATGCACTGGTCTACTCTAATAAAGAAAATTGTCTTACTGACCGTTAATGTGAAAACAACAATGATATATGATTTGATTTATCTTGGCAGTGTTCAATCATACTATTGAGATTGTTTCATCTTTAAACTATTTTTTAGCAAAGAGAGCATTTCTCCAATGCAAATACCAATGTGATTAAGCATTATTTTCGTTTTTTCCTTTGTGAAGTTCTTAAATTTGTTGTTCCTGTTCAATCTTATTTTTTTTATTTATTAGAGGTCTCGTTTTGCAAGTTTGTTGAGATTATTGTCATTGGAATTTCAATGTCACAAAAATAAGCCCTTCATGTAATGTTTGACATTCGCCAGGGTGTCCGATGGAGCCTCCCTTTCCATCTAAAAGTAAGGTATTCTTAACACTTTTATAAAGCCAAATTTTTTTTTTACAATTTAACATTTTTGCAACAAGGCATTTTTGCTCTCAAAACCTTTATGCTGCTTCTAAACGAACTGATATTGCCCCGTGACATATGGGCATTTTCAGACAGAACTCCTCTTTCTGTCGCGAAGCGTATCTCAATTGACTTGCTAATACCTTGGGACAATACTTCCGACAGCTCCCAGCTTTTACACTATATATAGTGCTACTATATCCAAAAATTGCTATCCAAAAATTAAAACAAGAAAAAAATTAAACAATATTGGTCATAAGATATTAGCAAACAAATTGGGATACGTTACGTGACAGAAAGTAGACTTTTCTCTCAAAATGCCCATATACGCAATGGCAATGGATTCGATATAGATATTTTTTTTTTTGTAAGAATTGTAATTTCTGTGATTTTTCAAATTTACGTGAAAAGTGTACAGACACATGAAATTTTCAAATGCCATTCTTCAATGTCGCTTCGTCTAGAAGCAGCTTTAGGGATATTCATGGATTAATGCAAAACCTTAACCCTTTCAGTCACAAAAATCGTAGTGTTGAGAAACAAATCTGAAAATTTGCAAAAACGCAAATTTTAGATCAGTCAAGCATGACAAAAAATATTTTTTTCCCAATATATTGGACAAAGTTTGAAAAAGTTAAATAGGCGCACCTTAAGCGTCACTTATATTTTCTTGAGCTGTATAATGACCTGCCAAATTGTGGAATTCAAATCACGCTTTCCTGAAAAATTTTGACCCCCTTTGAATTTTTTTCTTTGAGTATCGATTCTTTTTTGAAAGTAGATGTTCTTCTAAAAGCTCTTTGAGCACTTTTATAATTTGTTTTTGGCATTGCAAATGTATAAATTTTAATTTTTAATAATGACCATCTGCAACTTTCGGCTTGTTATACTTAGCTACATATCGATGTTCATACGTTGACACATCGTAAGTAACATTTTTTTTCAATTGAGATGAGTATGCAAAAAAATTTTAAATTTTCTGTTGCATTGAAAAATATATTTTTCGTATCTTTAAAAAAAGTAAACCAAACAAAACCCCGAACTTTCTTATCACGATTTCTTCTTCACATTTCAAAAATAGTATAGATTTGGTTTTGTGTTTAAAAATAACCCAATGAAGTTGTCGTCGTCAAACTATACTTTGATTTTTTTTATTTTTTCGTCTAATGGGTATTTTAGTTTTTTGCTTCTACTGTAAAATTCATATAAAGTCAGTTACGAGGTGTCAACGTTGACTATCGATATTTATCGATAAATTTTTAAGGGTCAACAGCAGCCTAATTTACAGAAATATTTTAAAAATATATGCCAATTTTAGTTGATAAGTTATTATATTATGTAATAAGTTTCCATTTTAGTTAGTAAGCTATTATATTAAATAATAAGATTTCATTTTAGCTAGTCAATTACATCTAATTATAAAATTTAATTTAAGATAATAAGTTATTATATTATATAATAAGCCAGGCAGTTTTTAAGTATTATATTAAATAATAAGCAAACATTCAAAAAATTTTTTTTGCATTGATTTTAAGATTTTTATGACAAGAAATAAAAGTAAGTACAATAAAAACTCAAGATTAATACAGTGGAAAACATTTGCCTAAAATAATGTCTTTTTTTAATACATTTTGCCCTAATAAACAGGACTGGCTATAACTGGCTATAACTGGCTCTAAATGGCTATAACTTGCTATAACTATGCTGGAATTACAAAATTTTTCTCTAAAAAATTAAAACTAATCTTATTAAATCATTTAAGCCATTCCAATTTCCAAAATTATTTCTATTTTGAAAAATTTGGATTTGTTTTTTAAATTTCGTGTATTTTTTCCAAATATATTTTTATTTTATGGAACTATTTTAATGCATTACTCAACTTTCAGACTTTTAGAGATACAACTTCGTTTCGACCGGGTTTACCAAACCATCTATTCTAAGCTTATTTGAACTTGCTAGAAATGAAAACAATTTTTATATCCCTAAGTATTCTTGCGAGAAAATAGCGAATTTCGATTTTCTCGAGGAAGGCTACTAGGAAACAAAGAAAAATGCAACAATATTCGTCTAATTGAGAAAATAGCTTAATAAAAAATCTAATTTTAAATTTTGTAAGACATAATTTTTGTTGTTATATAAATGAACGTTTAATTCTATAAAACTTTGTCCTTCGAAGCATTTCAATCTGTACGGAAACAGAAAAGTTGCGATTGCAAAATGATTAAATAAAATAATTGAATAAAAAATATGATTTTTAATTTAGTAAAAAAAAATTAATTTTGATGGCATATTAATTTAATTCTATAAAATTTTGTCATTTGAAGCATATCAATCTGATCAGAAACAGAAAAGTTGAAGCAATTTTTGTGAGATCAACAAAATTGCTGAAGTATAAAAACATTTCAATCTACATATTTATTTTCAGGTCTATGAAATGCAGCCAAAAAATTCAACAACAAAGATCTTGCAGAACAAAAAAATCAAAAACATAACAAAAGCAACTCCAGCAAAAAAAAAATTGCAACCACAAAGTTGTCTATATTTACAAAAATTATTGAAAAAAAAACTGGCTGGACACAAGACAGCGTCGAACCACACGCCAGACGCACGTATGTTGTGTGGCTCTGCTATTGCTTGAAAAATAACAGCAGCATCAGAGTCTGTAACAGCGCTTTTTTGCCGCTGCTAAGTCGGCTGTTAATGAGCCTTTGCTAACCACACCATGTTTGAGTGGATTCATGAAATGGCTCTCTGTGAGACCTCTCCGTATACGTATAATATATTCTTCCTGCATCTACGCCTTATACAACCAATGTTTGGTCTTGGGTCGAAAGGGAAAGACAACAGAATATTATACGAAGAATTGATTAAAAACCATATGAATTATAATTTTGAATTGAAACAACGTGAACAGTAGGACTTTAGGACTAGGCACACATACACATATACAGTCAATCAGCTAAATTTGTATACAACATAAAGCTACATATATCGTGCAACTTTTGTTAGTTTAACAAAACGTGCAAAGGCATGTAGTTTATGAGTTTTAAAATTTCGTTCAGAAAACTGAAATATTTCGTGCAAGGTTGATTTATAAGGTTGTCGCAAGGGAGAGAGCGAGTACCCATAATTGTCAAATCGAAGTTGACAGCTCATAGAAAATCTGCAAGTGCTCTCTATTATCACCCGTTTTTCTTTCGTAATCATTAGCAAAATTGGCTGGTTTTGACAATTATGCGTACTGAGAAGAGACTGGGATCAGCCCTGCGACAACTTTATAAATCAACCGTGTGGCTTTGTGATTTTATTATGCGAGATGTAAACATTGTAATATTTTTAACACAAGATGAGAGCTGCACATTTCATTCAACCTTTCTCCACGGGCATGTAGCTATTGCTTTTCTAAAATTTTATGCAGAAAACCTAAAGTTTCGTGTAGGTTGGGGGTTTCAATATGCGATATATGAGAGTCAAGTATGAGTTTCAACGATCATATCGTTACAAGCATCTAAGATATAAAAATATCAATTTTTACAAAAATTAAAACAGAATTAAACATAAATAAAACCTGCAGATGTATATATATAAAGAAAATCGGAAAAAATATTATTTTTTCACCCCGGCGGAGTGAATGTAAATGATTGCAAGAAGCGACGTTAGCGCGCAAGGCCAGCAATAGTAGCAAAGGGGCGATCACGCGTTACATTGAGCCGCTAACGAATGCGGATACTTTCCATTTTCTTCATACGTAAGTAAGAACAAATAATAAGCGAAATGTCACCATTGGCAGTCAAGAGGTTTGACCAAACAAAACAAAAACAGATAAACAACTTTCTGGTGATTTCAAAGAAGAATTTTTGAAGAAACATAGAGTCAGTTTTGGTGGCAAGACATTAACCGTAGATTAATAAAAATTATTGCAAAGCTTATATTGAAAATAAAATTATAAAAATATATTTTTTAATAAAAAAATAAATAATACTAAAAATCTATGAAAATATATTAAAGCCCGAGCTATAACCATTGGGATTAGTGATAGAATTGGCCTCCAGTCCAACCGTGAGAAATTCTGCGATTTACAAAACAATTTTTTTATTCTGGGTGACAAATTCTGCGATCTACAAAACAATTTTTTTATTTTTCCTCTTAACCCTTAAATTCCTGGTGGTACCGCGAGGAGCCAACCATTTCTACTATTTTTTCGCATCTTTTCCATTTAATTTTTGTTAATATTGTTGTATGTTATTGTTCTATGATCTAAGCGTCACAATTTTTGATTTGAAGACAGGTGCTTTTAACTCGTTTCACAAGTGTTTTTGTTGGTCAAGAGATAACACCTCAAAAAATCTAAATTTTAGTGAATTATAAATTTTCGTAAATCGAATATTCAACGTAAGTATTGAATATATAAATTAAATAAATCGTAGCAAAAAATCATCAAACAAAAAGTTTATAAAAAAAAGTGTATGACCAGGTAATTTGTAAGTACAGGGAGTAAGACGCACATGTAAAAAAAATCGTAGATCAAAAGCTGTTCAGAATACAAAGTTCCATGACATATATTTATTTCCTGCCAATCAAAAAGTTTTGCATTTAAGGATTAAGACTGTTCTTGCCCAGGGGTCGCGGGATCCGTTGGACGAACCCTGGAGTGACTGAGCAAACCCCAGCCTAAGCAAAGAACTCGTTACAACTGCATTTGACTTTTTAGTTCCAACACGATTGAGTGGTTTTTCTTCAAATGCGTTTAGCTTTCATATTTCTACTGTTGTGTGCATAACAAACAAATAAATAAATAATAGCATTAAAACATGTAAGAATAAAATAAACAAAACACCTAGTCACAAGCATGGTCAGAACTTAAAAATGCTGAGCACATGCAAGTGCAATACGATCTTGGTAAATAGCGACAAATAAATAAATACAGAAAATTAATAAAACAGAATGATGAATGAATCATAAATTAGACAGTGGGTCAGCGCGAGTGGCCACTTCAGTTTGAAAATAAAAATAATAAAATACAAAATCATATTGCAGTGTGCACATGTGGATCAGCATGTGACGAAATGTGTGGAAATGAAATTTCATAAGAATAGTTCGATGGAGTAAAGCATCTGATGATTGTTTTCATAATTGTTATTTCTTTAATCTTGAGATAACAATATGAAATCAATCAGAGAAAATAAGAAGCACTGGGAACTTGAACTGTCATTTGAAAGTGCATAATTCAGCATTTCTGCAGTAACCAAAGAATTGTGATTGGTTACAAGAATATACAGAAATTAATTTTTGGAAGCGGGTGTGTTTTTAGAAGTAAGAATTTATTGTAATTTATTCAAGGCAAAATCAACAAAATTTGATAAGTACAGTTTTATTTTATCTTTATAATGAGCGGCCTTTGAGGCTTTCAATATCAGCGTGGCTCGCTCTTAAGTCAACAAATAGGATTTGTGCTAGCTAGATCATCCTTAATTTATAACATACAATACATGGTGATCCTGCGAAGATAAATCCTGCGGACAAACCTGAAAAGTAGAGTAGCTATGAGAGTTCTGCAGAAAAATTGCATGGGGTTTTACATATGCCCTCAAAATTCACAAAATTGTGTGAAGCAGCGCAGTCGGCGTTATCTGCCCGCAGCGTCCTGTTGTAGCGCTCAGTGAAGCTGCCGGCATTGTTCGACTTCGAGATAGGCATGGTGACCACAGATAGGCGGCATCTCAGCGGGGGTATCCCGGTGTCACATGATGTAAGGTGCCAGAGTGATAGTAGGGTTGAAGCATGTTGTTGCTGTTGTCGACTTCGCTAACCGCATGTAGTGTTATTGTTGTTATAGGAATTTAGATAAGGATGGTGGCGGTCCCAGCGTGTATGTCGACTGACGGGAAGACGTGTGATTTGGACAGACGATTTGGTAAATTGAAGATAAGTGCGGCAACAGCAGCAGCAGCAGCAGCTTGGGTTGACTAACGGAAAGTCAAGGTATGATATCGGCGGCGTGGGGCTATGAATTTATAATTGCTATTTAAATTTAAGCATGGCATTTACGTTAGGTGTAGACAAAGGCACGATGGGGTGGGAGCTATGAGCAAGTTGAGCTAGCGATTGAGAGCGTCAGCGTAACCTGGAACTTGTGAATACAAACCATGACCATACTCAACTATGCTGATTATGAGCAAATCAAGCTGGCGATCGGGAGCGTTACCATAACCTTCAGCTTGTAAGTACAAACCATAACCATACTCAATTATGTTGATATAAATAATACAAAAACGAGTCGATTTATTCATTTATATTTTTTACTTTTGTTTTTTGTTTAATTAAATCTACATATAGTTCTTAATTTACTACTTAATATATTTTTTATAAATCTTAAATATATACATCTTATTTTAAGTTAAATCTATAATATTAAATTGACCCCACGATAAAGTTTCAACACTATTAGCAATCTAAAATCGTTTATCGTCATGTGGCGTCATGAGCGCGATTTTTGATTGCGTAATTGTAGTAACTTCATGTTTACGTGATTGTATTAAATTTTGCTGAACCACTTTTTCGACATCGTTTTTGAGACAATCAACATAGTCATTAAATGTTAGTTTAGTTTTTACTAAGGGTGCCTTTTATATTTCGGGATTTGGCAACCCTGGTGTTGCAATCTGTCAACTGAAAGCTCTATCGCAAAGTATGACATTTGTTGGCTTATGCGTACTCAGAACGTTTTGACATACGAGTGCTATTTATGTTGTTTATAGTAACTTAAAAATGGAATTAAATCGTGAACATTTTCGTGCGATTATTTTTTACAACTTTCGACGTGAATTAACACAGCAACAGTGCATGGATGAACTTAATTAAATTTTTGGCGATGAAGCTCCATCAAGGACCAGTGTTTATCGATGGTATGGTGAATTCAATCGTGGTCGTAGTTCACTCCAAGACGAATTTCGTGAAGGTCGTCCGAAATCAGCTGTTGTTCCGAAAACCATTGATGCTGTGCGCGAACTGATGTTGCAAGATCGTCATGTTACCTATCGTGAGATTGAGGCAACCTTAGGCATAAGTGGGACCAGCATAAATTCAATATTGCATAAACATTTGACTGTCAAAAAAATTTGATCGCGTTGGATCCCACACAATTTGTCAATCGCTCAAAAAAAGGCTCGTGTCGATTGGTCGAAGGAAATCAAAAAATACGATCGCGGTGCTTCGAAACACGTCTATGACATCGTGACAGGTGATGAATCGTGGATTTACGCGTATGAGCCCGAAAGTAAACAGCAGTCGACTGTATGGGTGTTTCAAGATGAGCCAAATCCAACAAAAGTTGTTCGCGCACGAAGCACTTCCAAGCAAATGGTCGCCTGTTTTTTCGGAAAATATGGACATGTCGCAACCGTACCACTAGAACAACGCAGAACAGTCAACTCTGAGTGGTACACAACCATTTGTTTGCCAGTTGTCTTCCAAGAAATCAGTAAAACCAACCGCCGAAGACGGATCACTCTTCACCACGACAATGCGAGCTCTCACACATCGGCTCAAACAACTGCATTTTTGAGCACCCAAAACATCGATTTGATGGGTCATCCGCCGTATAGTCCTGACTTGGCACCGAATGACTTCTTTTTATTCCCAACCGTGAAGAATAAACTGCGTGGACAACGATTTTCGACGCCCGAAGAAGCGGTTGCGGCATTCAGAATGCATGTTTTGGAGATACCTCAATCAGAGTGGCAAAAGTGCTTCGACAATTGGTTCAAACGCATGCAAAAGTGTATAGATCTTAATGGAGAATATTTTGAAAAACAATAAAGTGATTTTCGATGATTAATATTTGTTTTTGTTCTCTAATCCCGAAATATAAAAGGCACCCCTATGTATGTTTCTTTTAACCCCTTTTGATTTTTTTATTGCATCTTCACCCTCTACACATACTGCATACATTTTAGGGCGAAGCCCAACAAATTCAGTCATAATACGACCATTATTCTCATATTTCATGAGTCCCAACAATTTTTTATTGATTTGAGGAATACCCCACACGTTTTCGGTTGGATAGTCACTAGTATCAAAGTGTATAAAACAATCGCGTTTGATAATCTCATACAAGTCATTACAAGTCACGTCATAAATTAATAAATCGGTATCTGTATAGCATATGGTACAATCACCACCAAATTGGGGTACCATATATCCATAGTGAAAATCGTAAATGGTTGTCTTAGCCGAGTCTAAAGTACACATACCGACATATATAGGCCTATTAAAAAATATTTCGGTCTTATTTAACTCAATGGCCATTAGATTTTCCCCAAATATTGTTAGTAAATTTAAACTCAGGCTAGCAATAAGGGCTTGAGCTCCATATCGACCAAACCAACGCGTTACCAATTTGACAATACTATGTTTCCGGACGTTTTAAATTGTTCTGCCAAACACTGCATTATTCATGAGTTTGAAAAGGTTCTTCTCAAAAGTTGCTAGTAGCTTTTTCTATTTCGATCCAGGTGGTGCGATATGTTGACTTTGACTTTATATGTACGGACTTAGACCTCCGCGAATACCCCGATCACAAACATAAGCATATCAATATCGGTCAATAGCTCAAGGGTTATATTAGTATGCTTAAGCATTGCATCCCATGTAAAGCCAGGCAGAGTGAAATAGTGTGCAGGATCTAACCCATTTGTTTTAATACAGCTTGAGCGAAATTGCTCAAAAACATCGGCCAATAAAAGTACATCTGTTTTTAGATAAATATCTGAATATTCACCTAAATTATTTATATTAATTTCAACCCAAACTTTCTGGGCATGCGCGTAATCCTCTGGGCTGATAAATGCATCATTGAGTTTATTATAAAAATTTTCAATATCGGGAAGAGATGTTTCTAAAAATTTAGCAGCGTCATCACAGTAATCGTATGGGAACACACCCTTACGTGTCAACAAATTAAATTGCTCGTCGGTTAAATTTTGAAACTGAGATTTTAAAATTGGGTAAAAATTCAAATATGGAAGTAATGTGTCTAAGCTACTCGCCATGAATCTACAAGAATCAATAAACCGATATCGAATAATGTATTCATCTAAGCGCTTAGTAAATTATATGTAGCGTTCTTTGTTTATTGGCAGAAGATCAATACGCCCCTTCAAGTCTGTGGCCAAATTCTTGAAGATAAAGTGCGAGTCATAACCGGAGAGATTACGAAAGATTATTGGAATTGTGCGGGTATCCTTAAAATCAATATTGCACCCCACATGTGTCGGCCCTCGATAAATACCTGTCAGATGACAATGATCACGTACTTTCGTATCGCCATCACTAAATGGTTTTTCACATATATGGCATATGCTAGCGAGCGCGAAACTCTGAATTTGTTGGGCAGACATTTGCTCCATGGGTAAAGGATAAAGAAACACCCTTTCAACATCTTCGGCAAATTGATTCAATTCCAAAACGAACCATTTAATACAATCTTCACCTCGATAGCTTTTAAAAACGATAACGTTGGGTCATATGCACACTTAACATAAAAGCCTACACTATATGGTATATTCTTTTGGTATGAATTTCCAACATCAGATTTTGATAAAATACATTCCAAGTCAGCATTTACCATAAATGGGGACATTATTTTATTACTAAAGTTTTTAAAATGTACATACTTTTCCTTTTCAGTTGGCATCCTTCTTTTGCAATTGTTTATTTTAGTACAATCCTCAGTATGTTGCTCCAGCTTGATTGCAGAGTGGAAATAGTGAAGACATCTATCGCTGAAATATATGGCTCAACGATTTGCAGATACTTGGCTTGACAAAAGCCACGAAAGATTTTTTATCTAAACATAATGATATGTAATTGATACATCATCAAAAAAAAAAAAAAAAAAAAAAAAAACATAATGATATGTAATTGATACATCATCATCATCATTACCAGCATACACATCGACGGCGCCAGCATCAGCATTGTCCTCATCAACATCATCATAATATTTGCTCTGGATCATGAGCAGGTTTATGTGGGAATCCTTTTTGTCTTTGGTCAAATAAGAGGGTACAACAATGAACTTTCCTCTATTTTGACGTAAAATGTAGATGTTGATGGACACACTGTTTTGCCGCTCAAATCTGGGAACCCGCTTCACAGTTACCGGAAATGGAATGTCTAGTAAATTAAGGTGGTCACGGTAATGCGGGTATGCTGACATATAATCAGCATATCCATTCCTAGCTGGGTATAGAGCAGATATAACGGCCCAAGCAAAGCATGCATTGTCATCGTTTTTAACATTAATGCATGCTTTCTTGTTATAGATCTGTGTTCGCAGCGGAATATATGAGGATCCTAGCTGTGATGTAAGTTTGTTGATGTTGACAGCCATGTTTGCAATTGCCGTCAACGCCCACCCGCTATCTCGTTCTTGAAACTCTTCCAGCTTCCTTAGGATTACATTTTGGACATGCTCCATAAACCAAACACAAATATCCGTCTCCCAATAAATACCAGCATTTTTAGTGTTCATGAACCTCAATTCACTGATTTCCTCATTGGATTTTATGACCCGAAATTCACCACAAAATATTGCATATATCTTAAGGAACCCGAATTTCGTTAAAGCTTTTTTTATGATACGCTGGAAGAGCTTGGCACAATCCTCCAAGAAATACTTGGGATCTTTTTGGGTGACATTGGTTATAACTCCAGTACATACTCTGAAAATGAAATTATTCAATTTAAATAATTTAATAGTTTAATTTTAGCATTTAAATTACTCTGATTTAATTAAGAAATAACATTAATAAAAATAAATAAATTAATTACACTTACCGTCCATTGAATGTCGATTTGATTTCCTTCCATATAATGCTCGTAGAGGGCTAGTTCTTTCTATTGACCGTTCGGGAAAGGCCTGCACCAGTGGTAGAGTTGAGTTTCTTTAGCTGGGTGCGCTAACCTTGAACCAATCCAATTCCACATGTGGTTCACGCTAACATTTTTTGCCCACCGTAAAATATGACGAAGGATTATTAATTGCTTGGAACACTCTTTTATGATCCCTATGACGAGCTCGCGATTTTTTCGCGCACTTGCACATGCTGATTTAACAATTTTTACAATCTTGGTTACGCGTTGCGACATTTTTTTTTTTATTTTTTTATTTCGTATATATTTCTCCTCGACGTATGAATAAGAAGTGATTAAAAGGAGTAGAATTTTTAGCTTCTTATCATAATCCTACGACTTGCCAACATAATTTATCATCAACATAAATTTATATTGAAATAGTAGAACCATTTTTTCTATTTAAAAAATTACTAAAACCGCAAGCGCTAAGCTTTCTCACAAACATTCTAAAATTTTCCATGTTTCAAAACAGAAAAAACTATTAAGATATTAATAAACCGTCAATAACAAAATTTTATAAATGCATTTAAAGTTGATTTTAAAATAGGTTGTGGACAAGTAATAAAAATTTGTATTCATAAACAAGTGTGTTGCTAAAGACTTTAAAATAAGTTGAAGAAATGTGATAAAATTTGTGGTCACAAACAAATGAGCGTCTGTTGCTAAAAAACTTTAAAATATATTGTGGGATAAAAATGAAAAAATTTGATGATAAACGCAAATGGTCTACTTTAAGGTTCTAAAATATTGTGTTGAGGTCAATTGCATAGGAACTGAAAATATTCCGTTTTTATAATCAGTAATTTTCACACACTATTTTGCGTTAAAATGGATATAAAAGGCCTCCTGCAGCATTAGTTCGCCATCAGTCTACTTCAATCCAGTTTAATATAAAGATGGCAGAAATTTTGATTCAAAAATTTAATAATTGTTCTAAGTGGTGTATCCTTCCTTTGAGGGATATGCCGTTTGGCGTAAAATATTTAATAAATAAAATGGAGAGAGTGGAAACCCTTTTTGGCCGAAAAATACGCTGCCTAACAAATGGTCGGCTTTATATATATTTGCCGACCATTTTTAATATGAGCATCGGGAACGCTGATATAGAGCTTGTAAATGGTGCTACGCAATACAGCATCACCAAAGAGCGAACTGGTGCTTCCGACAGCAGCTACTGCATGCGTCTTCACTCCGAAGACAAGGGTAGTAACATGTGGTAAATATGTTTTTATTATTTTCTTTTCTTAACATATTTATCATTTATAATTTTTTTTCTTAACAGTATACTATATAATCGGAATCGCATGCAATATGATGGACGTGAAGAAGCTGATGCTGATTAGATGGCGGCAACAGCGGTGGCGGCGGCTTAATTAACCAATTTTATTTTTTATAGTTTTTATTATACTAAGATTATAAAATTGTTCATTTTTAAAAAATAGAAAAAAATTATAGACCTTCTCTTTTAATTCCAAATTTGAAAGGAATATTAGGAGGGTGTCTTCATTTAGTAAATAAAATGATAATAAAACATCATAATCAACTTTATTTATACTGATGTTGTTGTTGTTGCTGTTATTGTTGCTGGTGTTGTTTTGGTTCTCGATGCGGTTGTTGTTGTTGAGGTTGTTGTTTTGATTCTTGATGTTGTTGTTGTTGTTCTTGCTCTTGTTGCGGTTGTTGTTGATGAGACTGTTTTACTAATAAAAATAAACAATCTAAAGTTATTAAATAAATAGCTAATCTACTTTATTAAAATATTATTTATATAAATTGTTCTTTATTTTATTTACTAGGATTTTAATAATAGGAATTTCAAACATAGACGTCCACTATTTGTGGTGTTAAAATTTTGAAATTTATCATAATTATAGCTAATGTTTTGACCCAAATATTTAATTATTTCTTTTGGCGGCTGCAAATTTCCACAGCTATCGAAGTTTTCAATTTGGTTCTTGTTTTTCCAGTATGCTACCCAATGTGTTCCAGGTCCATTTGAAGTATCAAGATTGATTATTCCACATTCTTTTTTAAGCGGTTTCTTTGGAAGAGTGTCGCACATAAACACTCATCTCAAATTTGGAATGTTTTTAGCATATTTTCTCAAATCTACGTCAGAAAGAGCTCTTTTGGGTAGCTTCATCAAAAATTTTGTTGATAAGGTTTTAAATAAAGTCCAAATCCTTTTTTATATGGTTTTAGAAAAATGCCTTTAGCCATTGCAATAGACTCCATTATATTGTTATGCCGTTTTGCTTCACTTAACTGCTCTTTTCCAGCTTTAACCGCATTGATTGCTTTTGTAACGCCAGATATACTCCACCAGCTAGACCACCAAGTGCACCTAGGGCAGCGAATATAGGTGCAAGTGGAAGAGAACCTCCAGAGTTAGGTAGTGGTATTACTCGAGGTGTTTTTATTAGAGATTTTTTCCCCTTGAAAATATTGTTTACAACTTTTCTTGAAATTTTAACGGCATCGTCGAAGTTTTTAGTTTTCTTAATTTTCATATTAACACTTTTCAATGCATGTCTAAATAATCAACGTCCATTTACTTGAGGAGATCTCTTAGTTTTGCTGTTAACGTTGTCCATACCAATTATATGGTATTTTTCAGCAATACTACTATCACTTGCGTTAACCCTTTGCCAAGCCTTTTCAGTCAAGATTCTATCAGCAGTATGTCTTTTTTCCAAATCTTTGTTGTCTGCGTATACTATATCGTGTTGTCTGCAATCGGCATCCAAAAGATTGATTCCTTGATCACCTCTAGCTAATCGCTTCTTTAATTTTGTACCAGGCGCACAAAATTTATATCCAGGTAAATGAAATTCAATCTATTGTTTGTCTATTAAAAGTTTGTCTATTAAATTATTCAGGATACCTTTTCCAATGAAGGATGGACGAAGACTGATTGTCTTTTTATAAATAATTGTCATTAGTATTTATACTTTTCCGAGCAGAGGTTGAAAGTAAAGTGATACAAAATTATTAAAATGAACTACTTATGTATGATATAATTTAGTAGTTTACATAATGCGGTTCTTAAAGCAACATAAAATACTTGACGTTAATAATATTGGTAACAAGTTAAATGTATCAAATAGATTGCGACATAGTTCATTACTACCGAACTCTATTCGGAGTCTTATTGTGGGACCGTCTAATTGCGGAAAAACAAATGTGATGATAAGTCTTATTGAAAGTCCCAATGGATTGAAATTTAAAAATATTTACTTATACTCAAAGTCAGCACAACAACCAAAATATCAATACTTGAAGCATTTAATTAATAAATTTTTCAATATTTTCTCATAATGATGACGTTATGGATCCAGATAAAGTACAACCAAACTCAATATTTATATTCGACGATGTAGCTTGTGAGAAGCAAAATCATATACGATCTTACTTCTGTATGGGTCGTCATAAAGACGTTGATAGCTTTTACTTATGTCAAACTTATACACGGATACTGAATGCTAATATGATTATAATGTTTAAACGGGATGAAATGAATACAAGACGTATTTACAATGATCATGTTGGTTCCGATATGTCTTTTAAGACTTTCCATGAGTTACATTCAGAGTGTTGGAGAGAAAAATATGGGTTTTTAGTCATTAATAGAGATGATCCTATAAATGATGGTCGTTATAGAAAAGGAGTTGATGTTTTTATTATCTTATAAAAGAAACAGTATAGATATTGAAATAATAGTACAACATCAACTGCTAAACTGTTCACACTAAAGTGCTAAACTGGGCTATACTGTTTTAACAGACCAACTTTCAATATGAATAAGAAAACAAACCTAGTTAATAATCTTATTAAAACTAGAAATATTTTGAAAAAGAAATATAAAAGTCTTCAGCTCGGAGAAGTTGCAAGTGATAAGCTTTTCGAAGAAACTTTTAAACCTATATCAAAACCATTAGAGGAAATAATTCAATCAGCTAATAAGGGAAAGATAGTTAAAAATTAAAAGTTTTCAGATAATTCTTTTGAGGATAATAAAGTTGCTACCAGCACACCATTTAAAAAGAGCAAGCATGATTATAATACATTTTCTCCAAGCTTTGATAGCAAGAAAATCGATAAAAGCTCATCAGCATTTAAATCATTTGATGTTAATAATGCCGATGATGATGATGATACTCATTATGATGATAATGCTTATATTGATATGGAAAATAATTATGTCACTATTGCAATAAATCCTAATCAAGCATTCAATATGATTTATCAAAAGTTATTTTAAGCAAATTCGATAAAACCTACTGCACAATGATAAAAATCAGAAATGGATACTGGTTAATGAACCAATTACTTTTGATTCAACTAATATAACTATAGGTAATTCAAAATGGGCCCTCACGCCAGGTTTATATGAACTATTAGTTTACAAGGAACCAATCAGTTTTAATGAAACAGATTTAAATACTTATAAGCAAATATTAGAGATGACTAATGCCCATAAACGAAATAACTATAAAAATTAGCAAATTAAAGGAATTCGATCAAAAAAATATACATCGATTATTAGAAAATTATTTAAGGAAAAAGTTCATAGAGGTAAAGGTTTGATGAAGTTGAATACCCAAAAGTCAAATTATATATATTGGGATGACCCAGACGAACAAGTCGATAGATTATGTCTTTTGTTATCGTCATCAATAGCTGGCCACTCAAATCATAATAATGAAATATTCTCAATTATTGAAGAATTCAGAGAAGCAAAAATTATTATATAAATAGCCTGCAAAATATATCATCATCAATATTTATAAAATGCCTGTCGACAGGTTTGGACATTATATGGGTAGCTCTCTAGTGATCGTCATTTCAACTTTAACTCAAACGATGCTGTTATTAAGTGTATTTAAAAAGCTATTTTGGAGAACAAAAGAAACAATTGAATACATTATATGAGGAGAGAATTAATGAGATGAAAAATCATTTCAACAAATTATTACAACAACAGAACGTATCGCATATACGTACAACAAAACTTATAGACTTAGAAGCAGCACTAACTGATTTAACCGAAGATCAAAGTAATCTCAACACATCATTAGAGGAGATAAAATCAACGCTTACATACAAAATTGATGTAGCTGAAGAACGGCTTTTAAGAAAAATAGCAGGTCATTATGAGTTTTTGGACTAGAAAATAAATCGTGTTGAAAGGAATTCGCCAGCAGAAGCTCTAAAACGAGTGTGGGCTAAGGTAGCAGCTAGAGACGGAGAGGTGGAAGCTCTTAAACAAATAGCAACAACCGCTGAAGACACTAGAAATAGACAAACAAGCAGTAGTGCAGGAGCTTAATAAGCAAGCACGCAGAATTTCATAAGACGACGAGTGATAACCAAGGGAATAGACGATTTTTGGCAAGCAGATCTTGTTGAAATGGGTGCTTATTCAAAATACAACAAAAGACATCGGTTTATTTTAACGGTAATAGATACATTTTCAAAGTTTGCTTGGGTTCGTCCCGTAAAATCTAAAGGCAGCGAAGACATTACTAATTCAATCAAATCTATTTTTTTATAAAAGAGAATACCAAAAAACCTGCAAACAGATAATGGTAAAGAGTTTTATAATAAAACATTTCAAAACCTGATGAAAAAACATAATATTAATCACTATTCTACATATAGTATTATGAAAGCATCTATTGTAGAACGATTTAATAGAACTATAAAAGGAATGATGTGGAAAAATATAGTTTGCAAGGAAATTATCAGTGGATAGATATATGTAAGGAGTTAATTAACCAATATAATAGTCAAAAGCATAGGACTATTGGAATGATGCCAAAGTCCGTTAACCCAGGAAATGAAAAATCTATACTTAAACGTGCTTATAATCATCCTAAAGTTTTTCAAAATGGTAAACTTAAAGTTTGAGACCACGTTCGAATTAGCAAATATAAGCATATTTTTGCAAAAGGATATACCCCAAACTGGAAAACTGAAATTTTTAAAATTTGCTCTATTCAGAACACAAACCCTGTAACTTATTTATTAGACGAGACTTATTTATTAGGCAATTCAATTATCGGAGGATTCTATGAGCATAAAGTATTGAAGACACATTTCCCGAATACTTACTTGATTGAAAAGGTTCTTAAAACAAAAGGACAGCAAGTTTACGTTAAATGGCTTGGAGATTCCAATTATCATAATTCTTGGATTAATAAAGATGAACTACAGCAACAAAACAATTAATATATATATTTTATATATATATATATATATATTGTAACGTGGCGTTACAAAACATATATCTATGAATTTCTATTAAAATATATATATATATAAATATAATATATATAATATATATATATAATTAAAATATTTAGTATTATTAAATTTAATGAATTAGCTGCACCCCACTGTATAAATATCATAAGCTAGTTATAAGATTATTAGCAGCCAAAACCAACCAACAACAAACCTACAAAACATACAAACACGTGTCCCAGAAAACTATACCAACAACAACAGGCAGCAATAATAAACAAGTTCAAACCAAGTACCGAAAATTCTAACAACAATAACAGGTAGCAATAGTAACTCAACAAACCGACACACAAACATGTATTAAAATTAAAATTAAAACAAGTACCGAAAAATATAACAACAACAACAGTCGACAATAATAAATGGACCAACTGACACACAAACATGTATTAAAATTCAAATTAAAACAAGTACCGAAAAATATAACAACAACAACAGGCGACAATAATAAATGGACCAACTGACACACAAACATGTATTGAAGATTATACCAGCAACAACAGCAGTATAGGCATGGTTGAAGTATACTTTCGCCTCGCTATAGTTTTTATAGTTCCGAAAAGGTTCTTTTGCCGACCCACGTAAAAGAGTGCCCGTAGCCAGTTCAATCAGCTTTTCCTTCTTAGGTAAGCCCTATGAATACAGTGGGATATGTGCATTGCACTCAGCACATATTCCCTGCAGTACAGCTTCTGGACAAAGCCTGATGGTTGCTTCGGTGTGAATTGACCGAAGTCACTGCTAGCTTGTCCACATGCGTTGCATGGGTTTCGTTGTGAATTGGACGCAACCGATGGCTCTGCTACTGCAAAATTATATTTTGTTGGCGCCGACTTTGGTGTGAATTGGCCAAAGACGCTGCTCACTGGCTCAGGGCGCAGCAAAGACTTTGTTGTGAATTGAACAAAGCCTCTGCTGCTGCTAATACATAACGTGTTGCGGCATAACATTGTCTTCAGTGTGAATTGGCTGGAGTCTTTGCTATTTTCATGGGCGTCGCACAGGTTTCGTTGTGAATCGAACGAAGCTTCTGCTTCTGCAAGCTCTGTCTCTGGTTGTTTCTAGTTTGTGTCTGATTGGCAGTGGTTTCAGTGTGAATTGACTGAAGTCGCTGCTGACTTACTCAGAGTATCGCATAAGGTTCGTTGTGAATTGGACGAATCCTCTGCCTCTGTTTAAGTTCATTTTTTTCGTTCTGCCGGCATTGGCTTCAGTGTGAATTGGCTGGAGTCTTTTTTATCTTCATGGGCGTCGCACAGGTTTCGTTGTGAATCGAATGAAGCCTCTGCTTCTGCAAGCTCTGTCTGCGAGATGTTTATAGTTTGTGTCCGCTTGGCAATGGCGTCAGTGTGAATTGGCTGAAGTCACTGCAGATGTATCGCATAGGTTCGTTGTGAATTGGACGAAGCCTCTGCCCTGCTAAGTTTTATTTTACGGCCGCTTAGTACTAGCTTTGGTGTGAATTGACCAAAGCCTCTGCTATTTTGTTCCTGTGCAGCGAATCAACTTCATTGTGGATCGAATGAAGTCGTTGCTACCGTCAGCTAATATTAGTAATATTAATGAGCTTTTCCTTCTTAGTTTTCTTTCTCAGGGTTGAGCTGCGTTCTTAGCGAGACACTAACACCGATACCGACTATACCAAAAAACCGAATAACCGATTTACGCGTTACCCGTCGCCAACCACCAGTACCCGCTATACACCCGACTGCCAACCGCTGACACTCACTGACACACTTAAACATACCCACTCACCACTATTGCAAGACTGAATATTGCGCTGCATAAGTAGAAACATTGAAGATTGTTAAATAAAGATTTTTTTTTTTTAAATTTAAACCAACTGCGTCTTATTACTTATCAAATATTAGTGGATCCTTTGTTTGATCCTGGGTCGGCTGAGCAACCTCAGCCTTTGAATAAAACCACGTCACAATATATATATAAAATAATAATAATATAATATATATAATATAATAAAACTAAAAAAAAATATAAAAAATATAATATAATAATATATAATATAATATATATATAATATATATACAATATAATATATATAATATAAATATAATATATTATATATATATATATAATATATATATATATATATATATATTATAATATATTTTATATATTTTATATATATATTTTTTAATATATTATATATATATTATATATATATGATATATATATTATTTACTTAGTTAAAAAGGAACAAAATATTGCAGGAATTATTGAAAGTTCACAACCATTTTACAGGCATTTTCTACTGCAATACAAATATAATATTAAATTGAGAATCGGTTGTACATATGACAGCAATTACTTGAAGAGTCTATTAAATATTTCATGTATTTGAATATCGTCAAGTTGAATACGAGAGATTTTTGAGTAATGGTGAAATTGAGGTGGTTACTCAGGATGATACTACTTTCTGCTCAGATATGACATAAATCAACATTCAAGATTATAAGCATGATTTGGAAATGGAAATATCTCAAATTTTTATCAAAACAGTTATAAATTTACCTTCATCATGTTAAGAGGTCCCAACTATAAAAAAATGAAAAACGAGTTTCGTGCTAAAATTTTGAAAGATTTCTTAAGCGAAGAAATACTTTTATGGCCTGAGCACAAGATTACTTTACAAAAATTAAAGGATCGATTCGATGAATATGCATTCTATAAGATACAGATGTCAAAATTTGGTGATCATTATAACAATTGTGAGTGGTCAAGAGATGAAGCAACTTGCGGTCCTGATACTTGTGGATGCTCCTCTATAGATAGAATATGGGATGACGCATTGGATATAATAAACTTTTATTATAATATAAAGGCTCAAATTTTAACAAATTTCCTTCAGTTAACCTCGTGATAACATCGGGATAACGTTAAACAACAATGACTGACGAGAGAATTTTAGTTATAGGCGTTCAAGGTTTCTACATAGATAATGATTTTAATATAAAAGAATTGAGTATTTCAGTAGACAATGACTCACAAGTTCAAACATTTATAATTAAATCACCTTTTCAATATACATCTCTGACAACAAAGAAAAAAGTTTTATATAATTGGCTTTATAGAAATCATCATGGATTAATAAAATGGGAAGATGGCGATTCAACTTTAACAAATATTATAGAATATTATAAAACATATATTAGAGATAAAAATGTTTGTTATTATGTTAAAAGTTTAGAAAAAATTAAATGGCTTAAAAAATTGTTTCAAGATGAAATTATTTGTTATAACTTAGATGATTTAATCTGTCCAAATTTAAAAACTTTATATCAAAATGGCCAATCAATAAATGCTTGTAGTTATCATAAGAAACATTTTACATGTGCTGAAAAGAATGTATTACTCTTGAGAAAGTTTATAAATAAAGAACTAAAATTATAAAAAATTTAATGTTATCATTTAATACTTAAATAAAATTAAATAAATATCGATCGTCAGTTCATAACGAATACTCGTTATGTCTATAACAATTTCCTTAAGCGAACCACATCAACTCTTACTGGAAAATATTTTCCACCGATTGAATTTGATACAAAATACGTTTGCGGACTTGTAGACTTTGTAACATTTAATTTTGTGCCCAATGTAGACACCGACAACAATTTATTTCATATCGGACCTCATACTATTACAATACCTGTTGGTTCATATGAATTTGATGATATTAGCTTTTTCTTGGAAACGGCCGTAAGAGACATTGACAAATCAATTGTCCTAGCAATTGAATCAAACAATAACACTCTTAAAACAGAAATTGAATCCTCCGAAGACATAGATTTTTCAAAACCCAACAGTATAGGACAGCTGCTAGGATTCAGTAAAAGAAAGTTTGCTAGTAAATGAGTTACCATATGAGGACTTTATCAAAGTGCTTACTATAGAGCCGTTACAAGATATAGAAAGAGCAAAATATATGCATATAGATCAGCCAGTTAAAAGAAAAAAATTTGAATCTGATTTACCATTAAATATTACAAAAATAAACACAATCCGTATCGAATGCAACTTGACCATCGGATCATATATTAATAGCACACCAGTTCATACTATTCACGAATTTCCTCTCAATGTTGCACCTGGCTATAAAATAAATGAGACACCTCAAAATGTCATTTATTTACCTGTCAACTGTCAACAAGTAAACATTACTATAAGAATCTTAAATCAAGACGACGAGCTTTTAAATTTTCGAGGAGAAAAAATTTCAGTAAGACTTCACTTTAAACCAAAATAAAAAAAATTATTATTTACAATAAGAACAATAAAAGTATAATTCAGAGAGGATTTCCAGTTAGTCCTTCATCTATACAAAAAAGAAATTGTTGACTGCAGCTAATAAAGAATATTTAAAATCCTTGGGACTTAATCTACAATCATGAACGAGATATTAAATGTCCTTCAGAAACTAATATATGATGAGAGCATTATAAAGAGGGAATATCATAGTTACTCTCCATATTTGAGGTCATTCAACAATAACGATGAAATTCGTATACCAATTCAAAATCAAGACCCTTTTTGTCCTACCAAGTGAGAGTATGATTTACATTCATGGTTCTATACTAAAAAAAGGAGGGTGGAAATGATGTAGTAACAACAGGAGTAAAATGTAAAAATAACTTTGTTACATATCTGTTTGATGAAATTCGATATGAAATTAATGGGTTTGAAGTTGATCGTACACGCAATCTTGGAATTTCATCCACCATGAAAAATTTTGCATCATTAAGTGTGGTTCAAAGTTAAGAAACGCTGGTTGGGTTTCTGATGAAAATTTTACATTAGAAAAATCTCATTTTAGTTGCTGTGTGCCGTAAAAAATGTTGGTGGGTTTTGCTGAAGATTATAATAAAATAATATTAAATTCTAAACATGAGCTTATCCTTCAACGTTCATCATCTAATGAGAGATCATTTCATCCTAATAATGCAACAGATCAATAAAAATTTACTATATTAGATATAGTATGGAAAATGCCTCACATACAACTATCGGACTTTGCAAAATTGGAAATGTACATGTTGTCGCCTTGTCCTGCGACGGTTAAATGCGTAGAATAATAAATACTTGCGTGCGTTTATGAATCGATATGCTTTATTACTAAATAATTTTAAGAGAGAGTCAGTTATTGTTAATATATAGAGAGATGCCAGATTGGCGTGACCATGCCGGCCATCTTGAATGAAACAATTACGTTCAAAACTGTTATACCAAATAAACAAGAATTAAATAAATAATTATACTAAACTTAATGACTTTAAGTACATAAGGCATCTTTAGTAGGCAGCAGCGAAAGCCTTACAACCGGTCGGACAATTTCGCCATCAGCTGTTTTAATTTTCACCACACGGACATGACCGTCCGCCCCTGGGAAAAGCTGAATCACTCTTCCAAGTGTACACTTAGTCGGAGGAACACGGTCATCATGGATGACAACGACATCATCTAGTTCGTGGTTTAATTGTGGGCGGAACCATTTTGAGCGACGTTGGAGGCTTCCAGAAATGCTGGCGCATAGAACTTATTACATGCCATCGCTGGGCAAGCGTTCCACTAAAATTTGGACTATCTGCTGCCGGAAGAGCTTTTAGTGGCTCTCCTGCGATAAAGTGACCCGGAGTTAAAATATCCAAGTCGATGCATTAGGGGATTGCAAGCAGAGCGGTCTTGAATTTACACATGCTTCCTCTTCAGTTAGCAAGGTGTTAAACTCTTCATAGGTCAGCAATGTGGAATCCAGCACTCTCTTTAAGTGGTATTTTACTCGCTTTATTCCCGTTTCCCAATAGCCACCCATATGGGGTGCACTAGGTGGGTAAAAATGCCACTTTATGCGAGAATCAGCAAAATAGCGTGAAACTTCTTTATCGGCCATACATCGTTGAAGAGTATTTCGGAGCTCCCTTTCGGCTCCGATAAAATTTTTTCCATTGTCGGAGAATAATTGTTGACAATATCCTCTGCGGTTGGTAAAGCGTCTGAAGGCGGCAATGAAGGCTGGTGCAGATAAATCTCCAACAAGTTCTAAGTGCATAGCACCAGTAGCCATACATACAAATGAGCTGATGTACCCCTTCGTTGTCTTAGCACCTCGTCCCTGCGAAAAGTTTAGAAAATAAGGGCCGGCAAAATCTACTGCGCTGCTTAAAAAACATCGTGCGCTTGAAACACGGCTCAAGGAAAGATCTGACATTACTTGTTGTAATGGCTGTCGATTCATTCGAGTGCAGCGACAGCAACTATGGTAAATCCGTCGAACAAGATTACGAGCACCTGGTACCCAAAATCGTCGTTGCAAGACAGCTTGCATTATTTGAGGGCCAGCGTGCAGTGTGAACTTGTGAAAGTCAATAACAATGCCTAATAAAAAAATTTGAAAGACAAAACTGAACCATTAAATAATTATGATACTTTCTAATGCAAGTTAGATAAACAATTTAACAAAGATAGGCTCAACAAACTTATAAACAATTTGGATATTGGATGCAATGGACCAAAGGTCAGACAATCAATAATAGACATCATCACAGAATACCAAGATATTTTTCACCTAGCTGGAAAATATCAAAGCGTAAACAATTTTTATACACAACAAATACAAACTACAGATTTGACACCCATTAACATAAAAAATTACCGACTACCACATACGCAAATGACAGAAATAAACGAACAGGTAGACAAACTTTTACAAGACAACATCATTGAACATTGAATTAGTCCTTATAATTCACCGCATCTTGTAGTACCAAAAAAATCAACAGACGACAAAAAGAAAGTTTATATTTCTTTGGTCGTCGATTTTAGAAAGCTAAATGAGAAAATCGTGAGTGATAAATTTCCTCTGACCAAAATAGAATAGAAATAGACGTCCTTGACAGACTGGCTCGTTCCACCAAATAGAACTAGACGAGACTCGCGACCACCATTTTCAACAGGAAATGGACATTTTCAATTTACACGCTTACCGTTTGGACTCAAGATATCGTCCAACAGTTTTCAACGCATGTTGACGATAGCATTCACAGCACTAGATGCAGAAGCTTTCTTGTACGTGGACGATATAATTGTGTTTGGGTGCAGCTTACAGCACCATAACGAAAATTTGGCAAAAATATTCCAGAGAATGAGAAAGTTTAATCTTAAATTAAATCCAGAAAAATGCTCATTTTTGAAATCAGAAGTTGTCTATCTTGGCCACTTAGTTACAAATAAATCCAGGAAAATGCTCATTTTTGAAATCAGAAGTTGTCTATCTTGGCCACTTAGTTACAAATGAAGGTATTAGAACTGGCCCAGCTAAGAATAAAGTCATAAAAACTACCCATAAAATGTCCCCACAAACTCGGATGAAGTAAGGAGATTTGTTGCCTTTGCCAATTATTACAGGCGCTTTATACCCAAATTCGATGATATAGCTAAAAATTTAAATGCTTTGTTAAAAAAAAATTTAATTTGTCGACGCCTCAAATTATGCTCTAGGCACAGTATTGTCGCAAGATGAGATCGGATCAGACTTACCAATTGCATACGCGAGCAAATCTCTCGGAAAGCACGATCTAAGCAAACCAATTTTAGAAAAAGAATTACTGGCCATACATTGAGCGATAAATCTTTTTAGGCCATATATTTATGGTCGCAGATTTTTTTTTCGCATAAAAACCCATCGTCGAAAATGACACGCATCAGGTTAGACCTATGCAACTATGATTTTGAGATCAGGTATAAAACAGGCGAAACATAAAAATATAACATATAAATAGCGACTCACTGCGAGCGATGATTCCAGCCAGTTTAGAAAATTAAGATACAAAAATACTAGCCATAACAAGAAGTATGGATATGAAAAAACATACAGAAAACCAAAATAGAACAGATTTAGAATGTATTACAGGCAGGAAGACGGATCACCTTTTTGTGTGGGAATGCACATCACTAAAGGACATAAGCAAAATAATAAAACTTAGGTTTATAACAGACAACGATTTTAAGAGTACACAAATAGATATAGAAGACAATCAGGTTATTGTACGATGCAGTGATAATCCAATGTTCACATGACTTTGGAGAAACTGATTTCGAAGATGCCAAAACTGGAGATTGAAGAGTTAGCATTGAATATTACTGATGATATATTTAAAACCATGCGCATGGAAGATTTTAAAAGAATTTATAATAATTTGAAAAATAGTAAAAACAAATTGAAAATATTTATTTATAAAGACCCAGAGATTTTACTAATGAGTTGATGTCCGAAATATGTAGCCAGTTAAACAAAAAACAAGTGTTTAGCACACAATATCATCACGAAACTCTAGGCAATGAGAGTATATTATAATCAAGAGTTTGCATGACTATCAGATATATTTTTTCTGCGTTTTTCGCTGAGTAGTTCCCAATTGAAAAATGCGGAAAAAAGTTAGAACTAAACGGAACTAAGCGGAACTAAAAAGCTAAAACATGAATCAAGTCGCATGTGCGCGCTTTACCGCATGCGCAAGTGTTTTTTTTCAATACTGATTTGTGAATGAATGTGTGCAAGCAGTAGCGCATGTGGAAGTGTTTTTTAGGTCGATACAAATTTGAATGGATGTGTGTAAGCTGATACACTGATTTCAATGTATGTGTGTAAGCTGAAATCAAATAAATTTTGGATTTTTCATTTCAAGCAAATTCTTTTTGTTTTCTGCTGTCGATATGATCTTACCCCTTTCCCTTCTCCCCGCTAGCAAACATGTGTATGAATGAATGTGTTGTTGTTATTATAGTCAGCTGTTAAGATTGTTTACATTTGTTGGTATAGTTAGCTAGATATTTTCGGCGTTTTGAAGTTATTCTTATTGAAAGCTCTACACTTCGCATTTTTGCTTATAGTATTTTTAAATAGATATTATCAATTTACGAGTTATTCAACACATAAACTGATATTACTCTCAATGTTTATATGCAATATTTTTATTACTCTTCATTTCAGTATAGCCAATTTTTAATCAACATGAAAATTATTTATATACATTTATGTACCTATATTCTCGATATAACTACACTTGAAATATTAAGCAATCTGAACATGTTTATGCGTACTATAGAGTGCTCTATGGCCGGGTAGTTTATTAAAATGTTTCTTCTTTCTTTGCTAACTTTTATAAAGCTGATTTTAAAATTTTTAAAAATAAAAATTAGCTGAAATAAATGCAATTAAAACAGTTAAAAAACATTTCACTTTTATAAAGTAAAAACAAAATTTTTAAAATATTATTTATTCTTATTATATTTTATTGCATACAATTTTTTTTATATCAATGACCATACGTTGACACCTCGTAACTAACGACTTTTTGAAATTGGTATTTTTAATATTTTTATAAAAATGTTAACCAAGCTTTTTCTTCCAAATCGACAAACAGTACACCAAACAAAATCCCGAATTTTCTTTATATTTAATTACTTTTTCTTCTCATTTCAAAAATATTTAGTACTGATTATGTTTTATTTTCAAAAATTAAATTGCTGATTGATATTAATTGTTGTTAAGTACTTTGCTTCTCCTGTAAAATTAATGAATTTTTAGTTACGAGGTGTCAACGTATGACCATCGATATGCTTTTATATATACAGTTGTTGTTAATAACTTAAATAAAATTTTTATGTAAAACTTTAAAGTTAACTGTAAACGTTAAAAAGTGTTGTGAGCACAACATTTTCAATTTTGAAGCAAAACTGAATTTCAGTAAAATTTATTTAAATTTTTTTCTAATAAATACCTACACGATTATTGCCTAGGAAGAAAATTTTCTAAATTTATATACAATTGATATTTGCAATTAAGTAAAAAAGAAAAGGCTAACTTTGTATAACATTAAACATATTTATGATAATTATAAATGAAATAATAATAGTAACAACATATATATACATATTAATATAAATATATATACACATTTCGTTGACAACTACTTTCGTAAACTCTTGAAGTTCCAAGAAATAACCACTGTTTCAGAGGGTTAATTTTCACTTTGAAATCAATGATATCCTTGGTTAATGATCTGTTCCAGGACCCTGAAGTGAAATTCGTTATGTTAGGTAGGATAAACCAAGATTCCCTTGAAAATTACTTTTCTGTTCTTAGGTCACAGCTAGGTAACAACACCGATCCGTCCGTGGGAGATTCAGCATCTCTCCGGAAGAATATTGTCCATGATGATCTTAACAAATAATTTTCGTAGTCGTAATAAGAATTGTGAAGAGGGTAATGACTTAATGTTGGAATGGAATTTCAAACCATTCGATGAAGATTCAATTTCAGATGTACCAGAGTTTTCACATGAAAGTTCACACGAGGAAATCATGGAAGAACAATTAGAGGAATATAACTCCTCAGCATATAACTCCAGAAATAGCAGAAAAATTAAACGAATCTCCCCAGCATATAACTACCTTAAGCCCTTTAGAAGCAACTGTTGGTCGATATTTTGTTGGGTACGGCTTGAAGGCGAAATTTGCTAACAATATAAAATGCGAAAGTTGCCAAGAAAATCTTATAAAGTTGGAGAAGTTTTCTTTCGATTCGAAAAGTTTTATTGACATCAAAAACTATAGTGACAAAAGACTTTTCTTAAAAAATCCATCCGACGAGTTCTTCGAAATTTGTCAACAACATTTTTCAATTTACAAAAGCATTTTCGAAAAAAGTTGTCATGAACCCAATTTAAAAGCGCGTATTATTAAGTCATTCGTAGAGCATTCCAATATTGTAACTCCAGGGTGGTTCGATGAAAATGGAAACGGTTTTGAACACAGGCGTTATATTCTTGAACATCTAATAACAGTTTTGATCCGAAAAAAACTCTAGATGGTTAAGAGAGAAGTTTGTATCAGAAGAAATGAAAAGAAAAATTAGTTCCAATAAAATTGTTATGGCAAAAATGCAAAGATTTAATAATATGTCGGGGGTCTGTTGAAATGTGTAGTTTTTTTTTACTGCCAGTCAGTTAGTTTAATTGTATGTCTGCTAGTCTTTAATTAGTCTGAGTGACTTTTCTTGGTTTTGTTCATATGGTATTATTGCAATTTTAACAGTAAAGTATGTTCTTTTACAGTCGACATATAAGTTTTAATATAATAAACTATTTTGGTATAATAAAGTTTTTGCTGTCATGATAATTAGGTCCATTTGTCGAACTTTCAGAACTGTACAATTTTCCACTGAGTTGTCCCAATAATGCGCAAGCAATGTGTTTTTCAAGCTTTCATTTTATTTTACTATATAGTAAGTAGAGAAGAGCAAATACATTATATATTCACTATTAAATATTTAGCTATTTATATTTATATATTATTATAGTTCTTATATATTAGTATATATTAATATAAATATATAAAATCTATTATAACTATTTGTATCTAATGATAATATTTGTAATTATATTATTATGAACTATATTCATTATTAGCATTATTACAAAAATTACAAAATTATATATCTAAGATATGCATAACACATATATAAATATATATATATTATATCTACATATATTAGGCCGGGTCGATTTGTGGGGAGGCAAAAAAATCGCCCATTGCTCTGTGAAAATCGTATTCTAGGGATCAAAACAAGAAACTTTGCCGAAGGATCCATACCTCTAAAACGAATTTTGATGTCCCCCAATTTGGGTCGAACTTTTGGGTAGGGTCAAATTTTGAAAAATCCCACTTTGACCCATTTAGAGTGCTCCAATCGAGTTCAAATGTATGACCGACCCCCACTAACTTTGGAGGCCCGACCCACCCATGCCAGTGGCACACCCCCTGGAACCTCCCTGGGGGTTTCCATACAAACATTTCAAAAAATCGCCAGTTTTGGCACTTTACATGAAAAAATAAGCGGAATGCCTATGTTATTTTCTTTTTGGAGTTTTTTTTCTCTTTAGAAATTTATTCAACCCTTTTAAAAAATGAAGGTATCACTGTGACACAATTGCAAATCGGACAATTGCTTGTGTGCGTTTTTTAAGGCACCACAAGACACAGCTGCATGTCGTAAACTTACTTGTGTAGTTTTTTTATAGCACCTACTTAAGAAATGAAGGTTGTTTTTACAACCCTTTTTGTGGGTATTTTATGGCACCTTCTTAAGAAATGCACGTTTTATGCAACCATTTTAACAATTAAGGTATCACTGGAATGCACCGCAACCCTTTTAAAAAATTAAGGTATCACTGTGGCACAATTGCAGATCCTAAAATTGCTTGTGTGCGTTTTTAAGCCACCACAAGACACAGCAGGTAGAATTGAAATTACCATTTCATTCTTATTACCTCGTCTTGTAGACCATATATAACGCAAGAGTTTTTGTGAATGCATTAAGTCGTTGTGAAGAACTCAAAGTGTGAAGTGCTAATTTCAGATAAAAAAATATTTAAAAAAAAATAATAAGTGAAGTTGACCATTCCAAATCAAAAAGTTTACAATGAATCCACCATCCTCTACACCGCAAGATGAAGCAACAACAACATCAACAACTATCGAAAACCCAATGAGTCATATACCCAAGCACGATGTTATTGTTTTTGGTGTGTCTACTGATTTGACTGATCTTAATTTACCAACCCATATGGATATCTTGAGATATTATTTTTACTTAAGCGAACGTGCTAAAACAGAACAAAAAAAGTTTTCCCATAAATCATTCACTATTCAAGTACAAGATAAGTTGAATGGAATTTGGGAAAAACTTGGTATGGAAATAATGCTGAAAAAAAGTGTATTTAATAAATTGAATAAATTGCGTGACGAGTATCAAGAGAAGAAACAAAACCCAACAATTTACAGAGTATGTAAAATCTCTGGAAACAATTTTTTACATTGGAACATGTAAATGCGATTTGAAGGCAGCTCCATGTGCATGCGGCTAGGTTCCCGAACGCCTCAAAGAGTTCATGCACGATCAACATAATCAGAGAAGACTAACAATGGATGCAGTTGTGATGGAAACTGAAGAGCAAGGAGCAACGTCTATGTCATCAATGCCAACATACCAAGATCCCGATGATTCAACATACGCACCGCCACCGGTTCAAGAAGATATGGATAGAAGCACAAGTTCACAATACACAGAGAGATACGATTGTTTTAACTTTGCCTTGGTATGTGACAGATTTGGTGTTCCTGATAGAGTAGCATCGGCATTGGGAACCGCTCTTTTCCAAGATTTTAAAATGAAAGATAAGCATGGCAAACCTCTCATCATTGATAAATCGAAAGTTCGCAGAGAAAAAGAGAAATGCAGACAAGAAGTGGTTCGCAAACGGTTAGATCATTCCAACTTGTTAGCGTTTTCATTCGATGGCAGAAAAGATGATACTTTAACGACAGCTAAAGTTGATGAGAAGTATCATACTAGGATGGTAAAAGAACCTCATCTTGTTATTTTGAGAGAACCCAATTCTGAATTGATTGGTTACGTAAGACTGGAACATGAAACCACTGAATACAAAACAACCAAATTAAATGATTTTTTCAACGATAAAAATATATCACTGGATGCATTAATTAGAATATGCACTGACGGTGAGCCAACAAACACTGGCCCACACGGTGGAATTATACGACGATTCGAATTGCTTTTCAAAAGACCATTGCATTGGTTCGTTTGCCTTCTACACTTCAACGAACTTCCGTTTCGGCATTTGTTTGAAGCTTTGGATAAATCAACCAGCACTGGACCAAGATCGGCAACCTGAAAACTGAGCCATCAAATCGAAACTTGTGAAACTCTTCCGGTAAGTTATTGCTATCACTCATTTATTGTAATTGTCAACCATTTTTAATTATTTTATTATTATATATGTTCAGGTGGTGGACGGCTTCCAGAAAATTGAGTTGCAAAATATGGCCCCGCTCCAGAAAAAAATTGAATTTTCCACCGATTCGAAGTACTTATACGACATGGCCCATGCAATTTCTAGCGGAGTGGATTCGTTGGATCTGGCTAACATCAAACCAGGGAAAATTGTACATTCTCTGTGGCTCACCAAGGCCGCTAGATTATTACGATTATATGTGACAACGGAAAATCCAGATGCAAATTTAAGAATTCTGGTTGAATTTATAATTGAATGTTATGTGCCAATGTACTTCAATATCAAGTATTACAGCTCTGTCGTGTACGGCAGTGCATTATTTTTCAACTTCATTAGTTGGTCACGATTTCTAGAACCTCGTTTACGCAAAATTGTCAATCAAGTAATTACAGATAATTCATATTATGCGCATTCGGAAAATATCTTGTTATCAATGTTGTTTGATGATAGCAAAGAAAAGCGCGACTGTGCTATCAACATAATTCTACGCTATCGAACAGATGTTGACGACCCAACGCAACTTAGATCTTATAAAAAACCAGTATAAAGTTTAATTGCACAAGTTACACGGAAATGATCAATATGAATGACATAAATAACGTATTTGAACCACCATTCACGCGAAGCATTCCGTACGATACATTGAAAGAATATTTAAATCAAGATGATCCACCGTTTAATGATCCAAAAATTGCATCACACGTACAAGGAACGGAACGACATGTTCAATTGCTAGCTAGCGTTTCCAAACGGGTTATACCGGAAAATGTAGAGGCTGTTATGGCAACGACATTAGAGAGCCGTGCGAAATTGCCCAGACTTGAAAGTAAAAAAGACTTCAAACAATAATTTTTTTAGTTTCTTTTCTATAACTAACTTAAATTAATTTTTTCATTTGCATATGTTCTGACTAAATAAATTTCAAATGAGAAAACATAGATATTATTATAAGTAAATAATAAATATTATTAAAAATAAATAATAAATATTATTATAAATAAATACATAAAAATAAAGAAAAAACATAGCCATTTCGCTGATTTTTTTATGTAAAGTGCCAAACTGGTGATTATTTGAAATGTTTGTATGGGGAACCCCACAGGGGGGTTCCAGGGGGTGTGCCACTGGCATGGGTGGGTCAAGCCTCCAAAGTTAGTGGGGGTCGGTTATACATTTGGACTCGATTGGAGCACTCTAAATGGGTCAAAGTGGGAATTTTCAAAAGTTGCCCCTACCCAAAAGTTCGACCCAAATTGGGGGACATCAGAATTCGTTTTAGAGGTATGGTTCCTTCGGCAAAGGTTCTTATTTTGATCCCTAGAATACGATTTTCACAGAGCATTGAGCGATTTTTAAATCGACCCGCCCTAACATATATATACACTAATTTATATAATTTTTGTTTATATACGATTGGACACATTAACAGGCTGACAGACAAATAGATAAAAATACAAACAGACGAAGTGACAAAAGAATAATTTTTAAAAATCAATCCGATGAATTTCCGGACGGGCAAACTAACAAAATATTAAACATACATTCAAGCTTTAATTTACATATCTTTGGACACTAATTAGTCTTTTAAATTTTAACCATCTGCAGTTTTTTCGGATCAAAACTGTTATTAGATGTTTAAGAATACAACGCATGTGTTTAAAACAGCTTCCATTTTCATCGAACCATATGACTTAATAATACGCGCTTTTAAATTGGGTTCATGACAATTTTTTTCGAAAATGCTTTTGTAAATTGAAAAATGTTGTTGACAAATTTCGAAGAACTCGTCGGAAGGATTTTTTAAGAAAAGTCTTTTGTCACTATAGTTTTTGATGTCAATAAAACTTTCCGAATCGAAAGAAAACTTCTCCAACTTTACAAGATTTTCTTGGCAACTTTCGCATTTTATTTTGTTGGCAAATTTCGCCTTCATGCCGTACCCAACAAAATATCGACCAACTTAAGGCTTAAGGTAGTTATATGCTAAGGCAGATATTAAAGGGCTTAAGGGAGTTGAAAGTAGTTGTCAACGAAATGTGTATATATATTTATATTAATATGTATATATATGTTGTTACTATTTTTATTTCATTTATAATTATCATAAATATGTTTAATGTTATACAAACTTAGCCTTTACTTTTTTACTTAATTGCAAATTGTATATAAATTTTGAAAATTTTCTTCCTAGGCAATAATCGTTTAGTTTAAAAAAAAAAAAAATTAAATAAATGTTACTGAAATTCAGTTTTGCTTCAAAATTAAAAATGTTGTGCTCACAACACTTTTTAACTTTTACAGTTAACTTTAAAGTTTTACATACAAATTTAATTGAAGTTATTAACAACAACTGTTTATATATAATAGCATATCGATGGCCATACGTTGTGATACCTCGTAACTAAAAATTCATTCATTTAACAGGAGAAGCAAAATACTTAACAACAATAAACAATTAAAATCAATCAGCAATTTTATTTTTAAAAATAAAATCGGGATTTTGTTTGGTGTGCTGTTTGTCTATTTGGAAGAAAAAGCTTGGTTAACATTTTTATAAAAATAATAAAAATATCAATATCAATTTCGTTTGTTACTAGGTGTCAACGTATGGTCATCGATATAAAAAAGTTGTATGCAATAAAATATAATAAGAATAAATAATATTTTAAAAATTTTGTTTTTATTTTATATAAGTGAAATGTTTTTTAAATGTTTTAATTGCATTTATTTCAGCTAATTTTTGTTTTTAAAAATCTTAAAATCAGCTTTTTACAAGTTAGCAAAAAAAGAAGAAAAATTTTAATAAACTACCCGGCCATAGAGCACTCTATAGTACGCATATACATGTTCGCATTGCTTAATATTTCAAGTGTAGTAATATCGAGAATATGGGTACATAAATGTATATAAATAATTTTCATGTTGATTAAAAATTGGCTATAATGAAATGAAGAGTAATAAAAATATTGCATATAAACATTGAGAGTAATATCAGTTTATGTGTTGAATAACTCGTAAATTGATAATATCTATTTAAAAATACTATTAAGCAAAAATGCCAACTGTAGAGCTTCCAATAAGAATAACTTCAAAACGCCGAAAATTTCTAGCCAACTATACCAACAAATGTAAACAATCTTAACAGCTGACTACAATAACAACAACACATTCATTCACACGCATGCTTGCTAGCGGGGAGAAGGGAAAAGGGTAAGATCATATCGACAGCAGAAAACTAAAAGAATTTGCTTGAAATAAAAAATCCAAAATTTATTTCATTTCAGCTTACACACATCCATTGAAATCAGTATATCAGCTTACACAGATACATTCAAATTTGTATCGACCTAAAAAACACTTCCACATGCGCTACAGTTTACACACATTCATTCACAAATCAGTATTGAACAAAAAAAACACTTGCGCATGCGCTAAAGCGCGCACATGCGAGAGCGACAGAGACAGACAGGGTTCACGATGCGCTTGTGGGGCAGAGGGCAGAAGAGAAAAGGGGTACGATCATATCGAAAACAAAAAGAATGTTTCTTGCTTCTGTTTTCTGGTCGCCTGGTAGAAAGCCAAGGAAGACATGAAGAGAGACTTGATTCATGTCTTAGCTTTTTAGTTCCGTTTAGTTCCGTTTAGTTCTAATTTTTATCCGCATTTTTCAATTGGGAACTACTCAGCGAAAAACGCAGAAAAAATATATCTGATAGTCATGCAAACTCTTGATTATAATATACTCTCATTGCTCTAGGTTCTATTGAAAGGAACCACAGAGTGTTAAATGAATTTTTACTAAATTTTGGCAGAGATGACGAATGGGACCATTGGATCCCATACTTCACTTTTGCGTACAATACGACACCTCATATTGATACCAATTATAGTCCTTTTGAATGCATTTTTGGCAAATTGGTAAACCTACCAAATAAAAGATTAGAATCATTTAAAAATTACAAAACTGAAAATTAGGCGCAAGAACTTAAAACTAGATTAGCATACTTTTTAAAAAAGGCACATGAATTGATAAACATAGCTAAGGAAAAGCGAAAGAAAGATAGTGAAATTTCAAACCCATTAAATATAAATATTGGTGATAAAATAACACAGTACAACATTTTTCAGCTCATTTGAAACTCAATTCTGAGAACTGCACGTGAAAGTAGCCCCAAAAAGAAGAAGTTCTGCATCATTCGTTTTGTCAAGTTAAATGCCATAATAATTTAATATTGATTTCAAGTTAGTAAGTATCGTATAGGGGAATGTGTCACGTTTTAGGCTCTTTTGTTTGACATTACTCGAGAACCACTAGTCCGTTTTAGCTGAAACAAATTTAAAAAAATTAAGAATTATAATTCCTTTAATCTGTTTATATAACGTTTCCCTATATAAGCAACAGTTTCACAGTTATAAATAAATGTATGAAGAAAAAAAATATTTTTTGCCTGAAAATTAAAATTTTTTGTTTTAAATTCGTAAAAAATCCAAAACAGAAAAAAGTGTCTAGTCCTATTACCTTCACGTAAAGTCACATAACCTATGAACAAAATGAGACATAGATCATGCAAATCGATGTACGCGTTTCGATTTTATTCACAATTAAAAATAAATTTGTTTCAGCTAAATCGGACTAGTGGTTCTCGAGTTATGTCAAACAAAAGAGCCTAAAACGTGACAAATTCCCCTATACGATACTTACTGACTTGAAATTGATATTAAATTATTGGAAATGGAGGGCATGTAACTTTACAAACGAATTATGCAGAACTTCTTCTTTTCGGGGCTACTTTCACATGCAGTTCTCAGAATTGAGTCCCAAAATCATGTGTTGTACTGTGTAATGGTTAAAAGAATGAATAGAAAAAAATATCAATCAACATATCATGGTCCTTACATTGTTGTAAACAAAAATGGAGTAAATGCAATAATAAATGTAAATGGAAAATTAAAAAAATACCACAATAATTTGTTGAAAAAATGGGTTTAATTGAAATGAAATATAAGTTTAAAATTGTAAAATATTTGCATTGTATATTTTAATTAATTAATCTAAAACATTTGAATTGTACCTATAATTTAGAAAAAAAATTATTCTTTTCAAAAATCAAATAATTTTATCTTAAGGAAGGGGGTGTATTGCACTCCACAGTAAACATTTATGTTAACTTCACTTAAACACATATATTTAATTATTCATACATTACATGCATTTAAATAATAAGTGCACTATAAACTAAACTTATCTATATAAGGCACGTAAACACTTATTTATTTTATTTAAAATGAACATTGAACTTATTTATGTTGTTGCACTCACGCTTTTATTTATTTTTATTTAAAACGCACATTGAACTCGTTAATGTTATTGCATTTTTGTTATTGCACTCACGCACTTATTTATTTTTATTTAAAACGCACATTGAACTCATTTATGTTATTGCATTTTTGTTATTGCACTCACGCACTTATTCAAAACGAACACTGAAATTATTTATGTTGTTACACACAAACACATTATATACAACGCACACTTTATTGACACTTTGTCTTCTCGCTGTTTCATTTTCTTTTTTTTTACACACTAAATAATTATGTCGCACACTATATGTAAATTATTTATATTTTTGCATTCAGAATTTGTTCATATAAGTTATTAGTATATGACCTAATTGTTAAATATTAAATATGAAAAAATCCTGTTATCCGCCTATATAAGCAGAACATTTTTGAAAAATAAGACACAAAGTTTCGAGCTTCCAAACTTGCTCCTTTTTAATTAAGCTTTTGCTGCCAACCATTCGTGGAACACGGCACCGCAAAAGTCCCTTTTTTTCAACTGGCTAACATCTTTTTTAAGCGCTGGCACTTAATTTTATTGCGCACCACTAAAGTTTTAAAAAAGTATAAATTTTCACTCGCGAAAATAAAATTCGTTATACACGCACACTTTAAAAATCACTACAAAAGTATTATTAAGCACCGCTGGCAGAAGCCAACGCTATGTTATATGTTTATTTTTAAATAAGCGGGGAGTCTTGTACGGACCTTCAAACCAATCTGACGTGTCTTATTTCAAGCGCTAGGACAAGGTAACATTTCTCAGACATTGTCAGTCAGTCTTGCTGCAGCCAGCAGACTGTGTATACGTAGTTAGCTCCCAGTGCCTTTCCTTCCCCCTTGAGTTGTGTGGCTGACCCTAGGACCCGCTCAGCTCATTCAGCACCACACTCACCACTGCTCTCCACGAGGTCCGCTCACCTTAAGAGCAATCTCACTCTTTGAGTTGCACCGTTGTCCCTAGGACTGACTCGGTTCGTTCATTATCGCTCTCACGAGTGCTCTCAACGAGTGTCAGCCCCCATCAGAGTGACTCCTTACTCTGAGTCGTGTTGCTGTCGCTATAACTCTTTCCCCTTGAGTTGCGCTGCTGTCGCCTACGACTCGCTCGGTTCTTTGGCATCGCCCTCACGAGTGCTCTCAACATTAGAGTATTTAGTATCAATGTTTAGTGTCATTTAACATTAGAGTATTTCCTAAACATTGAGTCGTGTTGCTGTCCCTAAGACCCGCTCGGTTCGTTCAGTGCCGTACTTACCCCACTCTCAACGAGTGAATCTCTGAACCCACCAACTCTCCCCTTGAGACGCGCTACTGTCCCTAGGACCCACTCGGTTCGTTCAGTATCGCTCTCACCTCGATTCTCCACGAGTTCTACTCAAATAGCGATCCTCTCGCATCGACCGACGAGGACAGACGAGAAGACGGAGCGCTAGGAAAGATTCTGAAGGTGAACGCGTTCGTGAAGCAAACGGCCAAGGAAGATCATCCGATTTTTCTATTCTGTACGCTAAGAAAAGTACAGTCACACACTCAAGACAAGCAGCGAACTTCCAAGGCTTGTCACCAGCAGCAAGGTCGCCTTCATCAGCAACGACAGTGAAGGCATTCAATATCACGAGACCTTCTAGTGAGGAGCCCCAGTGGGAATCGCCAGCAAACCACTGGCGAGCATCGCCGTCCATACGAGGACACACTGTGCCAAATAATTACCAAACATACATCAACAACAGACCTTGCCAACAAGGTCAAGCGGTCTAAAATCCTCCCAGACCGTCTTGTAAGGACCCTGGACAGCCACTGAGAATACCCCAGCTGAAAAAGAGCTCTAACGACCAGGAAGTTTGTTACAATACTGTTATGGTCTATCCACACTATAGTAGGCAATCTTAGAACTGTAAATCTGAAAATTAAAAATTTCTACTAAAAACCTATCCAAATTGATTCAAAAGTCTTGGATTCAGAATTGAAAGGTCATAGGATTTAGGTAGCTGTCACCTGTAGATTTGACTTGAAAATAAATATATGCAACTCCAAAGTCAAATTTGGTCTGGACTAAGACCAGGCCCAGTTGCCCATCCTAGGGTTAAATATTAAGATGTTGCACGGAAATGGCAACTCTTAAAATCGAGAACAAGTTGTTGAATGAGTATTAAAAACGCTCAGCTGGTTTAGAAAAGTTAAAGTCGAGAGATTAAAGTATTTATCAGTTGCGCGGAGTTGGCAACTCTTACAAAATCGAGGGTTTTTCAAAATTTTGTTTTGTTGTTTTTGTTGATTAATAAAAACTGCAATGGTAGAGTATTTGTATTAACGTTTGTATGTATGTCTATCTAATGGAGAATTCAAAACATTTATTTAAACACAGCAAAAACTTTAAAAAATGTAAAATCATAAAAGCAAACTATTTTTCAAAATGAAATGTGCATTCGAGAGCACAATTTAGTCATTTATTATCCTATTAAATCAGATGTTCAACAGAACTTGCAACCCTCGATCTCCCTTGGGCAAAAACTTCAGAAATATGTGAAGTAATTTCCACAATTCTAATAATTTTTTACTTTTGTTCGAGGCTTGCAAAATGTTTTCTTCTTTCAAGTAATTTTTCAATTGATATTCACTTTTTTAGATTATTTCCATAAATTTGTGAAACAGTGCAACCAAAGCTTAGCACTCACTTTTTTCAATCTTCGAGAATATTGAAATGTTAATATTGAAATGTTTTTTGATAACTTTTATTACTAGCTGAACCCGGTGTGCTTCGCTACCCCTATAGTGATAAAATAAAAAGTATTAAGATATTAATAAAAATTTATTTATTTGATTATGAATTAATTATTGCAATGCTTTAGGATATACAATGTTTTAAGTCGGTGTAGAGGTGTAGCTTCTAGAGCAAAGAAAGGGGCGTGGCCCGCCCACTATTTACATGGCATATAATCCTTTTTAAGAAAACATGATATGTAGCAAATATCATTCTATGCCAATTGACTGAGATATGACGATTTTAAGTTTTCGGTTATGTAGGCGTGGCACCACCCCTTCGTCTGATCAAAATATTATGTAGCCAAGGACTTATTATTTCGTAACAATGTCCTATTGTGAAAATTTCATGTCGACCGGTCCAGTAGTTTAGAAGATATTACAGTTTTTAATTTTTCCAAAAATGGGCGTGATACGTATATCTATTCATGCCAATACTATAAATATCAATACTACCAAATATCATTTCCGTGGGTCCAAAAATGCCGAAGATATGACGATTTTAAGTTTTGGGTTATATGGGCGGGGCCACGCCCCTTTGTCCAAGCACAACTTTATAAAGCCTAATATTCCTTCCAGAGTCATATTAAGACACTAAAAATTTCAGGAAAATCGGTCCAGTGGTTTGGCCTCCTATAAAGCACAAACAGACATACAGGCATACATTCATTTGTATATATATAGATTATTTTATGTTGAACATTGTCATGTTTATGCAAATTATTATTTTTTGCTAATATAGCTTAGCAGAGCTTATTCGAGACAGTTTTATAATTTACCTTAGTTGTATTACTTAGTTGTTTACTCTGCAGACAATGGCAAGCCTCAGAAAGTAAAAAAAACCCCGTTCGGAGTCGGCATAAAACTTGTAGGCCCAGTTCTCGATCATTTGTGTTCAAACATTTCAGAAACACACACAACAGAAGTGATCATAAGAAGATCGGTCAAAGTCCTTTCAAAGGCTGAAGTGGTCATTTCGTTTTTTTTAGTTGTATATTTACCTTTGCTTTGCTGCAAAGGTTTGCTTTTTTCAAGTAGTGTGTTTTTCTAGTTTTTTTTTTCTTTTATTAGTTGACGAAATCTTGCTTAAATGTTCTATTAACTCTTTAATTATGCGTTGTTTGCTTTGTTCATCTTTGTTGTCACGTGTTGCTGCGAGTTCAAAAAATAGTTATGCTGTTATTGTTGCTGAAAGTGATAAAATTGTTGCTTTTGTTGTTGATTGTTCTTAAAGCACTTATTTAGATAATTTTTTTTAAGATTTCTGCGCTCTTTTTTTTTTGGTAATTATTGATTATATTTTGTTAAAAATCATAAAAAAAACTTTTTTAATAAGCGCACTTTTCTTACCTGTGTGCTGCAAAGTTACAGATTGTGAAGTTCCTTAAAAACAAATATTTTTTTTTTTAATAAAATACAATAGCTACATAAGGAAAAGACCACATATGTTCACCTATCGTGGTCTCTTTTTAGCACACACGCTATCGCTTCGATTGGACTATTCAATTCCAGTCATTGTTGTTGTAACTTAAAGCGTACTTACAAATTAAAATTGGCTTAAGTCTCCAACTAAAATTTCTTGTTTGCTTCTTTTCACGTCGTTATAAATGCAAAACCAATTTTTTTTTAAGTCCGTTTAAGTCTGTTGGATTGAAGCCATCCATTCGCAATATTTTGAAATATTCCAATGCTTCGTATTTAACTGTGCACACTAGCTTTTAGTTTAGTTCTGTCTGTCCACCAGCAACGTTTGTAGAGTGGCCTTGAAAATTTTCCACTCTTATTTCCACTCATTTTAATTAAATATTTATTGGTTTATTTCTTTCAGAACAAACAGCGATATTTTGAGCTCACACTCTCATAAAAAGAACTATAGGCAAATATTTTTATTTCTTAAAGTACTATTTGACATGGAATCACCGATATATCTATTTTGTCGTGCAAAGTATATACATCGAAATACGTATTTTGTTTTTGTTGTCAGTGTACAAAGCTGGTCACCATTGTTTGCATTTTAAAAAACAAACAAAAATTAAGTTCCATTATACAATTTTGTTTTACCATAATACCGTTTAGCATCAAATATATTTTATAAATAATGCAAAAATTTTTCATTAATTTCTTTTTTAGTGATGGAAGAAGTCGTGTTGGTGTGTATTGTGCATCCAATGCATGTATTGAACAGGTTATACAACATGGAGAAGTTGATGTTTTCCAAGCAGTCAAAACTGTACGTCGCCATCGCCCACATCTTGTGGAAAACATGGTAACCCTTTTTAGTTGTCTTACAAATAAATATACTAAATAAAAACCTTTTTTTTAGACAGAATATAAATATTGCTATGACTTAGTGCTTCACTACGTACTTCACTTTCTTAATAAATCGAAATAAGAAATGCGTTTAAAGACAAATGTTATAGTTTTGAAAACTATTTTTTTTTAGTTTAGTTGTGTATTTTGAACTGGATATTTCGCATTTTATATTTTTTTTATGATCAAATATAATGGCTAATGCAATGAAACGTTAAACTTTGGTTAAATGCAACATTATTTTGCGAATTTCTTTTATAAACACAAATAAAGATATTCAGACAAACGGAAAAGCATTGCAACGAATATGCAGGACCATAATGTATATTAATTATAATAACATTATGTATAGAGATAATATAATAATAATATTAATAATATTGTGTCCGATACGTATAATATCGTTACATAAATAAATATCTTACCATAAAAAATATATTTTATAGAAAATTTATTGCAAATAAATTTGATATCTCAGCAACGGGTTTTTCGGTGGCTAAACCACTTCGTAACTTAATATCGAGTAAGTTAAGCAGTATTAGGGTTACCAGGAGTCTGGGACAAAATAAGAGAACTCTTGACAAAAAAAAAAGAGAACAAAAGAGACATAAGAGATCTTACGGTTAAGATAAAGTCACTTTGTATGGGAGGTAGGCTCAGTTTTTTTCCGATTTGGCTCATTTTCGAATTTGATATTTATTTTTAATAGATATATATTAAAATTCTTACGATTTTTCTTCAGATGATTCAGCAATGAGTTCTAGTGCCCTACCGCAAAGTAACTTTTTTCTGAGACGCCCTGTAAAAATTGCTGTCACCACCTCATTTCTTCATATTTTTGCATGAAAATTTAACACAATACTCTTAGAGTGTGATTTCATTATATCTACTATTATTAAATAAATTTTTACTAACGATGTTCTTAAAAACAATTCATAAAAGTATGATGTTTTTTACCGCATTAACTAACCGAAATATAAGCAATGTTAAACTTGTTTTTCCAAACAATTTTTCATTTCTCTAGCGGTTTTTTTTCAATTTGTCTTGAAAATGGTAATTTTTGCATCTTCAAATAAATTTACATCTTATTTTACATGTTTTTTTTTTAAAGAAAAATATATATGTTTTGAATTTCATCACGATAGCTTCAAAATTGCGGCTGAAATCGTGAACGAAGACGGATATCGACTCAGGTAATGTTGCTGATCTAAAATATATATACTTTTCTATACCTACCACTCCTCCTTATTGGTGTTACAAACGGAATGGCAAAGTAAATATACTCGTACCCATTACGCAGGACGGATTGGGGTATAAAAATTCGCTAATCAAACAATTTTGAAAGTATTCTCTTTTCGTAGGCAAATAATTGTTTGAACCCCTTGTTATTTAAATTTTCTAAAACAAAAATTTTTAAATTAACATATTTATCAAAACGTGGCCGTGGCGCAGTTGATGGAGTGTGTGGCTCATACGCCAGAGAGCCTAGGTACAAATTCCACCTGACACTGAAAGCTTTTTCAATCGAATTGATTTTTTTATTCGGCCGCCACCTCTCTGCAGACAATGACAAACCTTAGACTGAAATCTCAGAAACTGCCATGAAAAGCTTCTTTAGAACATAAGCCGTTCGGAGTCGGCATAAAACTTTTAGGCCCAGTTCTTGATCATTTGTATTCGAACATTTAACATCACAATGAAATGTCCATTTTCGTTCGTTCGTTCGTTCGGTTAATGGCAATGTTTCATCGACTATTTGAAAATTGCGATGAGTTTTTACATTATTAATGAATAGTGCCCTCTCCTATACCTCTTAGGTTGTATATCTGGTTTTCGTTAAGTTTAACACTATCATTTGAGGATGCTTTAAAAGTACGTATTTCTGATTCTCTGTAAAAATGTTGCTACTGAGTCATTTACTTACTTCCCTCCAACGGAGATGCGGTCGTCCTCTTCTGCGTTGTTCGCCGCTGGGTACCGAATCGAATATTTTCTTTGCTGGAGCGTCGTCTTCCATCCGCTCAACATGTCGACGCTTTACTATGTCGATGTCGGCATATAGCTCATACAGCTCATCGTTCCATCGAATTCGGTACTCGACATTGACGCAGATTGGTCCATAGATTTTACGAAGGATCTTTCTCTCGAACGCTCCCAAAATCTTTTCATCAGAGCTGCTCAACGTCCAGGTTTGTGCTACATATAACAGGACGGGCATGATTAGTGACTTATAGAGCGTGACTTTTGTTCGTCGAGAGAGGGCTCTTCTTCTCAATTGCCTACTGAGCCCAAAGTAACACCTGTTGGCAAGAGTTATTCTTCGTTTTATCTCTCTACTGATATCGTTGGTGGAGTTAATGCTGAAACCGAGGTAGACGAAGTCCATCACAATCTCGAAGGAGGTGTTGTCAACAGTGACATGGGTGCCAATACGCTGAGACTGTTTGTTTGTTGACACATCATCAGCATACGCTAGCAGCATAACACTCTTTTAGAATATTGTGCCGCTTTGTCTCAGATCAGCAGCTCGAATGATCTTCTCCATGATTAGGTTAAAAAAGTCGCACGATAAAGAATCACCTTGTCTGAAACCTCGTTTGATAACAAATGGGGGGAGAGGTCCTTCCCGATTTTTACTGCACTGCTGGTGTTGCTCAGTGTCATCCTGCACAGACGTATTAATTTTGCAGGTATACCAAATTCAGACTTGCTGGAGTATAGGTGATTCCTTATTGAACTGACAAAAGCGGCTTTATAGTCGACAAAAATATGGTGGGTGTCGATTTGCTTCTCTATGGTCTATTCCAAGATTTGTCGTAGCGTGAATATCTGGTCGGTGGTAAATTTTCCAGGTCTGAAGCCACACTGATAAGACCCAATCAGTTGGTTTACGATGGGCTTCAGTCTTTCACATAATACGCTAGACAGAACCTTATAGGATATTTAGGAGGCTTATCCCACGGTAGTTGGCGCAAATAGTGGGATCGCCTTTCTTGTGGATTGGGCAGAGTACACTGAGGTTCCAATCGTTTGGAATGCATTCTTCCGACCATATTCTGCATAGAAGCTCGTGAATGCATTTAAATAGAGCTTCGCCTCCGTTCTTAAACAGCTATCGGCTCCCGCGGCTTTGTTGTTCTTAAGCCGTGTTATTGCTGTAAAGACTTCATTATAGTCGGGCAGCGGAACTTCAACGCTGTCATCCGTAAGTGGGGTTTCCGGGATATCATCTCTATTGGCGGGATTGTTGTCGTCCTCGCCATTCAGAAGACTAGAGAGTGTTCCCTCCATAACGTCAGTGTACTCTGGATATCTGTCACTAAATTTCAGTTTTCATCCTTGCAGAAAGAGGCCTTGGTTTTGGAGCCATCGGCCAGGCGTCTTCTCTTTTCGAAAAATTTTCGGGTCTCGTTCCTGTCACCATACATCTCAATCTTCTCACACTCACGCTTTTCTGCCTTGTTTTATCTGCCTGAAAAGACGTCTCTCGTCCCTCCTCTTCTCTGTGTATCGCTCCTTAGCAGCACGAGTTACAGCAGGGTGGCTTTGTAGGTGGCGTTTTTCTCTGCAGTGGCGTTGCGACATTCTTGGTCGTGCCACTGGTTTCGGCGGGGATGGTGGTAGCCAATAACCTCTTTGACAGCCGTACGCAGAGAGTGGGAGGTGTGTGCCCACTGCGCGCATATATCGTCGATCGGAGGAGTGCTTTCTTGAAGCAGGAGTGAGAGTCGAGTGGCAAAGGCTTCGGCTTCGGCTGTCCGTTTTGACTGCAGCTTGTCGACGTCTAGTTTTCTCTGTGAAGGATTGCGCGTATTCTTTGCAACGCACAGACGTGTATGGATCTAAGCTGCGACAAGATAATGATCCGAGTCTATGTTAGCACCACGGATCGTGCGTACATCTAATATACTGGAAGAGTGCCTTCCGTCAATCAAAACGTGATCAATTTGGTTGGCCCGTTTTTTGGTCAGGGGACAACCAGGTAACCTTATGAATATTGAGATGCTTGAATCTAGTGCTACTTATAACCATGTTTCGTGCTGCGGCGAAGTCAATCAACCTCATTCCGTTATCGGATGTATTGTCGTGGAGGCTGAACTTTCCGACTGTTGGACCACAGATGTTTTCCTTGCACACCTTTGCGTTGAAGCCACCAAGCACAAGTTTTGCGTCGTGACAGGGTCAGCACGCGTAAGCGTCTTCAAGGTGCTCGTAGAAAGTATCTTTGATTGCATCGTCCTTGTTCTCTGTCGGAGCATGCGCACATATTAGGCTTATACTGAGTCATTTAGCGATGATAAAATTACTAAATGGCAAACTTATGTGTAGAATTTTAACATCGTTTATTTTGGCAGACCAGTTGGGCAGACTGAGGATTTTTTGCGTTTTCCGAGAATTCTGTGTAGCGGACCATTTAGCCTTTTATTTTTATAAGTTTTTTAAATTTGTTTAATTCTCAAAGGAAAAAAATTAATATCTAAATCTTTCCATTATCGCATCTACAAATTCGTATATAAGGTTTAGAAGTAGTTTATTTAGGTATATATTAATTTTTTTCAACTTGTATTTAACTTGGTGCCTAGTGTATTTTTTGGTACTTTTTTTAATTGCGGTGGCATTAAATATGTCTTAGCTTAAAAACATACACTTGAGTGTATGAATACATTGAGGCAAGTGCATTGTCTTCTCTTCGGACGATTGTGCTTATAACTACTACAATTTTTATTTAATTGACTCAAAACTTTCTGAGAATATTTTTAAAATGTTGTACATTCGAAAAATAAAAGAAAAAAAATTCGATTTTTGGTCGCCTAAAATCTTTAGTAGGCCCTTAATTCCACCTGAAAACAATTTTTCAGCAAAGTAGGACACTTTTGTAATGATTAAAAATATTAATAAAATAAAAGTTATTATTTCTAGATATAATTTTGAAATTCAACTTCAGCATCAAAGCTTACATTTCTAATTCTTTAAATTTTCAACTCAAATTGTGTAAATTGATAAATCATTGTAAATTTCAAGCACGATAAACTCAACATCAAATGGCAAGTTGTCTATACCGTGTTGGACTGCATCGTGAACCATTCGCTACCGATAAAGTGGTCGCTTAAATTCTGCATCAGTATAGTATAAATTAAATTTGTTCAGGTAATTTTTAATATAATTGGAAAACATTTCTGATTTGTCATTTTTTAACTTGTCCAAATATATAATTTTTTTTCTATTTTAGATATTGTATTAAAAATCTGCAGAAGTAAAGGACAAATTTTATCTGAAAAGAAAGGATAAGTTTCCGATAACGCATTTAAGCAATTTAAAAAAAAAAGAACTTTTTATCTTAAACATAGATAAAAAAAGATCTCGAGAAAAAAAGAGGACATGTTCTCTTTTAAAGAGATATGATGTCAACGCTAAGCAATACTTTCAAAATAATTGTGACACTGTCTTATCGACGACTGATACAGCTCAAGGAATCCAGGACCAAACAAAGAATTCACTAAACTTCAATAAAAAAACAGACCTTTCTCAAATCAGATATTTTGTGTTATTTCTTATTGATTATTGTTTTAGTATTTTAATAATTCTTCTGCAGCGCAAGATCATAATGCAATCATTAGCAGTTGCGGGTTGACATGAGCTAGTCTGATTGTTAGCTGGTGGCGGTCTGACGTCGTATGTTTCACTGGAGATGAATCTAGTGACTGTAGATTGTGGTTCCGGTCAGGCTTTGCCATGGCGGGGTTTTGATAAAAAAAATCTGTATATACCGTTAGAAAATGAAAAACAAGAATATGGGAATTTATAGATGCACAGTTGTTTGCTTTTAAATTAATCTTAAGTGTGCCTTTTTAGAAATAACCAAAAAATAAAATTCATCAAAAAATAAAAAAATTCTTCTCAGAAAAAAATTTTTAAATTAACATATTGATCAAAACGTGGCCGTGTCGCAGTTCGTGGAGTGTATGACCATACGCCAGAGAGCCTAGGTACAAATTCCACCTGACACAGAAAGTTTTTTCAATCGAATTGATTTTTTTATTCGGCCGCCACCTCTCTGCAGACAATGACAAAACTTAGACTGAAATCTCAGAAACTGCCATGAAAAGCTTCTTTAGAACATAAGCCGTTCGGAGTCGGCATAAAACTTTTAGGCCCAGTTCTTGATCATTTGTATTCGAACATTTAACATCACACTGAAATGGCCATTTTCGTTCGTTCGTTCGTTCGGTTAATGGGAATGTTTCATCGACTATTTGAAAATGGCGATGAGTTTTTACATTATTAATGAATAGTGCCCTCTCCTATACCTCTTAGGTTGTATATCTGGGTTTCGTTAAGTTTAACACTATCATTTGAGGATGCTTTAAAAGTACGTATTTCTGATTCGCTGTAAAAATGTTGCTACTGAGTCATTTACTTACTTACTTGGATGGCGCCTACAACCGTAAGCCGGTTGCCGCCTGTTGTAAGAAATTGCGCCAACCATTTCTGTTTTGCGCTTGGTGGCGCCAGTTGGAAGCTCCAAGTTTCGTCAGGTTGTTCTCCACTTGGTCCCTCCAACAGAGATGCGGTCGTCCTCTTCTGCGTTGTCCGCCGCTGGGTACCGAATCGAATATTTTCTTTGCTGGAGCGTCGTCTTCCATCCGCTCAACATGTCGACGCTTTACTATGTCGATGTCGGCGTATAACTCATACAGCTCATCGTTCCATCGAATTCGGTACTCGACATTGACGCAGATTGGTCCATAGATTTTACGAAGGATCTTTCTCTCGAACGCTCCCAAAATCTTTTCATCAGAGCTGCTCAACGTCCAGGTTTGTGCTACATATAACAGGACGGGCATGATTAGTGACTTATAGAGCGTGACTTTTGTTCGTCGAGAGAGGGCTCTTCTTCTCAATTGCCTACTGAGCCCAAAGTAACACCTGTTGGCAAGAGTTATTCTTCGTTTTATCTCTCTATTGATATCGTTGGTGGAGTTAATGCTGAAACCGAGGTAGACGAAGTCCATCACAATCTCGAAGGAGGTGTTGTCAACAGTGACATGGGTGCCAATACGCTGGGACTGTTTGTTTGTTGACACATCATCAGCATACGCTAGCAGCATAACACTATTTTAGAATATTGTGCCGCTTTGTCTCAGATCAGCAGCTCGAATGATCTTCTCCATGATTAGGTTAAAAAAGTCGCACGATAAAGAATCACCTTGTCTGAAACCTCGTTTGGTAACAAATGGGGGGAGAGGTCCTTCCCGATTTTTACTGCACTGCTGGTGTTGCTCAGTGTCATCCTGCACAGACGTATTAATTTTGCAGGTATACCAAATTCAGACTTGCTGGAGTATAGGTGATTCCTTATTGAACTGACAAAAGCGGCTTTATAGTCGACAAAAATATGGTGGGTCTCGATTTGCTTCTCTATGGTCTATTCCAAGATTTGTCGTAGCGTGAATATCTGGTCGGTGGTAGATTTTCCAGGTCTGAAGCCACACTGATAAGGCCCAATCAGTTGGTTTACGATGGGCTTCAGTCTTTCACATAATACGCTAGACAGAACCTTATAGGATATTTAGGAGGCTTATCCCACGGTAGTTGGCGCAAATAGTGGGATCGCCTTTCTTGTGGATTGGGCAGAGTACACTGAGGTTCCAATCGTTTGGAATGCATTCTTCCGACCATATTCTGCATAGAAGCTCGTGAATGCATTTAAATAGAGCTTCGCCTCCGTTCTTAAACAGCTATCGGCTCCCGCGGCTTTGTTGTTCTTAAGCCGTGTTATTGCTGTTAAGACTTCATTATAGTCGGGCAGCGGAACTTCAACGCTGTCATCCGTAAGTGGGGTTTCCGGGATATCATCTCTATTGGCGGGATTGTTGTCGTCCTCGCCATTCAGAAGACTAGAGAGTGTTCCCTCCATAACGTCAGTGTACTCTGGATATCTGTCACTAAATTTCAGTTTTCATCCTTGCAGAAAGAGGCCTTGGTTTTGGAGCCATCGGCCAGGCGTCTTCTCTTTTCGAAAAATTTTCGGGTCTCGTTCCTGTCACCATACATCTCAATCTTCTCACACTCACGCTTTTCTGCCTCGTTTTTTCTGCCTGAAAAGACGTCTCTCGTCCCTCCTCTTCTCTGTGTATCGCTCCTTAGCAGCACGAGTTACAGCAGGGTGGCTTTGTAGGTGGCGTTTTTCTCTGCAGTGGCGTTGCGACACTCTTGGTCGTGCCACTGGTTTCGGCGGGGATGGTGGTAGCCAATAACCTCTTTGACAGCCGTACGCAGAGAGTGGGAGGTGTGTGCCCACTGCGCGCATATATCGTCGATCGGAGGAGTGCTTTCTTGAAGCAGGACTGAGAGTCGAGTGGCAAAGGCTTCGGCTTCGGCTGTCCGTTTTGACTGCAGCTTGTCGACGTCTAGTTTTCTATGTGAAGGATTGTATTATTCTTTGAATATCTTTTATATATTATTCTTTCTAGAATATCCGCGTATTCTTTGCAGACACAGACGTGTATGGATCTAAACTGTGACAAGGTAATGATCCGAGTCTATGTTAGCACCACGCATCGTGCGTACATCTAATATACTAATTTCATTAAAACCTAAGCTAACCTAACAAATTTTGAAAAATGGAGATGACTTATTTTAAATAACAGAAGTTGAAGAACCCTTATTGAGCTGTAGATATCATTGCATAACTTGAACGATATACTACATAAATGCTCCTCAACAACCGATTCCCCTTTGACGACAGAATCCATTAAGACTGCATCAATCAAAGGACATCATCTATGTAAATTTAAATCCACAAAAATCCCCACACACAATTCCCTAACACGTAAAAGACTATTGTGAGTCAGAAACTATCCTATAGTATGACCTTCAATCTTACATAAAATCTTGTCGTACAAACCCCCCCAAAAAATTATACACAAGATAATTGCAAGTCAGGGCATACCAGCTGATAGCCCTTCAACCCCACAATGAAAATCTTATACTTATCTAACCTACTTAAGAGACATTACTTAAATACCTGCCAGATGGCCTAAGTAAAGTACAGTCTCAGTCAGTGTTTGTGCAGAAATATGAATGCAGATCTACTGACATTTTCCACACTAACTTATGGAAAGAAACAATAACCCTCTGAAACATATCCACACCAAGGTACTGTTGTAAATGTTCGTCAAAAGTCAGTTTTTTTGTCGGAAGTACTGTTCAAAGTTAATTCCTACAATGTCAACACAACCCCACCCCCCTAATCTACCATAAAAATCCTAGAGTCTACCTATAGTTCAGTCAAACTAACTATCAATAAAAATTTTATAATAAAATAGTAAAAAATAATAACATGCATACATGCATTATATATGGAAAAATTCATATATCTAACAACATGAACTTTCCCACAACACATATATACATATACATATACAATAATCCTATTAGTTCTAAAAACAAATATTTATAAGTTTTATAAAACTTACCTACACACTGATTGTAACCAAAACATAAACCGTTCAAATAACTTAGAACTTCCCATGCCTGGCACAATCGCAGCTCTAATCACACAATCTACATGTGCTCATATACAAGAGACAATATCAATGTAAACATTACATTGAATTCAAACGGTGGTGTCTTCGATTTCAAATCAAGAAAACACAATAAGGTTAGAAATACTAAGTATTCCCAATCAAAATGCTGTAATGATTCTTACCGAAAACCATCACCAATTGAAAATAAATTCATAATATAAATAAAATAATAACAATATTATAATAATGAAAAACTGGAAAAAAATGCTAAAAACCTGAAAAACCTGAAAAAAGATAAAAGAAATACTTCCCGATGCTGAAGAGTGAAACCGACCTAAGACCTAAACCTTGCCGTGTAGGCACGAGGGCTACCTTGAAAACGTTTTTTCGCTTACCGCCAAGTAAGCTCATCAGAAGGATTTCTTATTTGAATTCCCTACCATAACCTCTAAAGTCTGAATGCTACGCATTCGAAAAAGCTAAATCTATTAAAAAATTAAGAAAAAATTCATTTATAAACAATTGCAAGCCTCCTACCATTCACTCAATCGCGAATAATAGGATTCTCGCAATCATTTACCACAATCATACATTCACACACATACAGAAACTAACAACCAATAAAAAGAAAAGACGAAGAATGAAGAAAGGAGAAATTAGAAAATTTAGAAAAAACCCCTATCAAAAATAGATATAAAAATATAAAAATATAAAAATAATAAAAAATAGTAAAAATAAAAACATACCCCGAAGCACAGCCCCCCAGTCCCCGCAACAATTTCCGTTGAGTTTTTAATTAAATAATGTTATTACAACGAACGCAAAAAATTATTAATGATTATGAAGCACATTCCTCACAAACATACAATTGATGTCTATGAAGCACATTCTTCATAAACATATAAAGGAACTATTCTAAAACACGCACCGCACTCAACCAAAGTCACGCATGAACTGACAAGGTTTTAATGAAATTTGTATGTTTATTTTTATCACTAGCTTAGGCATGTTAGAAACCTTCCAAGATTATCTAACCATTATTTAGTATGATGGCAAAAAATAAAGGAAGGCTTAAGGGGGAATCCATAGAATTCCCCCTTCTGGGTGGTTTGGTTTTAATTTTTCTTTATAGGTAGAAACTTGTCTGGGGGAAGCAGCCCCGGATGCTTTACAACCAAGGCCTTTCGGAATCGATTAGATCCGATGGGTAGTGGAATTTAGTTACAAATGGGACTGCTTCTTTACATAAGTACAATATGAGGTACTTGTCTGGGCTTGGGGATTTGTTGTGAAAATTATTTTGTGGTTGCTTCTTTGACACACTTTATACTTTTGTCTTGCACTATTATATATAGGCAGTATCAGAAGTTGTGTCTTGCTGCTTTTATACAAGATGATTATTAGCAACTTATTCCATTTCTAGATATACCTCATATGGAAAGTGTTGTTTGCGAGTTATTGTGTTTAGATGGGGAGTTGTCATTAGTTTGACTTAATTTTATATATTTTAAATTATTTAATTTAAAATGTATTGTAATATAATTTAAAACACTTTTCAATTTTGTCCTATAAAATAATTTATAGTTTGGCAAGTGTGTTGTGTTCATCCATCTATCATTTATGACTTGTGAACATAGTATAAGGAATCCATCGGTATTTTTAGGGCTATTTTTATACGTCTGATTTTTACAACTAGTTGTAAAAAAGGCTTATATTTTATTTTTCTATAATATTATAAAAACAGCTGTATTTTATATTAGGGTGTTAAATGTTCTATATCTTCTGGCATATATATGTTGGGAGATTGGAATAGTTTCTCACCTTATTAATGTTATAGTAAAGGGCTTTTTAGTGTATTTAGTGTATATATAGGAGACTCTTTCTGTCGGTGGAGTAATAAGGTTGTATCTGTTATCCGTTTAAGCATGTTTGGGGTCTAATATAGCTGCATGTCATTTAGATATTGTGGCATATACATTACCACAACGGGATCTCCAAATTATATACGACTAGATAATTATCTATATCATTATATTTTGTGAGGCCAAGGTGGAATGTATTGTAGCGTTCTGTCGCGATAATGCCTAGGCTTGCATCTCTATTTGGGGTTGGAATTAAACCCCAATTGGAGTGCATTTCTGCAATGGTGCATTTAGTTTTGACTAGGAGGCAATGTATGCTCATTTGCTAGTAGCTTCAGGTTGGTCATTTATGACCAATATGTTGTGGCTTTCATTTGGGTGTCATCGTAGCGTTCTGTCGTGTTTATGCCTTAGGCTTGCATTTTCCTACATAGAGTTTATCGTATTTAAACTCTGAGGGGTATCCCTCATTGGAAATGCATTATCTCGGTTTTACCGTGTTTTTATAGATGTTGACTAGGTTATGCATTTGAGATGAACACATGCGTATAATGGTTTGTGTATGTTATTTTACTAATATACATATAACTTTCTCTTCGTTTGTGTTGGTCTCAAACAGCATTGTAGCGGTGTAACCGTGAAAATTTGACATAGTGGGGGCGGCGAATTGTATGGGGAGTGTTTGGGAGCTATGGGTATTAGTTCTCAACCATTTCTTGTCGATTTAATTGGGATTCCCGGCAATGCTTACTATTATTTAGTGCGGGTTCAGATGCGGCTCCCATAGATGGTAAGAGACCTCTATGTTATAAATATTAAGATTATTATTAGTTTTAATTAATTCTTTTATTTATTTAATTATTAATTGATTAATTGTTTTGCATGCCGGTATACAGCTCGTCAGTTCATGCGTGATTTTGGTTGAGTGCGGTACGTGTTTTAGAATAGTTCCCTTACATGTTTATGAGGAATGTGCTTCATAGATATCAATTGAATGTCTGTGAGGAATGTGCTTCATAAGCATAAATATTTTTTGCGATTCGTTATTAAAAATTTATTAATGAAAAACTTGATGTAATTTGTCGCGGGGACTGAGGGGCTGTGCTTCATGGTATGTTTTTATATTATTTATATTTTTTATGTGTTTATTTTTATAATTTTATTGTTGATATGGTTTTGATATGTTTTTTCTAATTTCTTATTTCTTAATTCTTCCTTTTCTTTGTGAGTGATTGTATGTTTCCGTATGGGTGTGAATGTATGATTGTGGTAAATGATTGCGAGAATCCTATTATTCGCGATTGAGTGAATGGTAGGAGGCTTGCAATTGTTTATAAATGAATTTTTTCTTAATTTTTTAATAGATTTAGCTTTTTAGAATGCGTAGCATTCAGACTTTAGAGGTTATGGTAGGGAATTCAAATTAGAAATCCTTCTGATGAGCTTACTTGGCGGTAAGCGAAAAAACGTTTTCAAGGTAGCCCTCGTGCCTTCACGGCAAGGTTTAGGTCTTAGGTCGGTTTCACTCTTCAGCATCGGGAAGTATTTCTTTTATCTTTTTTCAGGTTTTTCAGGTTTTTAGCATTTTTTCCAGTTTTCATTATTATAGTATTGTTATTATTTTATTTATATAATGAATTTATTTTCAATTGGTGATGGTTTTCGGTAAGAATCATTAGAGCATTTTGATTGGGAATACTTAGTATTTCTAACCTTATTGTGTTTTCTTGATTTGAAATCGAAGACACCACCGTTTGAATTCAATGCAATGTTAACATTGATATTGTCTCTTGTATATGAGCACATGTAGATTGTGTGATTAGAGCTGCGATTGTGCCAGGCATGGGAAGTTCTAAGTTATTTGAACGGTTTATGTTTTGGTTACAATCAGTGTGTAGGTAAGTTTTATAGAACTTATATACATTTGTTTTTAGAACTAATAGGATTATTGTATATGTATATGTATATATGTGTTATGGGAAAGTTCATGTTGTTAGATATATGAATTTTTCCATATATAATGCATGTATGCATGTTATTATTTTTTACTATTTTATTATATAATTTAATTGATAGTTAGTTTGACTGAGCTATAGATAGACTCTAGGATTTTTATGGTAGATTAGGGGGGTGGGGTTGTGTTGACATTGTAGGAATTAACTTTGAACAGTACTTCCGACAAAAAAACTGACTTTTGACGAACATTTACAACAGTACCTTGGTGTGGATATGTTTCAGAGGGTTATTGTTTCTTTCCATAAGTTAGTGTGGAAAATGTCAGTAGATCTGCATTCATATTTCTGAAGGATTGCGCTTATTCTTTGCAGCGCACAGACGTGTATGGATCTAAGCTGCGACAAGATAATGATCCGAGTCTATGTTAGCACCACGGATAGTGTGTACATCTAATATACTGGAAGAGTGCCTTCCGTCAATCAAAACGTGATCAATTTGGTTGCGCGTTTTGTGGTCAGGGGACAACCAGGTAACCTTATGAATATTGAGATGCTTGAATCTAGTGCTACTTATAACCATGTTTCGTGCTGCGGCGAAGTCAATCAACCTCATTCCGTTTTCGGATGTATTGTCGTGGAGGCTGAACTTTCCGACTGTTGGACCAAAGATGTTTTCCTTGCCCACCTTTGCGTTGAAGCCAACAAGCACAAGTTTTGCGTCGTGACAGGGTCAGCACGCGTAAGCGTCTTCAAGGTGCTCGTAGAAAGTATCTTTGATTGCATCGTCCTTGTCCTCTGTCGGAGCATGCGCACATATTAGGCTTATACTGAGTCATTTAGCGATGATAAAATTACTAAATGGCAAACTTATGTGTAGAATTTTAACATCGTTTATTTTGGCAGACCAGTTGGGCAAACTGAGGATTTTTTGCGTTTTCCCAAAAATTCTGTGTAGCGGACCATTTAGCCTTTTATTTTTATAAGTTTTTTAAATTTGTTTAATTCTCAAAGGAAAAAAATTAATATCTAAATCTTTCCATTATCGCATCTACAAATTCGGATATAACGTCATTGTTTCTGCAAGAGAAATTCTTTAAATTTCCATAGCTGTTATTTTATCATGAATTAAAAACCAAAATGAATGGACTGCAAATAAATAACCTTCACTTAAGGGCCTACCAAAATTTTTTAATCGAAAAAAAAACATGTGTTAATAGTTTTATTTTCAAGCTATTGTTTTTTTTAGATAAATTTTGTTTAAAAAAAACGAAATGGCCATCTCAGCCCTTGAAAGGAAACTTATGATCACTTGTGTTGTGTGTGATGTGAAATGTTTGCACACAAATGATCGAGAACTGGACCTACATGTTTAACGCCGACTCCGAACGGCTTATGTTCTCAAGAAGCTTTTCATGGCAGTTTTTACTCTCTGAGGTTTGCCATTGTCTGCAGAGAGGTGACGGCCGAACAGAAAAATTAATTTAATTGAAAAAATTTTCTGCGTCAGATGGAGGATCTTTTTGTTTTTACATTATAATTATATTTGTTTTGAAAAAGTTTTTGAACTTTTGGATAACAAATATTAAACCAAATAGCAGGAATTAGTAGTTTAGTAAGGTACCTTAAATATGCGGTGGACACAATATTTCAGAGGCTGTTCATCTTAAAACAAAAAAACAACAAATGATTAAGGTTCTAAAAAAGCTTTTTGAGCTTTTGATCGAAGGTTTTGGAAAAATTATGATTTTTACCAAAATGGCAGCTAAAAAATTGATTTTTGACTAAAAACGTCATCTTTTTTAGGTTATAAAAAAAAAGTATTGCTATAAAAAAAAAATCGAACGATCACAAGTACTGATCATATTTGCTTAACAAGTTTAACAAATTTGGTAGCGATCCTTGGCATAGTATTCAAGTAATGCTTTTCGAGAAAAACGCGTTTAAAGTTTTAGAAGTAGTTTATTTAGGTATATATAAATTTTTTTTAACTTGTATTTAACTTGGTGCCTAGTCTATTTTTTGGTATTTTTTTTTAATTGCGGTGGCATTAAATATGTCTTAGCTTAAAAACATACACTTGAGTGTATGAATACATTTAGGCAAGTACATTGTCTTCTGTTCGGACGATTGTGCTTATAACTACTACAATTTGTATTTAATTGACTCAAAACTTTCTGAGAATATTTTTAAAATGTTTTACATTCGAAAAATAAAAGAAAAAAAATTCGATTTTTGGTCGCCTAAAATCTTTAGTAGGCCCTTAATTCCACCTGAAAACAATTTTTCAGCAAAGTAAGACACTTTTGTAATGAGAAAAAATATTAATAAAATAAAAGTTATTATTTCTAGACATAGTTTTGAAATTCAACTTCAGCATCAAAGCTTACATTTCTAATTCTTTAAATTTTCAACTCAAATTGTGTAAATTGATAAATCATTGTAAATTTCAAGCACGATAAACTCAACATCAAATGGCAAGTTGTCTATACCGTGTTGGACTGCATCGTGAACCATTCGCTACCGATAAAGTGGTCGCTTAAATTCTGCATCAGTATAGTATAAATTAAATTTGTTCAGGTAATTTTTAATATAATTGGAAAACATTTCTGATTTGTCATTTTTTAACTTGTCCAAATATTTATTATTTTTCTATTTCAGATATTGTATTAAAAATCTGCAGAAGTAAAGGACAAATTTTATCTGAAAAGAAAGGATAAGTTTCCGATAACGCATTTAAGCAATTTAAAAAAAAAGAACTTTTTATCTTAAACATAGATTAAAAAAGATCTCGAGAAAAAAAGAGGACATGTTCTCTTTTAAAGAGATATGATGGCAACGCTAAGCAATACTTTCAAAATAATTGTGACGCTGTCTTATCGACGACTGATACAGCTCAAGGCTCAAGGAATCCAGGACCAAACAAAGAATTCACTAAACTTCAAAAGAAAACAGACCTTTTTCAAATCAGATATTTTGTGTTATTTCTTATTGATTATTGTTTTAGTATATTAATAATTCTTCTGCAGCGCAAGATCATAATGCAATCATTAGCAGTTGCGGGTTGACATGAGCTAGTCTGATTGTTAGCTGGTGGCGGTCTGACGTCGTATGTTTCACTGGAGATGAATCTAGTGACTGTAGATTGTGGTTCCGGTCTAACTTCCGGTTAGAAAATGAAAAACAAGAATATGGGAATTTATAGATGCACAGTTGTTTGCTTTTAAATTAATCTTAAGTGTGCCTTTTTAGAAATAACCAAAAAATAAAAAGATTCTTCTCAGAAAAAAAATTTTTAAATTAACATATTGATCAAAACGTGGCCGTGGCGCAGTTGGTGGCCCAAACGCCAGAGAGCCTAGGTACAAATTCCACCTGACACAGAATGTTTTTTCAATCGAATTGATTTTTTTATTCGGCCGCCACCTCTCTGCAGACAATGACAAACCTTAGACTAAAATCTCAGAAACTGCCATGAAAAGCTTCTTTAGAACATAAGCCGTTCGGAGTCGGCATAAAACTTTTAGGCCCAGTTCTTGATCATTTGTATTCGAACATTTAACATCACACTGAAATGGCCATTCTCGTTCGTTCGTTCGTTCGGTTAATGGGAATGTTTCATCGACTATTTGAAAATTGCGATGAGTTTTTACATTATTAATGAATAGTGCCCTCTCCTATACCTCTTAGGTTGTATATCTGGTTTTCGTTAAGTTTAACACTATCATTTGAGGATGCTTTAAAAGTACGTATTTCTGATTCTCTGTAAAAATGTTGCTACTGAGTCATTTACTTACTTACTTGGATGGCGCCTACAACCGTAAGTCGGTTTCCGCCTGTTGTAAGAAATTGCGCCAACCATTTCTGTTTTGCGCTTGGTGGCGCCAGTTGGAAGCTCCAAGTTTCGTCAGGTTGTCCTCTACTTGGTCCCTCCAACGGAGATGCGGTCGTCCTCTTCTGCGTTGTCCGCCGCTGGGTACCGAATCGAATATTTTCTTTGCTGGAGCGTCGTCTTCCATCCGCTCAACATGTCGACGCTTTACTATGTCGATGTCGGCGTATAACTCATACAGCTCATCGTTCCATCGAATTCCATCGTTCACTCGACATTGACGCAGATTGGTCCATAGATTTTACGAAGGATCTTTGTCTCAAGCGCTCACCAAAGCCTTTTCATCAGAGCTGCTCTACGTCCAGATTTTTGCTACATATAACAGGACGGGCATGATTAGTGACTTATAGAGCGTGACTTTTGTTCGTCGAGAGAGGGCTCTTCTTCTCAATTGCCTACTGAAACCAAAGTAACACCTGTTGGCAAGAGTTATTCTTCGTTTTATCTCTCTACTGATATCGTTGGTGGAGTTAATGCTGAAACCGAGGTAGACGAAGTCCATCACAATCTCGAAGGAGGTGTTGTCAACAGTGACATGGGTGCCAATACGCTGGGACTTTTTGTTTGTTGACACATCATCAGCATACGCTAGCAGCATAACACTCTTTTAGAATATTGTGCCGCTTTGTCTCAGATCAGCAGCTCGAAGGATCTTCTCCATGATTAGGTTAAAAAAGTCGCACGATAAAGAATCACCTTGTCTGAAACCTCGTTTGGTAACAAATGGGGGGAGAGGTCCTTCCCGATTTTTACTGCACTGCTGGTGTTGCTCAGTGTCATCCTGCACAGACGTATTAATTTTGCAGGTATACCAAATTCAGACTTGCTGGAGTATAGGTGATTCCTTATTGAACTGACAAAAGCGGCTTTATAGTCGACAAAAATATGGTGGGTCTCGATTTGATTCTCTATGGTCTATTCCAAGATTTGTCGTAGCGTGAATATCTGGTCGGTGGTTGATTTTCCAGGTCTGAAGCCACACTGATAAGGCCCAATCAGTTGGTTTACGATGGGCTTCAGTCTTTCACATAATACGCTAGACAGAACCTTATAGGATATTTAGGAGGCTTATCCCACGGTAGTTGGCGCAAATAGTGGGATCGCCTTTCTTGTGGATTGGGCAGAGTACACTGAGGTTCCAATCGTTTGGAATGCATTCTTCCGACCATATTCTGCATAGAAGCTCGTGAATGCATTTAAATAGAGCTTCGCCTCCGTTCTTAAACAGCTATCGGCTCCCGCGGCTTTGTTGTTCTTAAGCCGTGTTATTGCTGTCAAGACTTCATTACAGTCGGGCAGCGGAACTTCAACGCTGTCATCCGTAAGTGGGGTTTCCGGGATATCATCTCTATTGGCGGGATTGTTGTCGTCCTCGCCATTCAGAAGACTAGAGAGTGTTCCCTCCATAACGTCAGTGTACTCTGGATATCTGTCACTAAATTTCAGTTTTCATCCTTGCAGAAAGAGGCCTTGGTTTTTGAGCCATCGGCCAGGCGTCTTCTCTTTTCGAAAAATTTTCGGGTCTCGTTCCTGTCACCATACATCTCAATCTTCTCACACTCACGCATTTCTGCCTCGTTTTTTCTGCCTGAAAAGACGTCTCTCGTCCCTCCTCTTCTCTGTGTATCGCTCGTTAGCAGCACGCGTTACAGCAGGGTGGCTTTGTAGGTGGCGTTTTTCTCAGCAGTGGCGTTGCGACACTCTTGGTCGTGCCACTGGTTTCGGCGGGGATGGTGGTAGCCAATAACCTCTTTGACAGCCGTACGCAGAGAGTGGGAGGTGTGTACCCACTGCGCGCATATATCGTCGATCGGAGGAGTGCTTTCTTGAAGCAGGAGTGAGAGTCGAGTGGCAAAGGCTTCGGCTTCGGCTGTCCGTTTTGACTGCAGCTTGTCGACGTCTAGTTTTCTCTGTGAAGGATTGCGCGTATTCTTTGCAGACACAGACGTGTATGGATCTAAACTGTGACAAGGTAATGATCCGAGTCTATGTTAGCACCACGCATCGTGCGTACATCTAATATACTGGAAGAGTGCCTTCCGTCAATCAAAACGTGATCAATTTGGTTGCGCGTTTTTTGGTCAGGGGACAACCAGGTAATCTTATGAATATTGAGATGCTTGAATCTAGTGCTACTTATAACCATGTTTCATGCTGCGGCGAAGTCAATCAACCTCATTCCGTTTTCGGATGTATTGTCGTGGAGGCTGAACTTTCTGACTGTTGGACCAAAGATGTTTTCCTTGCCCACCTTTGCGTTGAAGCCACCAAGCACAAGTTTTGCGTCGTGACAGGGTCAGCACGCGTAAGCGTCTTCAAGGTGCTCGTAGAAAGTATCTTTGATTGCATCGTCCTTGTCCTCTGTCGGAGCATGCGCACATATTAGGCTTATACTGAGTCATTTAGCGATGATAAAATTACTAAATGGCAAACTTATGTGTAGAATTTTAACATCGTTTATTTTGGCAGACCAGTTGGGCAGACTGAGGATTTTTTGCGTTTTCCGAGAATTCTGTGTAGCGGACCATTTAGCCTTTTATTTTTATAAGTTTTTTAAATTTGTTTAACTCTCAAAGGAAAAAAATTGATATCTAAATCTTTCCATTATCGCATCTACCAATTCGGATATAAGGTCATTGTTTCTGCAAGAGAAATTCTTTAAATTTCCATAGCTGTTATTTTATCATGAATTATAAACCAAAATGAATGGACTGCAGATAAATAAGCTTCACTTAAGGGCCTCCCAAAATTTTTTAATCGAAAAATAAAAATGTGTTAATAGTTTTATTTTCAAGCTATTGTTTTTTATAGATAAATTTTGTTTAAAAAAAACGAAATGGCCATCTCAGCCCTTGAAAGGAAACTTATGATCACTTGTGTTGTGTGTGATGTGAAATGTTTGCACACAAATGATCGAGAACTGGACCTACTTGTTTAACGCCGACTCCGAACGGCTTATGTTCTCAAGAAGCTTTTCATGGCAGTTTTTACTCTCTGAGGTTTGCCATTGTCTGCAGAGAGGTGACGGCCGAACAGAAAAATTAATTCAATTGAAAAAATTTTCTGCGTCAGATGGAGGATCTTTTTGTTTTTACATTATAATTATATTTGTTTTGAAAAAGTTTTTGAACTTTTGGATAACAAATATTAAACCAAATAGCAGGAATTAGTTGTTTAGTAAGGTACCTTAAATATGCGGTGGACACAATATTTCAGAGGCTGTTCATCTTAAAACAAAAAAACAACAAATGATTAAGGTTCTAAAAAAGCTTTTTGAGCTTTTGATCGAAGGTTTTGGAAAAATTATGATTTTTACCAAAATGGCAGCTAAAAAATTGATTTTTGACTAAAAACGTCATCTTTTTTAGGTTATAAAAAAAAAGTATTGCTATAAAAAAAAAATCGAACGATCACAAGTACTGATCATATTTGCTTAACAAGTTTAACAAATTTGGTAGCGATCCTTGGCATAGTATTCAAGTAATGCTTTTCGAGAAAAACGCGTTTAAAGTTTTAGAAGTAGCTTATTTAGGTATATATAAATTTTTTTTAACTTGTATTTAACTTGGTGCCTAGTGTATTTTTTGGTATTTTTTTTTAATTGCGGTGGCATTAAATATGTCTTAGCTTAAAAACATACACTTGAGTGTATGAATACATTTAGGCAAGTACATTGTCTTCTGTTCGGACGATTGTGCTTATAACTACTACAATTTGTATTTAATTGACTCAAAACTTTCTGAGAATATTTTTAAAATGTTTTACATTCGAAAAATAAAAGAAAAAAAATTCGATTTTTGGTCGCCTAAAATCTTTAGTAGGCCCTTAATTCCACCTGAAAACAATTTTTCAGCAAAGTAGGACACTTTTGTAATGAGAAAAAATATTAATAAAATAAAAGTTATTATTTCTAGACATAGTTTTGAAATGCAACTTCAGCATCAAAGCTTACATTTCTAATTCTTTAAATTTTCAACTCAAATTGTGTAAATTGATAAATCATTGTAAATTTCAAGCACGATAAACTCAACATCAAATGGCAAGTTGTCTATACCGTGTTGGACTGCATCGTGAACCATTCGCTACCGATAAAGTGGTCGCTTAAATTCTGCATCAGTATAGTATAAATTAAATTTGTTCAGGTAATTTTTAATATAATTGGAAAACATTTCTGATTTGTCATTTTTTAACTTGTCCAAATATTTATTTTTTTTTCTATTTCAGATATTGTATTAAAAATCTGCAGAAGTAAAGGACAAATTTTATCTGAAAAGAAAGGATAAGTTTCCGATAACGCATTTAAGCAATTTAAAAAAAAAGAACTTTTTATCTTAAACATAGATTAAAAAAGATCTCGAGAAAAAAAGAGGACATGTTCTCTTTTAAAGAGATATGATGGCAACGCTAAGCAATACTTTCAAAATAATTGTGACGCTGTCTTATCGACGACTGATACAGCTCAAGGCTCAAGGAATCCAGGACCAAACAAAGAATTCACTAAACTTCAAAAGAAAACAGACCTTTTTCAAATCAGATATTTTGTGTTATTTCTTATTGATTATTGTTTTAGTATATTAATAATTCTTCTGCAGCGCAAGATCATAATGCAATCATTAGCAGTTGCGGGTTGACATGAGCTAGTCTGATTGTTAGCTGGTGGCGGTCTGACGTCGTATGTTTCACTGGAGATGAATCTAGTGACTGTAGATTGTGGTTCCGGTCTAACTTCCGGTTAGAAAATGAAAAACAAGAATATGGGAATTTATAGATGCACAGTTGTTTGCTTTTAAATTAATCTTAAGTGTGCCTTTTTAGAAATAACCAAAAAATAAAAAGATTCTTCTCAGAAAAAAAATTTTTAAATTAACATATTGATCAAAACGTGGCCGTGGCGCAGTTGGTGGCCCAAACGCCAGAGAGCCTAGGTACAAATTCCACCTGACACAGAATGTTTTTTCAATCGAATTGATTTTTTTATTCGGCCGCCACCTCTCTGCAGACAATGACAAACCTTAGACTAAAATCTCAGAAACTGCCATGAAAAGCTTCTTTAGAACATAAGCCGTTCGGAGTCGGCATAAAACTTTTAGGCCCAGTTCTTGATCATTTGTATTCGAACATTTAACATCACACTGAAATGGCCATTCTCGTTCGTTCGTTCGTTCGGTTAATGGGAATGTTTCATCGACTATTTGAAAATTGCGATGAGTTTTTACATTATTAATGAATAGTGCCCTCTCCTATACCTCTTAGGTTGTATATCTGGTTTTCGTTAAGTTTAACACTATCATTTGAGGATGCTTTAAAAGTACGTATTTCTGATTCTCTGTAAAAATGTTGCTACTGAGTCATTTACTTACTTACTTGGATGGCGCCTACAACCGTAAGTCGGTTTCCGCCTGTTGTAAGAAATTGCGCCAACCATTTCTGTTTTGCGCTTGGTGGCGCCAGTTGGAAGCTCCAAGTTTCGTCAGGTTGTCCTCTACTTGGTCCCTCCAACGGAGATGCGGTCGTCCTCTTCTGCGTTGTCCGCCGCTGGGTACCGAATCGAATATTTTCTTTGCTGGAGCGTCGTCTTCCATCCGCTCAACATGTCGACGCTTTACTATGTCGATGTCGGCGTATAACTCATACAGCTCATCGTTCCATCGAATTCCATCGTTCACTCGACATTGACGCAGATTGGTCCATAGATTTTACGAAGGATCTTTCTCTCAAACGCTCCCAAAATCTTTTCATCAGAGCTGCTCAACGTCCAGGTTTGTGCTACATATAACAGGACGGGCATGATTAGTGACTTATAGAGCGTGACTTTTGTTCGTCGAGAGAGGGCTCTTCTTCTCAATTGCCTACTGAAACCAAAGTAACACCTGTTGGCAAGAGTTATTCTTCGTTTTATCTCTCTACTGATATCGTTGGTGGAGTTAATGCTGAAACCGAGGTAGACGAAGTCCATCACAATCTCGAAGGAGGTGTTGTCAACAGTGACATGGGTGCCAATACGCTGGGACTTTTTGTTTGTTGACACATCATCAGCATACGCTAGCAGCATAACACTCTTTTAGAATATTGTGCCGCTTTGTCTCAGATCAGCAGCTCGAAGGATCTTCTCCATGATTAGGTTAAAAAAGTCGCACGATAAAGAATCACCTTGTCTGAAACCTCGTTTGGTAACAAATGGGGGGAGAGGTCCTTCCCGATTTTTACTGCACTGCTGGTGTTGCTCAGTGTCATCCTGCACAGACGTATTAATTTTGCAGGTATACCAAATTCAGACTTGCTGGAGTATAGGTGATTCCTTATTGAACTGACAAAATCGGCTTTATAGTCGACAAAAATATGGTGGGTCTCGATTTGATTCTCTATGGTCTATTCCAAGATTTGTCGTAGCGTGAATATCTGGTCGGTGGTTGATTTTCCAGGTCTGAAGCCACACTGATAAGGCCCAATCAGTTGGTTTACGATGGGCTTCAGTCTTTCACATAATACGCTAGACAGAACCTTATAGGATATTTAGGAGGCTTATCCCACGGTAGTTGGCGCAAATAGTGGGATCGCCTTTCTTGTGGATTGGGCAGAGTACACTGAGGTTCCAATCGTTTGGAATGCATTCTTCCGACCATATTCTGCATAGAAGCTCGTGAATGCATTTAAATAGAGCTTCGCCTCCGTTCTTAAACAGCTATCGGCTCCCGCGGCTTTGTTGTTCTTAAGCCGTGTTATTGCTGTCAAGACTTCATTACAGTCGGGCAGCGGAACTTCAACGCTGTCATCCGTAAGTGGGGTTTCCGGGATATCATCTCTATTGGCGGGATTGTTGTCGTCCTCGCCATTCAGAAGACTAGAGAGTGTTCCCTCCATAACGTCAGTGTACTCTGGATATCTGTCACTAAATTTCAGTTTTCATCCTTGCAGAAAGAGGCCTTGGTTTTTGAGCCATCGGCCAGGCGTCTTCTCTTTTCGAAAAATTTTCGGGTCTCGTTCCTGTCACCATACATCTCAATCTTCTCACACTCACGCATTTCTGCCTCGTTTTTTCTGCCTGAAAAGACGTCTCTCGTCCCTCCTCTTCTCTGTGTATCGCTCGTTAGCAGCACGCGTTACAGCAGGGTGGCTTTGTAGGTGGCGTTTTTCTCAGCAGTGGCGTTGCGACACTCTTGGTCGTGCCACTGGTTTCGGCGGGGATGGTGGTAGCCAATAACCTCTTTGACAGCCGTACGCAGAGAGTGGGAGGTGTGTACCCACTGCGCGCATATATCGTCGATCGGAGGAGTGCTTTCTTGAAGCAGGAGTGAGAGTCGAGTGGCAAAGGCTTCGGCTTCGGCTGTCCGTTTTGACTGCAGCTTGTCGACGTCTAGTTTTCTCTGTGAAGGATTGCGCGTATTCTTTGCAGACACAGACGTGTATGGATCTAAACTGTGACAAGGTAATGATCCGAGTCTATGTTAGCACCACGCATCGTGCGTACATCTAATATACTGGAAGAGTGCCTTCCGTCAATCAAAACGTGATCAATTTGGTTGCGCGTTTTTTGGTCAGGGGACAACCAGGTAATCTTATGAATATTGAGATGCTTGAATCTAGTGCTACTTATAACCATGTTTCATGCTGCGGCGAAGTCAATCAACCTCATTCCGTTTTCGGATGTATTGTCGTGGAGGCTGAACTTTCTGACTGTTGGACCAAAGATGTTTTCCTTGCCCACCTTTGCGTTGAAGCCACCAAGCACAAGTTTTGCGTCGTGACAGGGTCAGCACGCGTAAGCGTCTTCAAGGTGCTCGTAGAAAGTATCTTTGATTGCATCGTCCTTGTCCTCTGTCGGAGCATGCGCACATATTAGGCTTATACTGAGTCATTTAGCGATGATAAAATTACTAAATGGCAAACTTATGTGTAGAATTTTAACATCGTTTATTTTGGCAGACCAGTTGGGCAGACTGAGGATTTTTTGCGTTTTCCGAGAATTCTGTGTAGCGGACCATTTAGCCTTTTATTTTTATAAGTTTTTTAAATTTGTTTAACTCTCAAAGGAAAAAAATTGATATCTAAATCTTTCCATTATCGCATCTACCAATTCGGATATAAGGTCATTGTTTCTGCAAGAGAAATTCTTTAAATTTCCATAGCTGTTATTTTATCATGAATTATAAACCAAAATGAATGGACTGCAGATAAATAAGCTTCACTTAAGGGCCTCCCAAAATTTTTTAATCGAAAAATAAAAATGTGTTAATAGTTTTATTTTCAAGCTATTGTTTTTTATAGATAAATTTTGTTTAAAAAAAACGAAATGGCCATCTCAGCCCTTGAAAGGAAACTTATGATCACTTGTGTTGTGTGTGATGTGAAATGTTTGCACACAAATGATCGAGAACTGGACCTACTTGTTTAACGCCGACTCCGAACGGCTTATGTTCTCAAGAAGCTTTTCATGGCAGTTTTTACTCTCTGAGGTTTGCCATTGTCTGCAGAGAGGTGACGGCCGAACAGAAAAATTAATTCAATTGAAAAAATTTTCTGCGTCAGATGGAGGATCTTTTTGTTTTTACATTATAATTATATTTGTTTTGAAAAAGTTTTTTAACTTTTGGATAACAAATATTAAACCAAATAGCAGGAATTAGTAGTTTAGTAAGGTACCTTAAATATGCGGTGGACACAATATTTCAGAGGCTGTTCATCTTAAAACAAAAAAACAACAAATGATTAAGGTTCTAAAAAAGCTTTTTGAGCTTTTGATCGAAGGTTTTGGAAAAATTATGATTTTTACCAAAATGGCAGCTAAAAAATTGATTTTTGACTAAAAACGTCATCTTTTTTAGGTTATAAAAAAAAAGTATTGCTATAAAAAAAAAATCGAACGATCACAAGTACTGATCATATTTGCTTAACAAGTTTAACAAATTTGGTAGCGATCCTTGGCATAGTATTCAAGTAATGCTTTTCGAGAAAAACGCGTTTAAAGTTTTAGAAGTAGTTTATTTAGGTATATATAAATTTTTTTTAACTTGTATTTAACTTGGTGCCTAGTGTATTTTTTGGTATTTTTTTTTAATTGCGGTGGCATTAAATATGTCTTAGCTTAAAAACATACACTTGAGTGTATGAATACATTTAGGCAAGTACATTGTCTTCTGTTCGGACGATTGTGCTTATAACTACTACAATTTGTATTTAATTGACTCAAAACTTTCTGAGAATATTTTTAAAATGTTTTACATTCGAAAAATAAAAGAAAAAAAATTCGATTTTTGGTCGCCTAAAATCTTTAGTAGGCCCTTAATTCCACCTGAAAACAATTTTTCAGCAAAGTAGGACACTTTTGTAATGAGAAAAAATATTAATAAAATAAAAGTTATTATTTCTAGACATAGTTTTGAAATGCAACTTCAGCATCAAAGCTTACATTTCTAATTCTTTAAATTTTCAACTCAAATTGTGTAAATTGATAAATCATTGTAAATTTCAAGCACGATAAACTCAACATCAAATGGCAAGTTGTCTATACCGTGTTGGACTGCATCGTGAACCATTCGCTACCGATAAAGTGGTCGCTTAAATTCTGCATCAGTATAGTATAAATTAAATTTGTTCAGGTAATTTTTAATATAATTGGAAAACATTTCTGATTTGTCATTTTTTAACTTGTCCAAATATTTATTTTTTTTTTCTATTTCAGATATTGTATTAAAAATCTGCAGAAGTACAGGACAAATTTTATCTGAAAAGAAAGGATAAGTTTCCGATAACGCATTTAAGCAATTTAAAAAAAAAAGAACTTTTTATCTTAAACATAGATTAAAAAAGATCTCGAGAAAAAAAGAGGACATGTTCTCTTTTAAAGAGATATGATGGCAACGCTAAGCAATACTTTCAAAATAATTGTGACGCTGTCTTATCGACGACTGATACAGCTCAAGGAATCCAGGACCAAACAAAGAATTCACTAAACTTCAAAAGAAAACAGACCTTTTTCAAATCAGATATTTTGTGTTATTTCTTATTGATTATTGTTTTAGTATATTAATAATTCTTCTGCAGCGCAAGATCATAATGCAATCATTAGCAGTTGCGGGTTGACATGAGCTAGTCTGATTGTTAGCTGGTGGCGGTTTGACGTTGTATGTTTCACTGGAGATGAATCTAGTGACTGTTGATTGTGGTTCCGGTCTAACTTCCGGTTAGAAAATGAAAAACAAGAATATGGGAATTTATAGATGCACAGTTGTTTGCTTTTAAATTAATCTTAAGTGTGCCTTTTTAGAAATAACCAAAAAATAAAAAGATTCTTCTCAGAAAAAAAATTTTTAAATTAACATATTGATCAAAACGTGGCCGTGGCGCAGTTGGTGGCCCATACGCCAGAGAGCCTAGGTACAAATTCCACCTGACACAGAAAGTTTTTTCAATCGAATTGATTTTTTTATTCGGCCGCCACCTCTCTGCAGACAATGACAAACCTTAGACTGAAATCTCAGAAACTGCCATGAAAAGCTTCTTTAGAACATAAGCCGTTCGGAGTCGGCATAAAACTTTTAGGCCCAGTTCTTGATCATTTGTATTCGAACATTTAACATCACACTGAAATGGCCATTTTCGTTCGTTCGTTCGTTCGGTTAATGGGAATGTTTCACCGACTATTTGAAAATCGCGATGAGTTTTTACATTATTAATGAATAGTGCCCTCTCCTATACCTCTTAGGTTGTATATCTGGTTTTCGTTAAGTTTAACACTATCATTTGAGGATGCTTTAAAAGTACGTATTTCTGATTCTCTGTAAAAATGTTGCTACTGAGTCATTTACTTACTTACTTGGATGGCGCCTACAACCGTAAGTCGGTTTCCGCCTGTTGTAAGAAATTGCGCCAACCATTTCTGTTTTGCGCTTGGTGGCGCCAGTTGGAAGCTCCAAGTTTCGTCAGGTTGTTCTCCACTTGGTCCCTCCAACGGAGATGCGGTCGTCCTCTTCTGCGTTGTCCGCCGCTGGGTACCGAATCGAATATTTTCTTTGCTGGAGCGTCGTCTTCCATCCGCTCAACATGTCGACGCTTTACTATGTCGACGTCGGCGTATAACTCATACAGCTCATCGTTCCATCGAATTCGGTACTCGACATTGACGCAGATTGGTCCATAGATTTTACGAAGGATCTTTCTCTCGAACGCATCCAAAATATTTTCATCAGAGCTGCTCAACGTCCAGGTTTGTGCTACATATAACAGGACGGTCATGATTAGTGACTTATAGAGCGTGACTTTTGTTCGTCGAGAGAGGGCTCTTCTTCTCAATTGCCTACTGAGCCCAAAGTAACACCTGTTGGCAAGAGTTATTCTTCGTTTTATCTCTCTACTGATATCGTTGGTGGAGTTAATGCTGAAACCGAGGTAGACGAAGTCCATCACAATCTCGAAGGAGGTGTTGTCAACAGTGACATGGGTGCCAATACGCTGGGACTGTTTGTTTGTTGACACATCATCAGCATACGCTAGCAGCATAACACTCTTTTAGAATATTGTGCCGCTTTGTCTCAGATCAGCAGCTCGAATGATCTTCTCCATGATTAGGTTAAAAAAGTCGCACGATAAAGAATCACCTTGTCTGAAACCTCGTTTGGTAACAAATGGGTGGAGAGGTCCTTCCCGATTTTTACTGCACTGCTGGTGTTGCTCAGTGTCATCCTGCACAGACGTATTAATTTTGCAGGTATACCAAATTCAGACTTGCTGGAGTATAGGTGATTCCTTATTGAACTGACAAAAGCGGCTTTATAGCCGACAAAAATATGGTAGGTGTCGATTTGCTTCTCTATGGTCTATTCCAAGATTTGTCGTAGCGTGAATATCTGGTCGGTGGTAGATTTTCCAGGTCTGAAGCCACTCTGATAAGGCCCAATCAGTTGGTTTACGATGGGCTTCAGTCTTTCACATAATACGCTAGACAGAACCTTATAGGATATTTAGGAGGGTTATCCCACGGTAGTTGGCGCAAACAGTGGGATCGCCTTTCTTGTGGATTGGGCAGAGTACACTGAGGTTTCAATCGTTTGGAATGCATTCTTCCGACCATATTCTGCATAGAAGCTCGTGAATGCATTTAAATAGAGCTTCGCCTCCGTTCTTAAACAGCTATCGGTTCCCGCGGCTTTGTTGTTCTTAAGCCGTGTTATTGCTGTCAAGACTTCATTATAGTCGGGCAGCGGAACTTCAACGCTGTCATCCGTAAGTGGGGTTTCCGGGATATCATCTCTATTGGCGGGATTGTTGTCGTCCTCGCCATTCAGAAGACTAGAGAGTGTTCCCTCCATAACGTCAGTGTACTCAGGATATCTGTCACTAAATTTCAGTTTTCATCCTTGCAGAAAGAGGCCTTGATTTTGGGGCCATCGGCCAGGCGTCTTCTCTTTTCGAAAAATTTTCGGGTCTCGTTCCTGTCACCATACATCTCAATCTTCTCACACTCACGCATTTCTGCCTCGTTTTTTCTGCCTGAAAAGACGTCTCTCGTCCCTCCTCTTCTCTGTGTATCGCTCCTTAGCAGCACGCGTTACAGCAGGGTGGCTTTGTAGGTGGCGTTTTTCTCTGCAGTGGCGGTGCGACACTCTTGGTCGTGCCACTGGTTTCGGCGGTGATGGTGGTAGCCAATAACCTCTTTGACAGCCGTACGCAGAGAGTGGGAGGTGTGTGCCCACTGCGCGCATATATCTTCGATCGGAGGAGTGCTTTCTTGAAGCAGGAGTGAGAGTCGAGTGGCAAAGGCTTCGGCTTCGGCTGTCCGTTTTGACTGCAGCTTGTCGACGTCTAGTTTTCTCTGTGAAGGATTGCGCGTATTCTTTGCAGCGCACAGACGTGTATGGATCTAAGCTGCGACAAGATAATGATCCGAGTCTATGTTAGCACCACGGATCGTGTGTACATCTAATATACTGGAAGAGTGCCTTCCGTCAATCAAAACGTGATCAATTTGGTTGCGCGTTTTGTGGTCAGGGGACAACCAGGTAACCTTATGAATATTGAGATGCTTGAATCTAGTGCTACTTATAACCATGTTTCGTGATGCGGCGAAGTCAATCAACCTCATTCCGTTATCGGATGTATTGTCGTGGAGGCTGAACTTTCCGACTGTTGGACCAAAGATGTTTTCCTTGCCCACCTTTGCGTTGAAGCCACCAAGCACAAGTTTTGCGTCGTGACAGGGTCAGCACGCGTAAGCGTCTTCAAGGTGCTCGTAGAAAGTATCTTTGATCGCATCGTCCTTGTCCTCTGTCGGAGCATGCGCACATATTAGGCTTATACTGAGTCATTTAGCGATGATAAAATTACTAAATGGCAAACTTATGTGTAGAATTTTAACATCGTTTATTTTGGCAGACCAGTTGGGCAGACTGAGGATTTTTTGCGTTTTCCGAGAATTCTGTGTAGTGGACTATTTAGCCTTTTATTTTTATATGTTTTTTAGATTTGTTTAGCTCTCAAAGGAAAAAAATTAATATCTAAATCTTTCCATTATCGCATCTACAAATTCGGATATAAGGTCATTGTTTCTGCAAGAGAAATTCTTTAAATTTCCATAGCTGTTATTTTATCATGAATTAAAAACCAAAATGAATGGACTGCAAATAAATAAGCTTCACTTAAGGGCCTACTAAAGTTTTTTAATCGAAAAAAAACCATGTGTTAATAGTTTTATTTTCAAGCTATTGTTTTTTTTTAGATAAATTTTGTTTAAAAAAAACGAAATGGCCATCTCAGCCCTTGAAAGGAAACTTATGATCACTTGTGTTGTGTGTGATGTGAAATGTTTGCACACAAATGATCGAGAACTGGACCTACATGTTTAACGCCGACTCCGAACGGCTTATGTTCTCAAGAAGCTTTGCATGGCAGTTTTTACTCTCTGAGGCTTGCCATTGTCTGCAGAGAGGTGACGGCCGAACAGAAAAATTAATTCAATTGAAAAAATTTTCTGCGTCAGATGGAGGATCTTTTTGTTTTTACATTATAATTATATTTGTTTTGAAAAAGTTTTTTAACTTTTGGATAACAAATATTAAACCAAATAGCAGGAATTAGTAGTTTAGTAAGGTACCTTAAATATGCGGTGGACACAATATTTCAGAGGCTGTTCATCTTAAAACAAAAAAACAACAAATGATTAAGGTTCTAAAAAAGCTTTTTGAGCTTTTGATCGAAGGTTTTGGAAAAATTATGATTTTTACCAAAATGGCAGCTAAAAAATTGATTTTTGACTAAAAACGTCATCTTTTTTAGGTTATAAAAAAAAAGTATTGCTATAAAAAAAAAATCGAACGATCACAAGTACTGATCATATTTGCTTAACAAGTTTAACAAATTTGGTAGCGATCCTTGGCATAGTATTCAAGTAATGCTTTTCGAGAAAAACGCGTTTAAAGTTTTAGAAGTAGTTTATTTAGGTATATATAAATTTTTTTTAACTTGTATTTAACTTGGTGCCTAGTGTATTTTTTGGTATTTTTTTTTAATTGCGGTGGCATTAAATATGTCTTAGCTTAAAAACATACACTTGAGTGTATGAATACATTTAGGCAAGTACATTGTCTTCTGTTCGGACGATTGTGCTTATAACTACTACAATTTGTATTTAATTGACTCAAAACTTTCTGAGAATATTTTTAAAATGTTTTACATTCGAAAAATAAAAGAAAAAAAATTCGATTTTTGGTCGCCTAAAATCTTTAGTAGGCCCTTAATTCCACCTGAAAACAATTTTTCAGCAAAGTAGGACACTTTTGTAATGAGAAAAAATATTAATAAAATAAAAGTTATTATTTCTAGACATAGTTTTGAAATGCAACTTCAGCATCAAAGCTTACATTTCTAATTCTTTAAATTTTCAACTCAAATTGTGTAAATTGATAAATCATTGTAAATTTCAAGCACGATAAACTCAACATCAAATGGCAAGTTGTCTATACCGTGTTGGACTGCATCGTGAACCATTCGCTACCGATAAAGTGGTCGCTTAAATTCTGCATCAGTATAGTATAAATTAAATTTGTTCAGGTAATTTTTAATATAATTGGAAAACATTTCTGATTTGTCATTTTTTAACTTGTCCAAATATTTATTTTTTTTTTCTATTTCAGATATTGTATTAAAAATCTGCAGAAGTACAGGACAAATTTTATCTGAAAAGAAAGGATAAGTTTCCGATAACGCATTTAAGCAATTTAAAAAAAAAAGAACTTTTTATCTTAAACATAGATTAAAAAAGATCTCGAGAAAAAAAGAGGACATGTTCTCTTTTAAAGAGATATGATGGCAACGCTAAGCAATACTTTCAAAATAATTGTGACGCTGTCTTATCGACGACTGATACAGCTCAAGGAATCCAGGACCAAACAAAGAATTCACTAAACTTCAAAAGAAAACAGACCTTTTTCAAATCAGATATTTTGTGTTATTTCTTATTGATTATTGTTTTAGTATATTAATAATTCTTCTGCAGCGCAAGATCATAATGCAATCATTAGCAGTTGCGGGTTGACATGAGCTAGTCTGATTGTTAGCTGGTGGCGGTTTGACGTTGTATGTTTCACTGGAGATGAATCTAGTGACTGTTGATTGTGGTTCCGGTCTAACTTCCGGTTAGAAAATGAAAAACAAGAATATGGGAATTTATAGATGCACAGTTGTTTGCTTTTAAATTAATCTTAAGTGTGCCTTTTTAGAAATAACCAAAAAATAAAAAGATTCTTCTCAGAAAAAAAATTTTTAAATTAACATATTGATCAAAACGTGGCCGTGGCGCAGTTGGTGGCCCATACGCCAGAGAGCCTAGGTACAAATTCCACCTGACACAGAAAGTTTTTTCAATCGAATTGATTTTTTTATTCGGCCGCCACCTCTCTGCAGACAATGACAAACCTTAGACTGAAATCTCAGAAACTGCCATGAAAAGCTTCTTTAGAACATAAGCCGTTCGGAGTCGGCATAAAACTTTTAGGCCCAGTTCTTGATCATTTGTATTCGAACATTTAACATCACACTGAAATGGCCATTTTCGTTCGTTCGTTCGTTCGGTTAATGGGAATGTTTCACCGACTATTTGAAAATCGCGATGAGTTTTTACATTATTAATGAATAGTGCCCTCTCCTATACCTCTTAGGTTGTATATCTGGTTTTCGTTAAGTTTAACACTATCATTTGAGGATGCTTTAAAAGTACGTATTTCTGATTCTCTGTAAAAATGTTGCTACTGAGTCATTTACTTACTTACTTGGATGGCGCCTACAACCGTAAGTCGGTTTCCGCCTGTTGTAAGAAATTGCGCCAACCATTTCTGTTTTGCGCTTGGTGGCGCCAGTTGGAAGCTCCAAGTTTCGTCAGGTTGTTCTCCACTTGGTCCCTCCAACGGAGATGCGGTCGTCCTCTTCTGCGTTGTCCGCCGCTGGGTACCGAATCGAATATTTTCTTTGCTGGAGCGTCGTCTTCCATCCGCTCAACATGTCGACGCTTTACTATGTCGACGTCGGCGTATAACTCATACAGCTCATCGTTCCATCGAATTCGGTACTCGACATTGACGCAGATTGGTCCATAGATTTTACGAAGGATCTTTCTCTCGAACGCATCCAAAATATTTTCATCAGAGCTGCTCAACGTCCAGGTTTGTGCTACATATAACAGGACGGTCATGATTAGTGACTTATAGAGCGTGACTTTTGTTCGTCGAGAGAGGGCTCTTCTTCTCAATTGCCTACTGAGCCCAAAGTAACACCTGTTGGCAAGAGTTATTCTTCGTTTTATCTCTCTACTGATATCGTTGGTGGAGTTAATGCTGAAACCGAGGTAGACGAAGTCCATCACAATCTCGAAGGAGGTGTTGTCAACAGTGACATGGGTGCCAATACGCTGGGACTGTTTGTTTGTTGACACATCATCAGCATACGCTAGCAGCATAACACTCTTTTAGAATATTGTGCCGCTTTGTCTCAGATCAGCAGCTCGAATGATCTTCTCCATGATTAGGTTAAAAAAGTCGCACGATAAAGAATCACCTTGTCTGAAACCTCGTTTGGTAACAAATGGGTGGAGAGGTCCTTCCCGATTTTTACTGCACTGCTGGTGTTGCTCAGTGTCATCCTGCACAGACGTATTAATTTTGCAGGTATACCAAATTCAGACTTGCTGGAGTATAGGTGATTCCTTATTGAACTGACAAAAGCGGCTTTATAGCCGACAAAAATATGGTAGGTGTCGATTTGCTTCTCTATGGTCTATTCCAAGATTTGTCGTAGCGTGAATATCTGGTCGGTGGTAGATTTTCCAGGTCTGAAGCCACTCTGATAAGGCCCAATCAGTTGGTTTACGATGGGCTTCAGTCTTTCACATAATACGCTAGACAGAACCTTATAGGATATTTAGGAGGGTTATCCCACGGTAGTTGGCGCAAACAGTGGGATCGCCTTTCTTGTGGATTGGGCAGAGTACACTGAGGTTTCAATCGTTTGGAATGCATTCTTCCGACCATATTCTGCATAGAAGCTCGTGAATGCATTTAAATAGAGCTTCGCCTCCGTTCTTAAACAGCTATCGGTTCCCGCGGCTTTGTTGTTCTTAAGCCGTGTTATTGCTGTCAAGACTTCATTATAGTCGGGCAGCGGAACTTCAACGCTGTCATCCGTAAGTGGGGTTTCCGGGATATCATCTCTATTGGCGGGATTGTTGTCGTCCTCGCCATTCAGAAGACTAGAGAGTGTTCCCTCCATAACGTCAGTGTACTCAGGATATCTGTCACTAAATTTCAGTTTTCATCCTTGCAGAAAGAGGCCTTGATTTTGGGGCCATCGGCCAGGCGTCTTCTCTTTTCGAAAAATTTTCGGGTCTCGTTCCTGTCACCATACATCTCAATCTTCTCACACTCACGCATTTCTGCCTCGTTTTTTCTGCCTGAAAAGACGTCTCTCGTCCCTCCTCTTCTCTGTGTATCGCTCCTTAGCAGCACGCGTTACAGCAGGGTGGCTTTGTAGGTGGCGTTTTTCTCTGCAGTGGCGGTGCGACACTCTTGGTCGTGCCACTGGTTTCGGCGGTGATGGTGGTAGCCAATAACCTCTTTGACAGCCGTACGCAGAGAGTGGGAGGTGTGTGCCCACTGCGCGCATATATCTTCGATCGGAGGAGTGCTTTCTTGAAGCAGGAGTGAGAGTCGAGTGGCAAAGGCTTCGGCTTCGGCTGTCCGTTTTGACTGCAGCTTGTCGACGTCTAGTTTTCTCTGTGAAGGATTGCGCGTATTCTTTGCAGCGCACAGACGTGTATGGATCTAAGCTGCGACAAGATAATGATCCGAGTCTATGTTAGCACCACGGATCGTGTGTACATCTAATATACTGGAAGAGTGCCTTCCGTCAATCAAAACGTGATCAATTTGGTTGCGCGTTTTGTGGTCAGGGGACAACCAGGTAACCTTATGAATATTGAGATGCTTGAATCTAGTGCTACTTATAACCATGTTTCGTGATGCGGCGAAGTCAATCAACCTCATTCCGTTATCGGATGTATTGTCGTGGAGGCTGAACTTTCCGACTGTTGGACCAAAGATGTTTTCCTTGCCCACCTTTGCGTTGAAGCCACCAAGCACAAGTTTTGCGTCGTGACAGGGTCAGCACGCGTAAGCGTCTTCAAGGTGCTCGTAGAAAGTATCTTTGATCGCATCGTCCTTGTCCTCTGTCGGAGCATGCGCACATACTAGGCTTATACTGAGTCATTTAGCGATGATAAAATTACTAAATGGCAAACTTATGTGTAGAATTTTAACATCGTTTATTTTGGCAGACCAGTTGGGCAGACTGAGGATTTTTTGCGTTTTCCGAGAATTCTGTGTAGTGGACTATTTAGCCTTTTATTTTTATATGTTTTTTAGATTTGTTTAGCTCTCAAAGGAAAAAAATTAATATCTAAATCTTTCCATTATCGCATCTACAAATTCGGATATAAGGTCATTGTTTCTGCAAGAGAAATTCTTTAAATTTCCATAGCTGTTATTTTATCATGAATTAAAAACCAAAATGAATGGACTGCAAATAAATAAGCTTCACTTAAGGGCCTACTAAAGTTTTTTAATCGAAAAAAAACCATGTGTTAATAGTTTTATTTTCAAGCTATTGTTTTTTTTTAGATAAATTTTGTTTAAAAAAAACGAAATGGCCATCTCAGCCCTTGAAAGGAAACTTATGATCACTTGTGTTGTGTGTGATGTGAAATGTTTGCACACAAATGATCGAGAACTGGACCTACATGTTTAACGCCGACTCCGAACGGCTTATGTTCTCAAGAAGCTTTGCATGGCAGTTTTTACTCTCTGAGGCTTGCCATTGTCTGCAGAGAGGTGACGGCCGAACAGAAAAATTAATTCAATTGAAAAAATTTTCTGCGTCAGATGGAGGATCTTTTTGTTTTTACATTATAATTATATTTGTTTTGAAAAAGTTTTTGAACTTTTGGATAACAAAAATTAAACCAAATAGCAGGAATTAGTAGTTTAGTAAGGTACCTTAAATATGCGGTGGACACAATATTTCAGAGACTGTTCATCTTAAAACAAAAAAACAACAAATGATTAAGGTTCTAAAAAAGCTTTTTGAGCTTTTGATCGAAGGTTTTGGAAAAATTATGATTTTTACCAAAATGGCAGTTAAAAAATTGATTTTTGACTAAAAACGTCATCTTTTTTAGGTTATAAAAAAAAAGTATTGCTATAAAAAAAAAATCGAACGATCACAAGTACTGATCATATTTGCTTAACAAGTTTAACAAATTTGGTCCCGATCCTTGGCATAGTATTCAAGTAATGCTTTTCGAGAAAAACGCGTTTAAAGTTTTAGAAGTAGTTTATTTAGGTATATATAAATTTTTTTTTAACTTGTATTTAACTTGGTGCCTAGTGTATTTTTTGGTATTTTTTTTTAATTGCGGTGGCATTAAATATGTCTTAGCTTAAAAACATACACTTGAGTGTATGAATACATTTAGGCAAGTACATTGTCTTCTGTTCGGACGATTGTGCTTATAACTACTACAATTTTTATTTAATTGACTCAAAACTTTCTGAGAATATTTTTAAAATGTTTTACATTCGAAAAATAAAAGAAAAAAACTTCGATTTTTGGTCGCCTAAAATCTTTAGTAGGCCCCTAATTCCACCTGAAAACAATTTTTCAACAAAGTAGGACACTTTTGTAATGATTAAAAATATTAATAAAATAAAAGTTATTATTTCTAGATATAATTTTGAAATTCAACTTCAGCATCAAAGCCTACATTTCTAATTCTTTAAATTTTCAACTCAAATTGTGTAAATTGATAAATCATTGTAAATTTCAAGCACGATAAACTCAACATCAAATGGCAAGTTGTCTATACCGTGTTGGACTGCATCGTGAACCATTCGCCACCGATAAAGTGGTCGCTTAAATTCTGCATCAGTATAGTATAAATTAAATTTATTCAGGTAATTTTTAATATAATTGGAAAACATTTCTGATTTGTCATTTTTTAACTTGTCCAAATATATAATTTTTTTTCTATTTCAGATATTGTATTAAAAATCTGCAGAAGTAAAGGACAAATTTTATCTGAAAAGATAGGATAAGTTTCCGATAACGCATTTAAGCAATTTAAAAAAAAAAAGAACTTTTCATCTTAAACATAGATAAAAAAAGATCTCGAGAAAAAAAGAGGACATGTTCTCTTTTAAAGAGATATGATGTCAACGCTAAGCAATACTTTCAAAATAATTGTGACGCTGTCTTATCGACGACTGATACAGCTCAAGGAATCCAGGACCAAACAAAGAATTCACTAAACTTCAATAGAAAACAGACCTTTCTCAAATCAGATATTTTGTGTTATTTCTTATTGATTATTGTTTTAGTATATTAATAATTCTTCTGCAGCGCAAGATCATAATGCAATCATTAGCAGTTGCGGGTTGACATGAGCTAGTCTGATTGTTAGCTGGTGGCGGTCTGACGTCGTATGTTTCACTGGAGATGAATCTAGTGACTGTAGATTGTGGTTCCGGTCAGGCTTTGCCATGGCGGGGTTTTGATAAAAAAAAATCTGTATATACCGTTAGAAAATGAAAAACAAGAATATGGGAATTTATAGATGCACAGTTGTTTGCTTTTAAATTAATCTTAAGTGTGCCTTTTTAGAAATAACCAAAAAAAAAATTCATCAAAAAATAAAAAGATTTTTCTCAGAAAAAAAATTTTTAAATTAACATATTAATTAAAACGTGGCCGTGGCGCAGTTGGTGGCCCATACGCCAGAGAGCGTAGGTACAAATTCCACCTGACACAGAAAGTTTTTTCAATCGAATTGATTTTTTTATTCGGCCGCCACCTCTCTGCAGACAATGACAAACCTTAGACTGAAATCTCAGAAACTGCCATGAAAAGCTTCTTTAGAACATAAGCCGTTCGGAGTCGGCATAAAACTTTTAGGCCCAGTTCTTGATCATTTGTATTCGAACATTTAACATCACACTGAAATGGCCTCTTTCGTTCGGTTAATGGGAATGTTTCATCGACTATTTGAAAATTGCGATGAGTTTTTACATTATTAATGAATAGTGCCCTCTCCTATACCTCTTAGGTTGTATATCTGGTTTTCGTTAAGTTTAACACTATCATTTGAGGATGCTTTAAAAGTACGTATTTCTGATTCTCTGTAAAAATGTTGCTACTGAGTCATTTACTTACTTACTTGGATGGCGCCTACAACCGTAAGTCGGTTTCCGCCTGTTGTAAGAAATTGCGCCAACCATTTCTGTTTTCCGCTTGGTGGCGCCAGTTGGAATCTCCAAGTTTCGTCAGGTTGTCCTCCACTTGGTCCCTCCAACGGAGATGCGGTCGTCCTCTTCTGCGTTGTCCGCCGCTGGGTACCGAATCGAATATTTTCTTTGCTGGAGCGTCGTCTTCCATCCGCTCAACATGACCTATCCAGCGAAGCCGCTCGATTTTTATGCGCTTTACTATGTCGATGCCGGCGTATAGCTCTTACAGCTCATCGTTCCATCGAATTCGGTACTCGACATTGACGCAGATTGGTCCATAGATTTTACGAAGGATCTTTCTCTCGAACACTCCCAAAATCTTTTCATCAGAGCTGCTCAACGTCCAGGTTTGTGCTACATATAACAGGACGGGCATGATTAGTGACTTATAGAGCGTGACTTTTGTTCGTCGAGAGAGGGCTCTTCTTCTCAATTGCCTACTGAGCCCAAAGTAACACCTGTTGGCAAGAGTTATTCTTCGTTTTATCTCTCTACTGATATCGTTAGTGGAGTTAATGCTGAAACCGAGTTAGACGAAGTCCATCACAATCTCGAAGGAGGTGTTGTCAACAGTGACATGGGTGCCAATACGCTGGGACTGTTTGTTTGTTGACACATCATCAGCATACGCTAGCAGCATAACACTCTTTTAGAATATTGTGCCGCTTTGTCTCAGATCAGCAGCTCGAATGATCTTCTCCATGATTAGGTTAAAAAAGTCGCACGATAAAGAATCACCTTGTCTGAAACCTCGTTTGGTAACAAATGGGTGGAGAGGTCCTTCCCGATTTTTACTGCACTGCTGGTGTTGCTCAGTGTCATCCTGCACAGACGTATTAATTTTGCAGGTATACCAAATTCAGACTTGCTGGAGTATAGGTGATTCCTTATTGAACTGACAAAAGCGGCTTTATAGCCGACAAAAATATGGTAGGTGTCGATTTGCTTCTCTATGGTCTATTCCAAGATTTGTCGTAGCGTGAATATCTGGTCGGTGGTAGATTTTCCAGGTCTGAAGCCACTCTGATAAGGCCCAATCAGTTGGTTTACGATGGGCTTCAGTCTTTCACATAATACGCTAGACAGAACCTTATAGGATATTTAGGAGGGTTATCCCACGGTAGTTGGCGCAAACAGTGGGATCGCCTTTCTTGTGGATTGGGCAGAGTACACTGAGGTTTCAATCGTTTGGAATGCATTCTTCCGACCATATTCTGCATAGAAGCTCGTGAATGCATTTAAATAGAGCTTCGCCTCCGTTCTTAAACAGCTATCGGTTCCCGCGGCTTTGTTGTTCTTAAGCCGTGTTATTGCTGTCAAGACTTCATTATAGTCGGGCAGCGGAACTTCAACGCTGTCATCCGTAAGTGGGGTTTCCGGGATATCATCTCTATTGGCGGGATTGTTGTCGTCCTCGCCATTCAGAAGACTAGAGAGTGTTCCCTCCATAACGTCAGTGTACTCAGGATATCTGTCACTAAATTTCAGTTTTCATCCTTGCAGAAAGAGGCCTTGATTTTGGGGCCATCGGCCAGGCGTCTTCTCTTTTCGAAAAATTTTCGGGTCTCGTTCCTGTCACCATACATCTCAATCTTCTCACACTCACGCATTTCTGCCTCGTTTTTTCTGCCTGAAAAGACGTCTCTCGTCCCTCCTCTTCTCTGTGTATCGCTCCTTAGCAGCACGCGTTACAGCAGGGTGGCTTTGTAGGTGGCGTTTTTCTCTGCAGTGGCGGTGCGACACTCTTGGTCGTGCCACTGGTTTCGGCGGTGATGGTGGTAGCCAATAACCTCTTTGACAGCCGTACGCAGAGAGTGGGAGGTGTGTGCCCACTGCGCGCATATATCTTCGATCGGAGGAGTGCTTTCTTGAAGCAGGCTTCGGCTGTTAGCACCACGGATCGTGTGTACATCTAATATACTGGAAGAGTGCCTTCCGTCAATCAAAACGTGATCAATTTGGTTGCGCGTTTTGTGGTCAGGGGACAACCAGGTAACCTTATGAATATTGAGATGCTTGAATCTAGTGCTACTTATAACCATGTTTCGTGATGCGGCGAAGTCAATCAACCTCATTCCGTTATCGGATGTATTGTCGTGGAGGCTGAACTTTCCGACTGTTGGACCAAAGATGTTTTCCTTGCCCACCTTTGCGTTGAAGCCACCAAGCACAAGTTTTGCGTCGTGACAGGGTCAGCACGCGTAAGCGTCTTCAAGGTGCTCGTAGAAAGTATCTTTGATCGCATCGTCCTTGTCCTCTGTCGGAGCATGCGCACATATTAGGCTTATACTGAGTCATTTAGCGATGATAAAATTACTAAATGGCAAACTTATGTGTAGAATTTTAACATCGTTTATTTTGGCAGACCAGTTGGGCAGACTGAGGATTTTTTGCGTTTTCCGAGAATTCTGTGTAGTGGACTATTTAGCCTTTTATTTTTATATGTTTTTTAGATTTGTTTAGCTCTCAAAGGAAAAAAATTAATATCTAAATCTTTCCATTATCGCATCTACAAATTCGGATATAAGGTCATTGTTTCTGCAAGAGAAATTCTTTAAATTTCCATAGCTGTTATTTTATCATGAATTAAAAACCAAAATGAATGGACTGCAAATAAATAAGCTTCACTTAAGGGCCTACTAAAGTTTTTTAATCGAAAAAAAACCATGTGTTAATAGTTTTATTTTCAAGCTATTGTTTTTTTTTAGATAAATTTTGTTTAAAAAAAACGAAATGGCCATCTCAGCCCTTGAAAGGAAACTTATGATCACTTGTGTTGTGTGTGATGTGAAATGTTTGCACACAAATGATCGAGAACTGGACCTACATGTTTAACGCCGACTCCGAACGGCTTATGTTCTCAAGAAGCTTTGCATGGCAGTTTTTACTCTCTGAGGCTTGCCATTGTCTGCAGAGAGGTGACGGCCGAACAGAAAAATTAATTCAATTGAAAAAATTTTCTGCGTCAGATGGAGGATCTTTTTGTTTTTACATTATAATTATATTTGTTTTGAAAAAGTTTTTGAACTTTTGGATAACAAAAATTAAACCAAATAGCAGGAATTAGTAGTTTAGTAAGGTACCTTAAATATGCGGTGGACACAATATTTCAGAGACTGTTCATCTTAAAACAAAAAAACAACAAATGATTAAGGTTCTAAAAAAGCTTTTTGAGCTTTTGATCGAAGGTTTTGGAAAAATTATGATTTTTACCAAAATGGCAGTTAAAAAATTGATTTTTGACTAAAAACGTCATCTTTTTTAGGTTATAAAAAAAAAGTATTGCTATAAAAAAAAAATCGAACGATCACAAGTACTGATCATATTTGCTTAACAAGTTTAACAAATTTGGTCCCGATCCTTGGCATAGTATTCAAGTAATGCTTTTCGAGAAAAACGCGTTTAAAGTTTTAGAAGTAGTTTATTTAGGTATATATAAATTTTTTTTAACTTGTATTTAACTTGGTGCCTAGTGTATTTTTTGGTATTTTTTTTTAATTGCGGTGGCATTAAATATGTCTTAGCTTAAAAACATACACTTGAGTGTATGAATACATTTAGGCAAGTACATTGTCTTCTGTTCGGACGATTGTGCTTATAACTACTACAATTTTTATTTAATTGACTCAAAACTTTCTGAGAATATTTTTAAAATGTTTTACATTCGAAAAATAAAAGAAAAAAAATTCGATTTTTGGTCGCCTAAAATCTTTAGTAGGCCCCTAATTCCACCTGAAAACAATTTTTCAGCAAAGTAGGACACTTTTGTAATGATTAAAAATATTAATAAAATAAAAGTTATTATTTCTAGATATAATTTTGAAATTCAACTTCAGCATCAAAGCCTACATTTCTAATTCTTTAAATTTTCAACTCAAATTGTGTAAATTGATAAATCATTGTAAATTTCAAGCACGATAAACTCAACATCAAATGGCAAGTTGTCTATACCGTGTTGGACTGCATCGTGAACCATTCGCCACCGATAAAGTGGTCGCTTAAATTCTGCATCAGTATAGTATAAATTAAATTTATTCAGGTAATTTTTAATATAATTGGAAAACATTTCTGATTTGTCATTTTTTAACTTGTCCAAATATATAATTTTTTTTCTATTTCAGATATTGTATTAAAAATCTGCAGAAGTAAAGGACAAATTTTATCTGAAAAGATAGGATAAGTTTCCGATAACGCATTTAAGCAATTTAAAAAAAAAAAGAACTTTTCATCTTAAACATAGATAAAAAAAGATCTCGAGAAAAAAAGAGGACATGTTCTCTTTTAAAGAGATATGATGTCAACGCTAAGCAATACTTTCAAAATAATTGTGACGCTGTCTTATCGACGACTGATACAGCTCAAGGAATCCAGGACCAAACAAAGAATTCACTAAACTTCAATAGAAAACAGACCTTTCTCAAATCAGATATTTTGTGTTATTTCTTATTGATTATTGTTTTAGTATATTAATAATTCTTCTGCAGCGCAAGATCATAATGCAATCATTAGCAGTTGCGGGTTGACATGAGCTAGTCTGATTGTTAGCTGGTGGCGGTCTGACGTCGTATGTTTCACTGGAGATGAATCTAGTGACTGTAGATTGTGGTTCCGGTCAGGCTTTGCCATGGCGGGGTTTTGATAAAAAAAAATCTGTATATACCGTTAGAAAATGAAAAACAAGAATATGGGAATTTATAGATGCACAGTTGTTTGCTTTTAAATTAATCTTAAGTGTGCCTTTTTAGAAATAACCAAAAAAAAAATTCATCAAAAAATAAAAAGATTTTTCTCAGAAAAAAAATTTTTAAATTAACATATTGATTAAAACGTGGCCGTGGCGCAGTTGGTGGCCCATACGCCAGAGAGCGTAGGTACAAATTCCACCTGACACAGAAAGTTTTTTCAATCGAATTGATTTTTTTATTCGGCCGCCACCTCTCTGCAGACAATGACAAACCTTAGACTGAAATCTCAGAAACTGCCATGAAAAGCTTCTTTAGAACATAAGCCGTTCGGAGTCGGCATAAAACTTTTAGGCCCAGTTCTTGATCATTTGTATTCGAACATTTAACATCACACTGAAATGGCCTCTTTCGTTCGGTTAATGGGAATGTTTCATCGACTATTTGAAAATTGCGATGAGTTTTTACATTATTAATGAATAGTGCCCTCTCCTATACCTCTTAGGTTGTATATCTGGTTTTCGTTAAGTTTAACACTATCATTTGAGGATGCTTTAAAAGTACGTATTTCTGATTCTCTGTAAAAATGTTGCTACTGAGTCATTTACTTACTTACTTGGATGGCGCCTACAACCGTAAGTCGGTTTCCGCCTGTTGTAAGAAATTGCGCCAACCATTTCTGTTTTCCGCTTGGTGGCGCCAGTTGGAATCTCCAAGTTTCGTCAGGTTGTCCTCCACTTGGTCCCTCCAACGGAGATGCGGTCGTCCTCTTCTGCGTTGTCCGCCGCTGGGTACCGAATCGAATATTTTCTTTGCTGGAGCGTCGTCTTCCATCCGCTCAACATGACCTATCCAGCGAAGCCGCACGGTTTTTATGCGCTTTACTATGTCGATGCCGGCGTATAGCTCTTACAGCTCATCGTTCCATCGAATTCGGTACTCGACATTGACGCAGATTGGTCCATAGATTTTACGAAGGATCTTTCTCTCGAACACTCCCAAAATCTTTTCATCAGAGCTGCTCAACGTCCAGGTTTGTGCTACATATAACAGGACGGGCATGATTAGTGACTTATAGAGCGTGACTTTTGTTCGTCGAGAGAGGGCTCTTCTTCTCAATTGCCTACTGAGCCCAAAGTAACACCTGTTGGCAAGAGTTATTCTTCGTTTTATCTCTCTACTGATATCGTTAGTGGAGTTAATGCTGAAACCGAGTTAGACGAAGTCCATCACAATCTCGAAGGAGGTGTTGTCAACAGTGACATGGGTGCCAATACGCTGGGACTGTTTGTTTGTTGACACATCATCAGCATACGCTAGCAGCATAACACTCTTTTAGAATATTGTGCCGCTTTGTCTCAGATCAGCAGCTCGAATGATCTTCTCCATGATTAGGTTAAAAAAGTCGCACGATAAAGAATCACCTTGTCTGAAACCTCGTTTGGTAACAAATGGGTGGAGAGGTCCTTCCCGATTTTTACTGCACTGCTGGTGTTGCTCAGTGTCATCCTGCACAGACGTATTAATTTTGCAGGTATACCAAATTCAGACTTGCTGGAGTATAGGTGATTCCTTATTGAACTGACAAAAGCGGCTTTATAGCCGACAAAAATATGGTAGGTGTCGATTTGCTTCTCTATGGTCTATTCCAAGATTTGTCGTAGCGTGAATATCTGGTCGGTGGTAGATTTTCCAGGTCTGAAGCCACTCTGATAAGGCCCAATCAGTTGGTTTACGATGGGCTTCAGTCTTTCACATAATACGCTAGACAGAACCTTATAGGATATTTAGGAGGCTTATCCCACGGTAGTTGGCGCAAATAGTGGGATCGCCTTTCTTGTGCATTGGGCAGAGTACACTGAGGTTCCAATCGTTTGGAATGCATTCTTCCGACCATATTCTGCATAGAAGCTCGTGAATGCATTTAAATAGAGCTTCGCCTCCGTTCTTAAACAGCTATCGGCTCCCGCGGCTTTGTTGTTCTTAAGCCGTGTTATTGCTGTCAAGACTTCATTATAGTCGGGCAGCGGAACTTCAACGCTGTCATCCGTAAGTGGGGTTTCCGGGATATCATCTCTATTGGCGGGATTGTTGTCGTCCTCGCCATTCAGAAGACTAGAGAGTGTTCCCTCCATAACGTCAGTGTACTCTGGATATCTGTCACTAAATTTCAATTTTCATCCTTTCAGAAAGAGGCCTTGGTTTTGGAGCCATCGGCCAGGCGTCTTCTCTTTTCGAAAAATTTTCGGGCCTCGTTCCTGTCACCATACATCTCAATCTTCTCACACTCACGCTTTTCTGCCTCTCGTTTTTTCTGCCTTAAAAGACGTCCCTCGTCCCTCCTCTTATCTGTGTATCGCTCCTTAGCAGCACGCGTTACAGCAGGGTGGCTTTGTAGGTGGCGTTTTTCTCTGCAGTGGCGTTGCGACACTCTTGGTCGTGCCACTGGTTTCGGCGGGGATGGTGGTAGCCAATAACCTCTTTGATAGCCGTACGCAGAGAGTGGGAGGTGTGTGCCCACTGCGCGCATATATCGTCGATCGGAGGAGTGCTTTCTTGAAGCAGGAGTGAGAGTCGAGTGGCAAAGGCTTCGGCTTCGGCTTCGGCTGTCCGTTTTGACTGCAGCTTGTCGACGTCTAGTTTTCTCTGTGAAGGATTGCGCGTATTCTTTGCAGCGCACAGACGTGTATGGATCTAAGCTGCGACAAGATAATGATTCGAGTCTATGTTAGCACCACGGATCGTGCGTACATCTAATATACTGGAAGAGTGCCTTCCGTCAATCAAAACGTGATCAATTTGGTTGCGCGTTTTTTGGTCAGGGGACAACCAGGTAACCTTATGAATATTGAGATGCTTGAATCTAGTGCTACTTGTAACCATGTTTCGTGCTGCGGCGAAGTCAATCAACCTCATTCCGTTATCGGATGTATTGTCGTGGAGGCTGAACTTTCCGACTGTTGGACCAAAGATGTTTTCCTTGCCCACCTTTGCGTTGAAGCCACCAAGCACAAGTTTTGCGTCGTGACAGGGTCAGCACGCGTAAACGTCTTCAAGGTGCTCGTAGAAAGTATCTTTGATTGCATCGTCCTTGTCCTCTGTCGGAGCATGCGCACATATTAGGCTTATACTGAGTCATTTAGCGATGATAAAATTACTAAATGGCAAACTTATGTGTAGAATTTTAACATCGTTTATTTTGGCAGACCAGTTGGGCAGACTGAGGATTTTTTGCGTTTTCCGAGAATTCTGTGTAGCGGACCATTTAGCCTTTTATTTTTATAAGTTTTTTAAATTTGTTTAACTCTCAAAGGAAAAAAATTAATATCTAAATCTTTCCATTATCGCATCTACAAATTCGGATATAAGGTCATTGTTTCTGCAAGAGAAATTCTTTAAATTTCCATAGCTGTTATTTTATCATGAATTAAAAACCAAAATGAATGGACTGCAAATAAATAAGCTTCACTTAAGGGCCTACTAAAGTTTTTTAATCGAAAAAAAACCATGTGTTAATATTAACATATCAGATCAAGCATCGTCATTGTCATCATTTTCTGTTCTCTTCTTGTGTTGCTCTACATAGTCGACCGACCCCTATGACGCCGACTCCAATGCAAACTCGGCAACGTGAGCAGCGTGGCAACAACAAAGGCGACAATACGCCAAAATTAATCAGCAACGGAGCAAATTCTTTTGGCGCTCAATTACTTGCAGTAGAAGAACGGTTAAAAACGCATGCTAAAGAACAGATAAAAGAATCAGAGGAGCGTATTCGTCAGCACACTGACCGTCTCTTTGATAGACTCTCTTCTGAGATAGCTCGAGTTGTCAGCAGACTGGGACTGAGGTGGGCTCGCTTGAGAACAAACTAAGCGAGTGTAACACAAAAATACACTCACTAGAAGAACAAGTAAGTGCTCTCACGGTTCGCTGTGATCAACTCAATAACCAACTGAGCGAAAGCAGCACTGCTAACAATAACAACAACAATAACAACAACAATAACAACAACAATAGCAACAACAGCAGAGTGGATCATTCTACTGATGCTGTACTCTTCGGTCTACCTCTGCTTCAAGAAGAAGATAATCTCAAGAGTACTTTCAATTTAATCTGTCGCTCCATCGACTTTCTCTCCCCACCTGTAAGAGATATTTTTCGCATTAAGCAGAAATCAACCAATACAAGTGGTGTTGTTATAATTAAATTTTATACTCCATTCGACCGAAATCGAGTGTTGAAGGCTTTCGGAGATTATCGTCGTCAAGCTAGGAAAGCAATAAATTTAAGAGGCGCAGGCATTGACTCCGACAACAATATTTATTTGCACGAGAGCATTGCAGCTGACACACGTAAGGTTCTCCATGCGGCGATTATATGCAAACGTAAAAAAAGCATATTTAACGTGTTTACTCTGCGTGGCTCTGTGTATATCAGAATCCGGAAAGGCGGTGAGGGAATACGAGTTGACGGCATTGAAGAAATGCAAAATGCTATCTGCGCTGCGGTTGATGTTCGTGAGGAGAAAACTTAATGCTGCTGACGGTCTTCTCTTTATTTTTGCTTCTGTTATGTTATTCTGTAAGTTATATCAACTATCAATCTTCTCTTTTTCTATAACTTTTTCATGCGACGTTTTCTTTTTAGTAACTCTGTATTTATATTTTTTCATTCTCTATCATGCTCTCGGTTGTGTTTTTTATAAATTAACTTGCATATCTTTAAATGATTGCCAATAGTGAAATCCAAAAGATTCTGATAGGTGTTCTCTGTAAGCAACATTCTGGTCTGAACATTGTTCACTTTAATGCCAGGAGTCTTAACGATGTTAAGCTTGATATTGTTCGACATTGCTTCGAAAATTTAGCCGTAGATATCATTTGTGTCTCTGAGACCTGGTTTCACAAAGACATTAATGATTTCTGCTTAAATATTAATAATTATACGCTTTATCGGAATGATCGAACAGGTAAAAAAGGCGGGGGTGTTGCAATTTACTGCAAGAATAATTTAAATGTTAATTTGTTGGGCACGTCCAGTGGGACCGATGTTGAATTTCTCAATATCGAAATCCGTGTTAATTGTACTAAGGTCTTTGTGTCATGCGTATATAATCCATATCGCAATTGTTGTTTGGATCAGTTGTTTTCTGCTATGTCAAATTATTCAATTAGGTACGACCATTATGTTATGTGTGGCGATTTTAACATTAACATGTTATCTAACGACAATCTCGTCAGTCATTTTACTGATAGACTTACCGGAGTGGGACTTCAAACAGTTAATACTAGTATACCAACGCGTTTCGCAAACAATTCTATTCCCAGCTTATTAGATATCTTATCTTTTGTACTTTAAATATAATTACTTCGCCAGCTATTGTTCAAAATACTATCTCGTTTCGTGACTATAAATCTGTTGATTATGACTCTTTGCTTCGGGACCTATCAACTATTAATTGGTCAGAATGCTGGTTATTCAGTTCTGTAAATGAGAAGATAAGGTTTTTTATGAATACAATGTGAACTTTTTGACTCTCATGTTCCAATAGTCACTCGTCGACTAATTAACAGCAGTTGTCCCTGGTTTACAAATTATGTCAAATTAGCCCTTAAAAATCGTAATAGAGCATACAATCGATGGAAAAGAAGTCCAACTGCATCAAATTGGGAACAGCACAAAAGACTAAGAAACGTAGCTAACGCTACAGTCAAATCAGCAAAGCGTGTATTTTTTATGTCCAAGCTGAGTTCAGCGCAATCATCTAAAAATCTATGGAATAATTTAAAGCAAGCGGGAGTTTGCAAAGCGAAATCTGAAGACTGTGAGCTTGATGTCAATATTCTTAATGAATATTTCATTTCCAATTCTACGTCTTCTAGTAATGTGTTAGCCTTTGACACTAGATCGTTCCCACCTGACTCTCTTTTACGTTTTGAGTTTGTTGCTGTAAGCGAGTATGATGTTGCCAGAAGTGTAAACCAGATTAAATCCAATGCAATGGGTGAGGATAATATATCCATCAAATTTATTAAACTGATTTTACCGCACGTCCTTAGCCCACTTACTCATATATTTAACCACTGCTTTACAAGTTCTTACTTTCCTGATGTCGGGAAAGCAGCCACAATCATCCCCATTGCAAAGAAATCTAATGCTTGTGTTCCGTCTGACTATCGTCCTGTAAGTTTGCTATCATCCTTATCTAAAGCTTTTGATGTGATCTCAGAACACATAAGAAGATTTGAACTTTTGTCTCCGTTTCAGTCCGGTTTTCGACCTAGTCACAGCTGCTCCACTGCCATATTAAAAATCTTAGATGACATCAGAGTGCCATTCGATCTTGGGCACATAAGTTTGTTATGTCTTTTAGACTTCTCGAAAGCATTTGACTCCGTTGACCATTCAATACTGTGTCAAAAATTATATGTAAACTTTGGTTTTTCAAGCACGGCGCGCGTCTGTTATATAGCTACCTTGTCGGGAGGTCTCAAAGAGTCAGGGTTGGAAATAGTCTGTCCGCAATCTGTTACTTATCTTGTGGGGTGCCGCAAGGCTCAGTCCTTGGTCCGCTTTTATTTTCAATGTTCATAAATGATATCTTTAGCAAATGTCGTCATGTTACCATGCATGCTTATGCTGATGACCTTCAACTGTACTTGTCCAGCCCGTTTAACCTAGTTGATAGTTTATGTTTTAGAATGAATGAAGACTTACGTGAAATAACTGAATGGGCTGGATCTAATAAGCTTAATCTAAATCCTCTTAAGTCATTTGTCTTACCAATTTTCAAAACTTGTCTGAATACGTCTGAGTTACCAACGATTTATCTAAATGGCGAAGGGCTGAAGTTTGTTGGAAAAGCTAAAAATCTTGGATATTATATCAATTTTACACTTTCTTACGAAGATCATATTAATACTGTTGCTTGTAAAGTTTACTATACCCTTCGGAACCTGAGGTAGACGGCATCATTTGTACCTGTCGATACTAGGAAAAAGTTAGTACTCCAACTCATAATGCCAATCATTTCATACTCAGATGTTGTATATAGTAAACTTGATTCCAGGTCCCAACTGAAATTACAACATGTTTTTAATAGCGCTGTTAGGTACGTTTATGGCCTTAAAAAGTTCAACCGCATCAGTCATTTAAGTAGTCAAATACTAGGTTAGGATATTTTCAATTATCTTGATGCCAGAAACTGCATATTTTTGCATAACCTAATTAACACAAAAACACCTAAATATTTATTTGAAAAGATACAATTTTGTAGATCGAACAGAAATCTGAACCTCATAATACCTTTGTACAATTTTCTGAACTCCAACAGACTTTTCCTTGTTAACGCAATCAGAATCTGGAATTCGTTGCCCGTTAGAATAAAATCAATTAAAAATAAACGCAACTTTAAGCATGCAATTTTTCAATACTTTTCTTAATACTTTCTCTTTCTTCTTAAGCTGTTTTCTTTCTTCTTTTCTTTTAGATTAAGATCAATTCCTGTTTTTTGATATCAAGTTAATTCACTTAATGTTAGTTTTAAGTTAAATTTATTCATTGTTGCTTATTACCTGTTGTTATTATATAATTCGTATTGCATTTAAAAGACACTGTCTTATATGTTAACGTTATCTCTTAAATAAATAAATAAATAAATAAACTGAACCTTCATGTTTAACGCCGACTCCGAACGGCTTATGTTCTCAAGAAGCTTTTCATGGCAGTTTTTACTCTCTGAGGTTTGCCATTGTCTGCAGAGAGGTGACGGCCGAACAGAAAAATGAATTCAATTGAAAAAATTTTCTGCGTCAGATGGAGGATCTTTTTGTTTTTACATTATAATTATATTTGTTTTGAAAAAGTTTTTGAACTTTTGGAAAACAAATATTAAACCAAATAGCAGGAATTAGTAGTTTAGTAAGGTACCTTAAATATGCGGTGGACACAATATTTCAGAGGCTGTTCATCTTAAAACAAAAAAACAACAAATGATTAAGGTTCTAAAAAAGCTTTTTGAGCTTTTGATCGAAGGTTTTGGAAAAATTATGATTTTTACCAATATGGCAGCTATAAAATTGATTTTTGACTAAAAACGTCATTTTTTAAGGTTATAAAAAAAAGTATTGCTCTAAAAAAAAAATCGAACGATCACAAGTACTGATCATATTTGCTTAACAAGTTTAACAAATTTGGTAGCGATCCTTGGCATAGTATTCAAGTACGTAGGGTGCCTTTTATATTTCGGGATTTGGCAACCCTGGTGTTGCAATCTGTCAACTGTAAGCTCTATCGCAAAGTTTGACATTTGTTGGCTTATACGTACTCAGAACGTTTTGACATACGAGCGCTATTTGTGTTGTTTATAGTAACTTAAAAGATTCATCTCGGTCTAAAAATGGAATTAAATCGTGAACATTTTCGTGCGATTATTTTTTACAACTTTCGACGTGAATTAACACAGCAACAGTGCATGGATGAACTTAATTCAATTTTTGGTGATGAAGCTCCATCAAGGACCAGTGTTTATCGATGGTATGGTGAATTCAATCGTGGTCGTAGTTCACTCCAAGACGAATTTCGTGAAGGTCGTCCGAAATCAGCTGTTGTTCCGAAAACCATTGATGCTGTGCGCGAACTGATATTGCAAGATCGTCATGTTACCTATCGTGAGATTGAGGCAACCTTAGGCATAAGTGGGACCAGCATACATTCAATATTGCATAAACATTTGACTGTTAAAAAAAATTTGTTCGCGTTGGATCCCACACAATTTGTCAATCGCTCAAAAAAAGGCTCGTGTCGATTGGTCGAAGGAAATGCTCAAAAAATACGATCGCAGTGCTTCGAAACACGTCTATGACATCGTGACAGGTGATGAATCGTGGATTTACGCGTATGAGCCCGAAAGTAAACAGCAGTCGACTGTATGGGTGTTTCAAGATGAGCCAAATCCAACAAAAGTTGTTCGCGCACGCAGCACTTCCAAGCAAATGGTCGCCTGTTTTTTCGGAAAATATGGACATGTCGCAATCGTACCACTAGAACAACGCAGAACAGTCAACTCTGAGTGGTACACAACCATTTGTTTGCCAGTTGTCTTCCAAGAAATCAGGAAAACCAACCGCCGAAGACGGATCACTCTTCACCACGACAATGCGAGCTCTCACACATCGGCTCAAACAACTGCATTTTTGAGCACCCAAAACATCGATTTGATGGGTCATCCGCCGTATAGTCCTGACTTGGCACCGAATGACTTCTTTTTATTCCCAACCGTGAAGAATAAACTGCGTGGACAACGATTTTCGACGCCCGAAGAAGCGGTTGTGGCATTCAGAATGCATGTTTTGGAGATACCTCAATCAGAGTGGCAAAAGTGCTTCGACAATTGGTTCAAACGCATGCAAAAGTGTATAGATCTTAATGGAGAATATTCTGAAAAACAATAAAGTGATTTTCGATGATTAGTATTTGTTTTTGTTCTCTAATCCCGAAATATAAAAGGCACCCCTCGTAATGCTTTTCGAGAAAAACGCGTTTAAAGTTTTAGAAGTAGTTTATTTAGGTATACATAAATTTTTTTTCAACTTGTATTTAACTTAGTGCCTAGTGTATTTTTTGGTACTTTTTTTAATTGCGGTGGCATTAAATATGTCTTAGCTTAAAAACATACACTTGAGTGTATGAATACATTGAGGCAAGTACATTGTCTTCTCTTCGGACGATTGTGCTTATAACTATTACAATTTTTATTTAATTGACTCAAAACTTTCTGAGAATATTTTTAAAATGTTTTACATTCGAAAAATAAAAGAAAAAAAATTCGATTTTTGGTCGCCTAAAATCTTTAGTAGGCCCTTAATTCCACCTGAAAACAATTTTTCAGCAAAGTAGGACACTTTTGTAATGATTAAAAATATTAATAAAATAAAAGTTATTATTTCTAGATATAATTTTGAAATTCAACTTCAGCATCAAAGCGTACATTTCTAATTCTTTAAATTTTCTACTCAAATTGTGTAAATTGATAAATCATTGTAAATTTCAAGCACGATAAACTCAACATCAAATGGCAAGTTTTCTATACCGTGTTGGGCTGCATCGTGAACCATTCGCAACCGATAAAGTGGTCGCTTAAATTCTGCATCAGTATAGTATAAATTAAATTTATTCAGGTAATTTTTAATATTTATAATTGGAAAACATTTCTGATTTGTCATTTTTTAACTTGTCCAAATATATAATTTTTTTTCTATTTCAGATATTGTATTAAAAATCTGCAGAAGTAAAGGACAAATTTTATCTGAAAAGAAAGGATAAGTTTCCGATAACGCATTTAAGCAATTTAAAAAAAAAGAACTTTTTATCTTAAACGTAGATTAAAAAAGATCTCGAGAAAAAAAGAGGACATGTTCTCTTTTAAAGAGATATGATGGCAACGCTAAGCAATACTTTCAAAATAATTGTGACGCTGTCTTATCGACGACTGATACAGCTCAAGGCTCAAGGAATCCAGGACCAAACAAAGAATTCACTAAACTTCAAAAGAAAACAGACCTTTTTCAAATCAGATATTTTGTGTTATTTCTTATTGATTATTGTTTTAGTATATTAATAATTCTTCTGCAGCGCAAGATCATAATGCAATCATTAGCAGTTGCGGGTTGACATGAGCTAGTCTGATTGTTTGCTGGTGGCGGTCTGACGTCGTATGTTTCACTGGAGATGAATCTAGTGACTGTAGATTGTGGTTCCGGTCAGGCTTTGCCATGGCGGGGTTTTGATAAAAAAAAATCTGTATATACCGTTAGAAAATGAAAAACAAGAATATGGGAATTTATAGATGCACAGTTGTTTGCTTTTAAATTAATCTTAAGTGTGCCTTTTTAGAAATAACCAAAAAATAAAATTCATCAAAAAATAAAAAGATTCTTCTCAGAAAAAAAATTTTTAAATTAACATATTGATCAAAACGTGGCCGTGTCGCAGTTCGTGGAGTGTATGACCATACGCCAGAGAGCCTAGGTACAAATTTCACCTGACACAGAAAGTTTTTTCAATCGAATTGATTTTTTTATTCGGCCGCCACCTCTCTGCAGACAATGACAAACCTTAGACTGAAATCTCAGAAACTGCCATGAAAAGCTTCTTTAGAACATAAGCCGTTCGGAGTCGGCATAAAACTTTTAGGCCCAGTTCTTGATCATTTGTATTCGAACATTTAACATCACACTGAAATGGCCATTTTCGTTCGTTCGTTCGTTCGGTTAATGGGAATGTTTCATCGACTATTTGAAAATCGCGATGAGTTTTTACATTATTAATGAATAGTGCCCTCTCCTATACCTCTTAGGTTGTATATCTGGTTTTCGTTAAATTTAACACTATCATTTGAGGATGCTTTAAAAGTACTTATTTCTGATTCTCTGTAAAAATGTTGCTACTGAGTCATTTACTTACTTACTTGGATGGCGCCTACAACCGTAAGTCGGTTTCCGCCTGTTGTAAGAAATTGCGCCAAACATTTCTGTTTTGCGCTTGGTGGCGCCAGTTGGAAGCTCCAAGTTCCGTCAGGTTGTCCTCCACTTGGTCCCTCCAACGGAGATGCGGTCGTCCTCTTCTGCGTTGTCCGCCGCTGGGTACCGAATCGAATATTTTCTTTGCTGGAGCGTCGTCTTCCATCCGCTCAACATGACCTATCCAGCGAAGCCGCTCGATTTTTATGCGCTTTACTATGTCGATGCCGGCGTATAGCTCTTACAGCTCATCGTTCCATCGAATTCGGTACTCGACATTGACGCAGATTGGTCCATAGATTTTACGAAGGATCTTTCTCTAGAACGCTCCCAAAATATTTTTATCAGAGCTGCTCAACGTCCAGGTTTGTGCTACATATAACAGGACGGGCATGATTAGTGACTTATAGAGCGTGACTTTTGTTCGTCGAGAGAGGGCTCTTCTCAATTGCCTACTGAGCCCAAAGTAACACCTGTTGGCAAGAGTTATTCTTCGTTTTATCTCTCTACTGATATCGTTGGTGGAGTTAATGCTGAAACCGAGGTAGACGAAGTCCATCACAATCTCGAAGGAGGTGTTGTCAACAGTGACATGGGTGCCAATACGCTGGGACTGTTTGTTTGTTGACACATCATCAGCATACGCTAGCAGCATAACACTCTTTTAGAATATTGTGCCGCTTTGTCTCAGATCAGCAGCTCGAATGATCTTCTCCATGATTAGGTTAAAAAAGTCGCACGATAAAGAATCACCTTGTCTGAAACCTCGTTTGGTAACAAATGGGGGGAGAGGTCCTTCCCGATTTTTACTGCACTGCTGGTGTTGCTCAGTGTCATCCTGCACAGACGTATTAATTTTGCAGGTATACCAAATTCAGACTTGCTGGAGTATAGGAGTTCCTTATTGAACTGACAAAAGCGGCTTTATAGTCGACAAAAATATGGTGGGTGTCGATTTGTTTCTCTATGGTCTATTCCAAGATTTGTCGTAGCGTGAATATCTGGTCGGTGGTAGATTTTCCAGGTCTGAAGCCACACTGATAAGGCCCAATCAGTTGGTTTACGATGGGCTTCAGTCTTTCACATAATACGCTAGACAGAACCTTATAGGATATTTAGGAGGCTTATCCCACGGTAGTTGGCGCAAATAGTGGGATCGCCTTTCTTGTGTATTGGGCAGAGTACACTGAGGTTCCAATCGTTTGGAATGCATTCTTCCGACTATATTCTGCATAGAAGCTCGTGAATGCATTTAAATAGAGCTTCGCCTCCGTTCTTAAACAGCTATCGGCTCCCGCGGCTTTGTTGTTCTTAAGCCGTGTTATTGCTGTCAAGACTTCATTATAGTCGGGCAGCGGAACTTCAACGCTGTCATCCGTAAGTGGGGTTTCCGGGATATCATCTCTATTGGCGGGATTGTTGTCGTCCTCGCCATTCAGAAGACTAGAGAGTGTTCCCTCCATAACGCCAGTGTACTCAGGATATCTGTCACTAAATTTCAATTTTCATCCTTTCAGAAAGAGGCCTTGGTTTTGGAGCCATCGGCCAGGCGTCTTCTCTTTTCGAAAAATTTTCGGGCCTCGTTCCTGTCACCATACATCTCAATCTTCTCACACTCACGCTTTTCTGCCTCTCGTTTTTTCTGCTTTAAAAGACGTCCCTCGTCCCTCCTCTTATCTGTGTATCGCTCCTTAGCAGCACGCGTTACAGCAGGGTGGCTTTGTAGGTGGCGTTTTTCTCTGCAGTGGCGTTGCGACACTCTTGGTCGTGCCACTGGTTTCGGCGGGGATGGTGGTAGCCAATAACCTCTTTGATAGCCGTACGCAGAGAGTGGGAGGTGTGTGCCCACTGCGCGCATATATCGTCGATCGGAGGAGTGCTTTCTTGAAGCAGGAGTGAGAGTCGAGTGGCAAAGGCTTCGGCTTCGGCTTCGGCTGTCCGTTTTGACTGCAGCTTGTCGACGTCTAGTTTTCTCTGTGAAGGATTGCGCGTATTCTTTGCAGCGCACAGACGTGTATGGATCTAAGCTGCGACAAGATAATGATCCGAGTCTATGTTAGCACCACGGATCGTGCGTACATCTAATATACTGGAAGAGTGCCTTCCGTCAATCAAAACGTGATCAATTTGGTTGCGCGTTTTTTGGTCAGGGGACAACCAGGTAACCTTATGAATATTGAGATGCTTGAATCTAGTGCTACTTATAACCATGTTTCGTGCTGCGGCGAAGTCAATCAACCTCATTCCGTTATCGGATGTATTGTCGTGGAGGCTGAACTTTCCGACTGTTGGACCAAAGATGTTTTCCTTGCCCACCTTTGCGTTGAAGCCACCAAGCACAAGTTTTGCGTCGTGACAGGGTCAGCACGCGTAAACGTCTTCAAGGTGCTCGTAGAAAGTATCTTTGATCGCATCGTCCTTGTCCTCTGTCGGAGCATGCGCACATATTAGGCTTATACTGAGTCATTTAGCGATGATAAAATTACTAAATGGCAAACTTATGTGTAGAATTTTAACATCGTTTATTTTGGCAGACCAGTTGGGCAGACTGAGGATTTTTTGCGTTTTCCGAGAATTCTGTGTAGCGGACCATTTAGCCTTTTATTTTTATATGTTTTTTAGATTTGTTTGACTCTCAAAGGAAAAAAATTAATATCTAAATCTTTCCATTATCGCATCTACAAATTCGGATATAAGGTCATTGTTTCTGCAAGAGAAATTCTTTAAATTTCCATAGCTGTTATTTTATCATGAATTAAAAACCAAAATGAATGGACTGCAAATAAATCAGCTTCACTTAAGGGCCAACTAAAGATTTTTAATCGAAAAAAAAACCATGTGCTAATAGTTTTATTTTCAAGCTATATAAATATATATATATATAAATATGCGGTGGACACAATATTTCAGAGGCTGTTCACCTTAAAACAAAAAAACAACAAATGATTAAGGTTCTATAAAAGCTTTTTGAGCTTTTGATCGAAGGTTTTGGAAAAATTATGATTTTTACCAAAATGGCAGCTAAAAAATTGATTTTTGACTAAAAACGTCATCTTTTTTAGGTTATAAAAAAAAAGAATTGCTCTAAAAAAAAAATCGAACGATCACAAGTACTGATCATATTTGCTTAACAAGTTTAACAAATTTGGTAGCGATCCTTGGCATAGTATTCAAGTAATGCTTTTCGAGAAAAACGCGTTTAAAGTTTTAGAAGTAGTTTATTTAGGTATATATACATTTTTTTTCAACTTGTATTTAACTTGGTGCCTAGTGTATTTTTTGGTACTTTTTTAATTGCGGTGGCATTAAATATGACTTAGCTTAAAAACATACACTTGAGTGTATGAATACATTGAGGCAAGTACATTGTCTTCTCTTCGGACGATTGTGCTTATAACTACTACAATTTTTATTTAATTGACTCAAAACTTTCTGAGAATATTTTTAAAATGTTTTACAGTCGAAAAATAAAAGAAAAAAATTCGATTTTTGGTCGCCTAAAATCTTTAGTAGGCCCTTAATTCCACCTGAAAACAATTTTTCAGCAAAGTAGGACACTTTTGTAATGATAAAAAATATTACTAAAATAAAAGTTATTATTTCTAAATATAATTTTGAAGTTCAACTTCAGCATCAAAGCTTACATTTCTCATTCTTTAAATTTTCTACTCAAATTGTGTAAATTGATAAATCATTGTAAATTTCAAGCACGATAAACTCAACATCAAATGGCAAGTTGTCTATACCGTGTTGAACTGCATCGTGAACCATTCGCTACTGATAAAGTGGTCGCTTAAATTCTGCATCAGTATAGTATAAATTAAATTTGTTCAGGTAATTTTTAATATAATTGGAAAACATTTCTGATTTGTCACTTTTTTAACTTGTCCAAATATATAATTTTTTTTCTATTTCAGATATTGTATTAAAAATCTGCAGAAGTAAAGGACAAATTTTATCTGAAAAGAAAGGATAAGTTTCCGATAACGCATTTAAGCAATTTAAAAAAAAAAGAACTTTTTATCTTAAACATAGATTAAAAAAGATCTCGAGAAAAAAAGAGGACATGTTCTCTTTTAAAGAGATATGATGGCAACGCTAAGCAATACTTTCAAAATAATTGTGACGCTGTCTTATCGACGACTGATACAGCTCAAGGAATCCAGGACCAAACAAAGAATTCACTAAACTTCAAAAGAAAACAGACCTTTTCAAATCAGATATTTTGTGTTATTTCTTATTGATTATTGTTTTAGTATATTAATAATTCTTCTGCAGCGCAAGATCATAATGCAATCATTAGCAGTTGCGGGTTGACATGAGCTAGTCTGATTGTTAGCTGGTGGCGGTCTGACGTCGTATGTTTCACTGGAGATGAATCTAGTGACTGTAGATTGTGGTTCCGGTCAGGCTTTGCCATGGCGGGGTTTTGATAAAAAAAAAATCTGTATATACCGTTAGAAAATGAAAAACAAGAATATGGGAATTTATAGATGCACAGTTGTTTGCTTTTAAATTAATCTTAAGTGTGCCTTTTTAGAAATAACCAAAAAATAAAATTGATCAAAAAATAAAAAGATTCTTCTCAGAAAAAAAATTTTTAAATTAACATATTGATCAAAACGTGGCCGTGTCGCAGTTCGTGGAGTGTATGACCATACGCCAGAGAGCCTAGGTACAAATTTCACCTGACACAGAAAGTTTTTCAATCGAATTGATTTTTTTATTCGGCCGCCACCTCTCTGCAGACAATGACAAACCTTAGACTGAAATCTCAGAAACTGCCATGAAAAGCTTCTTTAGAACATAAGCCGTTCGGAGTCGGCATAAAACTTTTAGGCCCAGTTCTTGATCATTTGTATTCGAACATTTAACATCACACTGAAATGGCCATTTTCGTTCGTTCGTTCGTTCGGTTAATGGGAATGTTTCATCGACTATTTGAAAATCGCGATGAGTTTTTACATTATTAATGAATAGTGCCCTCTCCTATACCTCTTAGGTTGTATATCTGGTTTTCGTTAAATTTAACACTATCATTTGAGGATGCTTTAAAAGTACTTATTTCTGATTCTCTGTAAAAATGTTGCTACTGAGTCATTTACTTACTTACTTGGATGGCGCCTACAACCGTAAGTCGGTTTCCGCCTGTTGTAAGAAATTGCGCCAAACATTTCTGTTTTGCGCTTGGTGGCGCCAGTTGGAAGCTCCAAGTTTCGTCAGGTTGTCCTCCACTTGGTCCCTCCAACGGAGATGCGGTCGTCCTCTTCTGCGTTGTCCGCCGCTGGGTACCGAATCGAATATTTTCTTTGCTGGAGCGTCGTCTTCCATCCGCTCAACATGACCTATCCAGCGAAGCCGCTCGATTTTTATGCGCTTTACTATGTCGATGCCGGCGTATAGCTCTTACAGCTCATCGTTCCATTGAATTCGGTACTCGACATTGACGCAGATTGGTCCATAGATTTTACGAAGGATCTTTCTCTCGAACGCTCCCAAAATATTTTCATCAGAGCTGCTCAACGTCCAGGTTTGTGCTACATATAACAGGACGGGCATGATTAGTGACTTATAGAGCGTGACTTTTGTTCGTCGAGAGAGGGCTCTTCTCAATTGCCTACTGAGCCCAAAGTAACACCTGTTGGCAAGAGTTATTCTTCGTTTTATCTCTCTACTGATATCGTTGGTGGAGTTAATGCTGAAACCGAGGTAGACGAAGTCCATCACAATCTCGAAGGAGGTGTTGTCAACAGTGACATAGGTGCCAATACGCTGGGACTGTTTGTTTGTTGACACATCATCAGCATACGCTAGCAGCATAACACTCTTTTAGAATATTGTGCCGCTTTGTCTCAGATCAGCAGCTCGAATGATCTTCTCCATGATTAGGTTAAAAAAGTCGCACGATAAAGAATCACCTTGTCTGAAACCTCGTTTGGTAACAAATGGGGGGAGAGGTCCTTCCCGATTTTTACTGCACTGCTGGTGTTGCTCAGTGTCATCCTGCACAGACGTATTAATTTTGCAGGTATACCAAATTCAGACTTGCTGGAGTATAGGAGTTCCTTATTGAACTGACAAAAGCGGCTTTATAGTCGACAAAAATATGGTGGGTGTCGATTTGCTTCTCTATGGTCTATTCCAAGATTTGTCGTAGCGTGAATATCTGGTCGGTGGTAGATTTTCCAGGTCTGAAGCCACACTGATAAGGCCCAATCAGTTGGTTTACGATGGGCTTCAGTCTTTCACATAATACGCTACACAGAACCTTATAGGATATTTAGGAGGCTTATCCCACGGTAGTTGGCGCAAATAGTGGGATCGCCTTTCTTGTGTATTGGGCAGAGTACACTGAGGTTCCAATCGTTTGGAATGCATTCTTCCGACTATATTCTGCATAGAAGCTCGTGAATGCATTTAAATAGAGCTTCGCCTCCGTTCTTAAACAGCTATCGGCTCCCGCGGCTTTGTTGTTCTTAAGCCGTGTTATTGCTGTCAAGACTTCATTATAGTCGGGCAGCGGAACTTCAACGCTGTCATCCGTAAGTGGGGTTTCCGGGATATCATCTCTATTGGCGGGATTGTTGTCGTCCTCGCCATTCAGAAGACTAGAGAGTGTTCCCTCCATAACGCCAGTGTACTCAGGATATCTGTCACTAAATTTCAATTTTCATCCTTTCAGAAAGAGGCCTTGGTTTTGGAGCCATCGGCCAGGCGTCTTCTCTTTTCGAAAAATTTTCGGGCCTCGTTCCTGTCACCATACATCTCAATCTTCTCACACTCACGCTTTTCTGCCTCTCGTTTTTTCTGCTTTAAAAGACGTCCCTCGTCCCTCCTCTTATCTGTGTATCGCTCCTTAGCAGCACGCGTTACAGCAGGGTGGCTTTGTAGGTGGCGTTTTTCTCTGCAGTGGCGTTGCGACACTCTTGGTCGTGCCACTGGTTTCGGCGGGGATGGTGGTAGCCAATAACCTCTTTGATAGCCGTACGCAGAGAGTGGGAGGTGTGTGCCCACTGCGCGCATATATCTTCGATCGGAGGAGTGCTTTCTTGAAGCAGGAGTGAGAGTCGAGTGGCAAAGGCTTCGGCTTCGGCTTCGGCTGTCCGTTTTGACTGCAGCTTGTCGACGTCTAGTTTTCTCTGTGAAGGATTGCGCGTATTCTTTGCAGCGCACAGACGTGTATGGATCTAAGCTGCGACAAGATAATGATCCGAGTCTATGTTAGCACCACGGATCGTGCGTACATCTAATATACTGGAAGAGTGCCTTCCGTCAATCAAAACGTGATCAATTTGGTTGCGCGTTTTTTGGTCAGGGGACAACCAGGTAACCTTATGAATATTGAGATGCTTGAATCTAGTGCTACTTATAACCATGTTTCGTGCTGCGGCGAAGTCAATCAACCTCATTCCGTTATCGGATGTATTGTCGTGGAGGCTGAACTTTCCGACTGTTGGACCAAAGATGTTTTCCTTGCCCACCTTTGCGTTGAAGCCACCAAGCACAAGTTTTGCGTCGTGACAGGGTCAGCACGCGTAAACGTCTTCAAGGTGCTCGTAGAAAGTATCTTTGATCGCATCGTCCTTGTCCTCTGTCGGAGCATGCGCACATATTAGGCTTATACTGAGTCATTTAGCGATGATAAAATTACTAAATGGCAAACTTATGTGTAGAATTTTAACATCGTTTATTTTGGCAGACCAGTTGGGCAGACTGAGGATTTTTTGCGTTTTCCGAGAATTCTGTGTAGCGGACCATTTAGCCTTTTATTTTTATATGTTTTTTAGATTTGTTTGACTCTCAAAGGAAAAAAATTAATATCTAAATCTTTCCATTATCGCATCTACTAATTCGGATATAAGGTCATTGTTTCTGCAAGAGAAATTCTTTAAATTTCCATAGCTGTTATTTTATCATGAATTAAAAACCAAAATGAATGGACTGCAAATAAATAAGCTTCACTTAAGGGCCAACTAAAGATTTTTAATCGAAAAAAAAAACCATGTGCTAATAGTTTTATTTTCAAGCTATATAAATATATATATATATAAATATGCGGTGGACACAATATTTCAGAGGCTGTTCACCTTAAAACAAAAAAACAACAAATGATTAAGGTTCTATAAAAGCTTTTTGAGCTTTTGATCGAAGGTTTTGGAAAAATTATGATTTTTACCAAAATGGCAGCTAAAAAATTGATTTTTGACTAAAAACGTCATCTTTTTTAGGTTATAAAAAAAAAGAATTGCTCTAAAAAAAAAATCGAACGATCACAAGTACTGATCATATTTGCTTAACAAGTTTAACAAATTTGGTAGCGATCCTTGGCATAGTATTCAAGTAATGCTTTTCGAGAAAAACGCGTTTAAAGTTTTAGAAGTAGTTTATTTAGGTATATATAAATTTTTTTTCAACTTGTATTTAACTTGGTGCCTAGTGTATTTTTTGGTACTTTTTTAATTGCGGTGGCATTAAATATGACTTAGCTTAAAAACATACACTTGAGTGTATGAATACATTGAGGCAAGTACATTGTCTTCTCTTCGGACGATTGTGCTTATAACTACTACAATTTTTATTTAATTGACTCAAAACTTTCTGAGAATATTTTTAAAATGTTTTACAGTCGAAAAATAAAAGAAAAAAATTCGATTTTTGGTCGCCTAAAATCTTTAGTAGGCCCTTAATTCCACCTGAAAACAATTTTTCAGCAAAGTAGGACACTTTTGTAATGATAAAAAATATTACTAAAATAAAAGTTATTATTTCTAAATATAATTTTGAAGTTCAACTTCAGCATCAAAGCTTACATTTCTCATTCTTTAAATTTTCTACTCAAATTGTGTAAATTGATAAATCATTGTAAATTTCAAGCACGATAAACTCAACATCAAATGGCAAGTTGTCTATACCGTGTTGAACTGCATCGTGAACCATTCGCTACTGATAAAGTGGTCGCTTAAATTCTGCATCAGTATAGTATAAATTAAATTTGTTCAGGTAATTTTTAATATAATTGGAAAACATTTCTGATTTGTCACTTTTTTAACTTGTCCAAATATATAATTTTTTTTCTATTTCAGATATTGTATTAAAAATCTGCAGAAGTAAAGGACAAATTTTATCTGAAAAGAAAGGATAAGTTTCCGATAACGCATTTAAGCAATTTAAAAAAAAAAGAACTTTTTATCTTAAACATAGATTAAAAAAGATCTCGAGAAAAAAAGAGGACATGTTCTCTTTTAAAGAGATATGATGGCAACGCTAAGCAATACTTTCAAAATAATTGTGACGCTGTCTTATCGACGACTGATACAGCTCAAGGAATCCAGGACCAAACAAAGAATTCACTAAACTTCAAAAGAAAACAGACCTTTTTCAAATCAGATATTTTGTGTTATTTCTTATTGATTATTGTTTTAGTATATTAATAATTCTTCTGCAGCGCAAGATCATAATGCAATCATTAGCAGTTGCGGGTTGACATGAGCTAGTCTGATTGTTAGCTGGTGGCGGTCTGACGTCGTATGTTTCACTGGAGATGAATCTAGTGACTGTAGATTGTGGTTCCGGTCAGGCTTTGCCATGGCGGGGTTTTGATAAAAAAAAAATCTGTATATATCGTTAGAAAATGAAAAACAAGAATATGGGAATTTATAGATGCACAGTTGTTTGCTTTTAAATTAATCTTAAGTGTGCCTTTTTAGAAATAACCAAAAAATAAAATTGATCAAAAAATAAAAAGATTCTTCTCAGAAAAAAAATTTTTAAATTAACATATTGATCAAAACGTGGCCGTGTCGCAGTTCGTGGAGTGTATGACCATACGCCAGAGAGCCTAGGTACAAATTTCACCTGACACAGAAAGTTTTTTCAATCGAATTGATTTTTTTATTCGGCCGCCACCTCTCTGCAGACAATGACAAACCTTAGACTGAAATCTCAGAAACTGCCATGAAAAGCTTCTTTAGAACATAAGCCGTTCGGAGTCGGCATAAAACTTTTAGGCCCAGTTCTTGATCATTTGTATTCGAACATTTAACATCACACTGAAATGGCCATTTTCGTTCGTTCGTTCGTTCGGTTAATGGGAATGTTTCATCGACTATTTGAAAATCGCGATGAGTTTTTACATTATTAATGAATAGTGCCCTCTCCTATACCTCTTAGGTTGTATATCTGGTTTTCGTTAAATTTAACACTATCATTTGAGGATGCTTTAAAAGTACTTATTTCTGATTCTCTGTAAAAATGTTGCTACTGAGTCATTTACTTACTTACTTGGATGGCGCCTACAACCGTAAGTCGGTTTCCGCCTGTTGTAAGAAATTGCGCCAAACATTTCTGTTTTGCGCTTGGTGGCGCCAGTTGGAAGCTCCAAGTTTCGTCAGGTTGTCCTCCACTTGGTCCCTCCAACGGAGATGCGGTCGTCCTCTTCTGCGTTGTCCGCCGCTGGGTACCGAATCGAATATTTTCTTTGCTGGAGCGTCGTCTTCCATCCGCTCAACATGACCTATCCAGCGAAGCCGCTCGATTTTTATGCGCTTTACTATGTCGATGCCGGCGTATAGCTCTTACAGCTCATCGTTCCATTGAATTCGGTACTCGACATTGACGCAGATTGGTCCATAGATTTTACGAAGGATCTTTCTCTCGAACGCTCCCAAAATATTTTCATCAGAGCTGCTCAACGTCCAGGTTTGTGCTACATATAACAGGACGGGCATGATTAGTGACTTATAGAGCGTGACTTTTGTTCGTCGAGAGAGGGCTCTTCTCAATTGCCTACTGAGCCCAAAGTAACACCTGTTGGCAAGAGTTATTCTTCGTTTTATCTCTCTACTGATATCGTTGGTGGAGTTAATGCTGAAACCGAGGTAGACGAAGTCCATCACAATCTCGAAGGAGGTGTTGTCAACAGTGACATAGGTGCCAATACGCTGGGACTGTTTGTTTGTTGACACATCATCAGCATACGCTAGCAGCATAACACTCTTTTAGAATATTGTGCCGCTTTGTCTCAGATCAGCAGCTCGAATGATCTTCTCCATGATTAGGTTAAAAAAGTCGCACGATAAAGAATCACCTTGTCTGAAACCTCGTTTGGTAACAAATGGGGGGAGAGGTCCTTCCCGATTTTTACTGCACTGCTGGTGTTGCTCAGTGTCATCCTGCACAGACGTATTAATTTTGCAGGTATACCAAATTCAGACTTGCTGGAGTATAGGAGTTCCTTATTGAACTGACAAAAGCGGCTTTATAGTCGACAAAAATATGGTGGGTGTCGATTTGCTTCTCTATGGTCTATTCCAAGATTTGTCGTAGCTTGAATATCTGGTCGGTGGTAGATTTTCCAGGTCTGAAGCCACACTGATAAGGCCCAATCAGTTGGTTTACGATGGGCTTCAGTCTTTCACATAATACGCTAGACAGAACCTTATAGGATATTTAGGAGGCTTATCCCACGGTAGTTGGCGCAAATAGTGGGATCGCCTTTCTTGTGTATTGGGCAGAGTACACTGAGGTTCCAATCGTTTGGAATGCATTCTTCCGACTATATTCTGCATAGAAGCTCGTGAATGCATTTAAATAGAGCTTCGCCTCCGTTCTTAAACAGCTATCGGCTCCCGCGGCTTTGTTGTTCTTAAGCCGTGTTATTGCTGTCAAGACTTCATTATAGTCGGGCAGCGGAACTTCAACGCTGTCATCCGTAAGTGGGGTTTCCGGGATATCATCTCTATTGGCGGGATTGTTGTCGTCCTCGCCATTCAGAAGACTAGAGAGTGTTCCCTCCATAACGCCAGTGTACTCAGGATATCTGTCACTAAATTTCAATTTTCATCCTTTCAGAAAGAGGCCTTGGTTTTGGAGCCATCGGCCAGGCGTCTTCTCTTTTCGAAAAATTTTCGGGCCTCGTTCCTGTCACCATACATCTCAATCTTCTCACACTCACGCTTTTCTGCCTCTCGTTTTTTCTGCTTTAAAAGACGTCCCTCGTCCCTCCTCTTATCTGTGTATCGCTCCTTAGCAGCACGCGTTACAGCAGGGTGGCTTTGTAGGTGGCGTTTTTCTCTGCAGTGGCGTTGCGACACTCTTGGTCGTGCCACTGGTTTCGGCGGGGATGGTGGTAGCCAATAACCTCTTTGATAGCCGTACGCAGAGAGTGGGAGGTGTGTGCCCACTGCGCGCATATATCGTCGATCGGAGGAGTGCTTTCTTGAAGCAGGAGTGAGAGTCGAGTGGCAAAGGCTTCGGCTTCGGCTTCGGCTGTCCGTTTTGACTGCAGCTTGTCGACGTCTAGTTTTCTCTGTGAAGGATTGCGCGTATTCTTTGCAGCGCACAGACGTGTATGGATCTAAGCTGCGACAAGATAATGATCCGAGTCTATGTTAGCACCACGGATCGTGCGTACATCTAATATACTGGAAGAGTGCCTTCCGTCAATCAAAACGTGATCAATTTGGTTGCGCGTTTTTTGGTCAGGGGACAACCAGGTAACCTTATGAATATTGAGATGCTTGAATCTAGTGCTACTTATAACCATGTTTCGTGCTGCGGCGAAGTCAATCAACCTCATTCCGTTATCGGATGTATTGTCGTGGAGGCTGAACTTTCCGACTGTTGGACCAAAGATGTTTTCCTTGCCCACCTTTGCGTTGAAGCCACCAAGCACAAGTTTTGCGTCGTGACAGGGTCAGCACGCGTAAACGTCTTCAAGGTGCTCGTAGAAAGTATCTTTGATCGCATCGTCCTTGTCCTCTGTCGGAGCATGCGCACATATTAGGCTTATACTGAGTCATTTAGCGATGATAAAATTACTAAATGGCAAACTTATGTGTAGAATTTTAACATCGTTTATTTTGGCAGACCAGTTGGGCAGACTGAGGATTTTTTGCGTTTTCCGAGAATTCTGTGTAGCGGACCATTTAGCCTTTTATTTTTATATGTTTTTTAGATTTGTTTGACTCTCAAAGGAAAAAAATTAATATCTAAATCTTTCCATTATCGCATCTACAAATTCGGATATAAGGTCATTGTTTCTGCAAGAGAAATTCTTTAAATTTCCATAGCTGTTATTTTATCATGAATTAAAAACCAAAATGAATGGACTGCAAATAAATCAGCTTCACTTAAGGGCCAACTAAAGATTTTTAATCGAAAAAAAAACCATGTGCTAATAGTTTTATTTTCAAGCTATATAAATATATATATATATAAATATGCGGTGGACACAATATTTCAGAGGCTGTTCACCTTAAAACAAAAAAACAACAAATGATTAAGGTTCTATAAAAGCTTTTTGAGCTTTTGATCGAAGGTTTTGGAAAAATTATGATTTTTACCAAAATGGCAGCTAAAAAATTGATTTTTGACTAAAAACGTCATCTTTTTTAGGTTATAAAAAAAAAGAATTGCTCTAAAAAAAAAATCGAACGATCACAAGTACTGATCATATTTGCTTAACAAGTTTAACAAATTTGGTAGCGATCCTTGGCATAGTATTCAAGTAATGCTTTTCGAGAAAAACGCGTTTAAAGTTTTAGAAGTAGTTTATTTAGGTATATATAAATTTTTTTTCAACTTGTATTTAACTTGGTGCCTAGTGTATTTTTTGGTACTTTTTTAATTGCGGTGGCATTAAATATGACTTAGCTTAAAAGCATACACTTGAGTGTATGAATACATTGAGGCAAGTACATTGTCTTCTCTTCGGACGATTGTGCTTATAACTACTACAATTTTTATTTAATTGACTCAAAACTTTCTGAGAATATTTTTAAAATGTTTTACAGTCGAAAAATAAAAGAAAAAAATTCGATTTTTGGTCGCCTAAAATCTTTAGTAGGCCCTTAATTCCACCTGAAAACAATTTTTCAGCAAAGTAGGACACTTTTGTAATGATAAAAAATATTACTAAAATAAAAGTTATTATTTCTAAATATAATTTTGAAGTTCAACTTCAGCATCAAAGCTTACATTTCTCATTCTTTAAATTTTCTACTCAAATTGTGTAAATTGATAAATCATTGTAAATTTCAAGCACGATAAGCTCAACATCAAATGGCAAGTTGTCTATACCGTGTTGAACTGCATCGTGAACCATTCGCTACTGATAAAGTGGTCGCTTAAATTCTGCATCAGTATAGTATAAATTAAATTTGTTCAGGTAATTTTTAATATAATTGGAAAACATTTCTGATTTGTCACTTTTTTAACTTGTCCAAATATATATTTTTTTTTCTATTTCAGATATTGTATTAAAAATCTGCAGAAGTAAAGGACAAATTTTATCTGAAAAGAAAGGATAAGTTTCCGATAACGCATTTAAGCAATTTAAAAAAAAAATAACTTTTCATCTTAAAAATAGATAAAAAAAGATCTCGAGAAAAAAAGAGGACATGTTCTCTTTTAAAGAGATATGATGGCAACGGTTAGCAATACTTTAAAAAAATTGTGACGCTGTCTTATCGACAACTGATACAGCTCAAGGAATCCAGGACAAACAAAGAATTCACTTAACTTCAATAGAAAACAGACCTTTTTCAAATCATGTGTTATTCTTATTAATTATTGTTTTAGTATATTAATAATTCTTCTGCAGCGCAAGATCATAATGCAATCATTAGCAGTTGCGGGTTGACATGAGCTAGTCTGATTGTTAGCTGGTGGCGGTCTGACGTCGTATGTTTCACTGGAGATGAATCTTGTGACTGTAGATTGTGGTTCCGGTCAGGCTTTGCCATGGCGGGGTTTTGATAAAAAAAAAAATCTGTATATACCGTTAGAAAATGAAAAACAAGAATATGGGAATTTATAGATGCACAGTTGTTTGCTTTAAAATTAATCTTAAGTGTGCCTTTTTAGAAATAACCAAAAAAATAAATTCATCAAAAAATAAAAAGATTCTCTCAGAATTTTACTGAGGGGCTGTCGTAAATTTTATAAAACTTTAATTTTATTGGAAGCAAATATTGCTTTCATTTTTAATAAAAAAAAAACCCACTCAATAAAACGAACGGATTACAACTCGAAAAAAAACAGCTAAAACTATGTTTAAATCGAGCAAAAGTATAAAAGGCATTTGAAACACCTTCAACAAGGGTAGCATCTTCAAAAAACACTTTTTTGCTGAACTGAAGTGTTAATTCTTACTCTAAAGCAGTCATCGAAAATAGCTGTTATAACTTCACGTTCAAAGCGAATATCAAAGTCTGAAAAAAGCTAAAACAAACAACTTCCACAATTGTCGAATATCCAAGTTATAACGTATCGCTACTTGTTCGTGTTCTTGTTAACGTCAGAAAAGCTTTAATTTGTGTTTAGCTCTGTACACTAGGCTGGATGCGATATGGATACTTTTTGTTTTTGTATTTTCGAAACGCGATAGGATCGAAAAGTTGCTTATTTTTTCGTAGTTTCAAAATAAGCTAACCATCTTTTAATTCCATATAACTTTTGGGCCTCCACCAGAGTTTTTTTGACTGAAACTTCTTTTATTTGTACTGCATTTCCACATAATAACAGAGGTATACAGCATTTCTATTAAAGTTCTGTGTGTTTGCGAACTTTTTCTTAATGCTTTAATATCGCTTAGTCCGAAAGCTATCTTTAAATATATCTTTGCTTAAAATGAAACACAATAAACAAAATAATTAAACAAAATAAACCACGTTATAAAAAAAATCACTAACGCGCATCAAAAATAAAACATCGAATTTTGCAAAAACTGTGCTTTTTATGTTGATTTTTGAATTTTGTGACTCAAACTAGTATACTCATATTTGGCTGCAAATATGTGCGAAATTTTCCTATTATATATATTTAATATGGTAAGGACATATAAACATATATATATTTTGCTTATAATTTTATACAGCTTAATAAAACTCTCAAAATTTATAAATTCAACTGACTTTTGTTTTCAAACGTTAGCATTTATGAACGAGACTTAAGAGTATTTCTTACAAAGCTATCTCTTGCATTTTTAGGCAAAAATATCAGCCCAGCCTACTGTACACTAGGGCGGGTAGGTCTCCATACAAAAAAAAAACGTGTTCGATAAATTCGGTCTGAAATGTACCTTGGCTCATTGTGCAACCCTCTTCAAAACGATTTCGCGATGTGTTAACCCTAAGGCTTCCTAGAATTTTTTTAAACAAGTGCCTTTTTTGGAAAAACCCACTTTTTGTATGGACAAGTTTTTTGTTTCGCTGTATTTTCAAAAAAATATACACAATTAAAGCTTCAAAAATGATTACTTACTTAGATGGCCGTAACAACCCGTGTCCGTGTTCTGGCCGCGCCTTCTCCAATCGGATACAACAAGTGAGGTTAGGGCTTCATCGGCCTGGTCCATCCATCGGAGGCATGGTTTCCCTCGTCGTCGTTGACCCTTGCCTCGAGCACCTTTTTCGCTGGAGCTTCGTTGTCCATACGATAAATATGACTCAGCCATTGTAGTCTCTGTAGAGTTATACGCCGAACTACGTCAATGTCTTCGAGGAACTCATACAGCTCGTGGTTCATTCGGATGCAATAATCATCGCCAACTCGCGAAGAGCTGTTCTTTCGAACACCCCCAGAGCAGCTGCGTCAGTTTGCGAAACGACCCAAGCCTCAGCGCCATAAAGCAGCACTGGTAGAACGAGCGTGTTGTAGATTGTCAGTTTTGTCGATCTAGAGAGGGCTCTGGAACTTAGTTGCTTACTGAGCCCGTAGTAGCACCTATTAGCAATTTTTGTTCTTCGCTTTATCGCATCTTTGGCAACACTGTTTACCTAAGTTGTGTTTTTAATTCTTGCTCTTTAAATAAATTTAAAAATGTTAATCTCCGTAAAATTATTAAGCATAGAATAATTCGAGTGGGTTTGCTAAGCATTGCTGAGGATCTTCATCTTTATTGTTCCTGTTTTTCACCGCTTAAAACGCTGAAAAATCCTTTTCAAAATAGTTGCTTGCATACTATATATATATATATATACATATATTTTTTTATTTCAGTTTGTTTCTTATCTAGCAACAACAACTTTATGTTGAGCTTGTTGAAGCCAGAGTGAAACTTTGTTTTTAATTTCAGTTGCATTTTGACCCTAGCCCACTTTTTTTGATTACTTTTTTTTGATTACTTTTGTTGCACTTTTTATTACACTTTTGTAAATTTTATTACTTTCATTAAAAAATAACTGCAATTTTCGCAACTGCACTGTAAAAGGTGAATCTGATCAGCTGGTTAATTGCTGGTTGTGTGATGCTTTTTTTCACGTAAAGTGTGCAGCATTGAATGCGAGAATTTTTGATGCACTCAATGAAAGTAAAGGACTTCGTTGGTCTTGTACAGACTGCAGATCTACTGATGTAAATATTTTAAAGCTTATAAGGCAATCTCGAAGTTGCTTTTTAGAGGTGTCTAAGGACTTGGTAGCGGCTCAAGCTAGATTGGCTGATTTTGAAGATTTATTTAAAAAATTTAAAATCATGGATGAAGCTTCTGTTTCCCATAAGCCTAAACGACCACCCATGAATCTTCGAAGTTCTGCTAAATCTGCTAATCCTGGTGCTATATCCATGCCTCCCTTACTTTCACCTGTTTGGAACTCTCCTTCCAAAGCGCAATCAACTGAGTCTGTAAATAAAGATCAAAATGCTGAATATATTGCCCCTACTAATGAGGCTGCATCAGCTGATCTGAATTTACATCCGGTTGAGTCTTCTGAAGTAGTACCAACTATAGTCGTAAATGATGATTCTCCGGGTAATTCTGGTAAGAAAAAAAACTTATGCTGAATCCTGTACTACTACTAATACTATTCCTTGAACTTCCGTTATGAGCTCGGTTTTAACTGGTGGTATACCAAAACAAATATTGAAAAAAGCATTAATCTGCCGTCTTGTAAAGAACTTGTGGTTATCCAGCCTTCTAGATCTATATTTGTGTCTCGTTTTGCTCTTGATACATCCGAAGAAGACGTTTTACATCATATAAACTCTAAGTTGAATCTTGTTAACAAGAATATTTCGGTTTACAAATTCAAGTTTTCATATGAGCGTACTGTATCTCTTTTAAAATAAATTTGCGTGGGGATCTCTTTAATACGGTATTAGATCAAGGTTTTTGGCCTGAAAATACGTTGATCCACGAATATATTCCTAGATCACAACCTAAAACTACACTGGCTACTTTACCTGTTCGTACTACTAAACAAAAAAAACTAGATTGTTGGTTTGCATTCCTTATCTTATATCAAAATGTTCGAGGATTGAATACAAAGTTAAAATATTTATATATTTCAAGCCACAACCTAATTTTTGACATAATTGTTTTCAGTGAAATTTGGCTTAAGCCTGACACTCAAAATACTGAAATTCTATCTAATAATTTCAATATTTGCCGCAAAGATGGAAACGCTATTGCTGGTAATTCTTTTAATGGCGGTGGAGTTTTAACTGCCGTTAAATCTCCTTATTTCTCACAAGAAATAATAATTCCTGAGGCATCCGATATTAAATTTTGTTGTGTTCTTGTAAAGCATGGTGCGTTAAATCTTTATGTAACATATTCATATATTCCTCCTGTTTCCAACGTAGAGGTATATTTGAAATATTTGGTTTCGATAAATAAAGTGTGTTTAAACCTTCAGCCTCATGATCACATTCTAATAACGGGCGACTTTAATCTTCCAAGTGTCGCTTGGAACTGCTGCACCGAAAACCCTGTAATATTATTGCCTTCGTCTGAATGCTCATCTGCTAATTCATTTTTAAATGAGCTTTCAAGTCAAGGACTTTTCAATTAAACAGCCACTTTAACAAGAATACCCGTTTGTTAGATCTTTTATATTTTGACGGCAGCAATATTATTTCAGTTTCAAGGACAGATCCTCTCGTGCTTCCTGAAGATCCGTACCATCCAACTTTAGAAATTGCTCTTAATTTTCCTAAACAATCTGTAAAGAATCGTATTGCTCAACCTCCTGCTGAGTTAAATTTTAAAAGAACCAATTATGTTTTGTCAAAAAACAATATATCTAATATTAACTGGACATCCGTACTAAATATCGTTAATACACAAACATCGCCAGAAAACCTTGATTCGGCTGTCTCTGCTTTTAATAGAACTCTCAATGATTGTTTTCTATCATCAGTACCCCAGAGAAAAGCCTGTTTAGCATCTGGTCCTGTATGGCTTACCGAAGAACTGAGAAAATTACGAAACTTAAAATCCATGCATTATAAAAAATTTCAAAAAAATCATAGCATTACAGATTTTGGTTCTTATACCTCTATTAAGTACAAGTGTCGTCAATTATGCAAGCGATCTTACGATATTTATTTAATAAAAGTAAAATTAAACATAAATCTGATGATAAATCAATCTGGAACTTTGTCAACACAAAACGCAAGATTGATTCCTATTCTTCTTTTATGAAATATAAAACTGTTGAATCGGAAAGCGAGAAAAGCATTTGTAATTTTTTCGCTGACTTTTTCAAAGCGACCTATTCTTCTTCATCCTATGATTATCTAAGCTATCCATTTAGCGTTCAATCTGGGGATATTTATCTCCCAATAATTGATACAAAACAGGGTTTTATCATACTTAAAAGCTCTTAAAACGTCAAATAAAAGTGGTCCCGACAATATACCATCATGTATATTAAAATATTGCTGTGATGAATTAGTAACTCCAATCACTTTGCTTTTTTCTTCTTCATTAAAATCTTGCTATTTTCCAGTTGCCTGGAAGTCGTCTTTTATTATTCCATTGCACAATTCTGGTAACAGGTCTTTAATCGATAACTATCGTGGAATTGCAAAATTAAGCGCTTTGCCGAAGCTTTTCGAGGCAATCATTACTTCACAATTATCACATAGTGTTAAATCTAAATTCACAAATAAATTGTATGGCAGAGTCCGGCCGTTGAAAATATGATTAATTGTGTGTGTTTACACACAATAATTTAAAAATCAAAGTTTTCAAAAAAAAAAATAAACAAATCTTCATGTCGTCATAGTTTAATATCAGCTAACTGCTGAAGCTAAGATCGACTGTGAAATAGAAGAGCAACAACAACTAGAATAACAAAATTCTTTGAGTATTTAGAAAAGGTTTGATCTATCTTCGAATAATAGAACTTACTTTCCCTGAAAGTATGCTTCACAAATTAGAAGAACTTTAAGCTGCTTTCATATCATTTGTATTCTTGTACATGCAATTCAGGGTAATTTACTAATTGCATTAGTGAAACAAGTAGAAAATTAAGAGCTTAGTGGATCACAGCAAGAATCACGACAAAAGGCTACTGATGAGTTGGTGTAGCGGCCAACGAAACAGCTGTCTAGTCTGCTATGTGATTGATACTCTATATAGGGTATTGTTGTTGTTAGTTGTTTTTCCTACAGTTGTTTTCTTCGGAAAGCAACACTGACCTTGAGCTCGATAAAATATAACCTTTATAAATAACAACGGGCCATGTGAAACACTGTCCGCCTTTATCTCTACTCTAAAAGAGAAATATAAGGTTGTTACTCTTGGTGACTTTAACCGTCCAAATATATCGTTTGTCACCGATGAAAATGACAACTATCTTGTTCCTGTTAACCTTTCAAATATCATAGATTTCACATTGCAAAGTACCTTTTATGGCAGTGATCTGCAGCAAGTTTCTTCTGTACAAATTCAAAATGGGAGATGGTTGGACTTAGTATTTACTAACGTATATGAGGAAATGAAGGTTAGCCCATGCAGTTATGCAGAAAATTTGTTAGCTAACTCTGTTCACCATACAGCCTTAACAGTTGCTTTCTCTTCTAATGAAGTTACCTTTACCCAATCTTATAATAACTCCCTTGCGTACGATTACCTCAACGCCGATGACGAAAGCATAAAATGTTATCTTAATGATCTAAACTGGAATTATATTCTTTCCAACTTAGACGTAGATAGCGCTGTCTCTAAATTTTATCAGCACATTTTTACAGCTATCGAAAGTTATGTGCCAAAGATAAAGAAAAAGAATAAGCTTTCAGAGCCATGGCTAGATAGAAATCTCAGATTTTTGAGGAATCAAAGAAATAAAATCGATAAACTTCTCAAAAACACTGATAATGTAAGCGATGAACTCAAGCTAAGGTATGACGAGCTATCAAAAGAGTTCTCTATCAAGTCATAAGAAGCGTACAAGTTGTACACTAACCTTATCGGTGAGAAAATTATCCAAGAACCGAAAAAATTCTTTGACTTTGTTAACTTGAAGCGTAAATCTACCGACTATCCATCGTCTATGTTTAAAGGTATTGTCAATTCGTTCAACCCTCATGAAATCAGCAACTTATATGCGGATCATTTAAAGGAGGTCTTTTGTATATCTACTACCCAATTTGAAGCCTCTTCTCCCAGCTTAAATATTGTGACGGATAGTATAAATTTAACGCAGGAAAAGATTCTAATGCCATAAAAGAACTGGATTTATTTAAGCTTCCAGGTGCGATGTTTAGACCAACTACTTTTGCCGTTATACATAATTTTTAACGAATCACTGTCTTGTGGGACATTTCCTTCATATTGGAAATCATTCCATCTAACACCAATTTACAAGAGTGGAGATAAAAGATCTGTTGAAAATAATAGAGGCATAGCAATTTTATCAGCCATTCCAAAACTTTTTGAAAAAATTATTTGTGATAAGCTAACAAGTATAATCAACCCACGTCTAAATGAGCAGCAACACGGCTTCCGTAAGGGACGATCTACAACATCCAATCTCATGATCATGGTATCGGATGTTTTAATAAATATGGAAAAAGGGCACCAAATAGATGCTGTTTATACAGATTTCAGTAAAGCCTTCGATAGAGTTGATCACAAAATGCTAACATGTAAATTAGAAAAATTCGGTATAACGGGACCCATACTAAGTTGGCTAAAATCATATCTCGACGGCAGATCCCAGTATGTTAAATTCCAAGGAATTTTGTCAAAAAAATTGCAGTCTTCTCAGGAGTTCCGCAAGGCAGCCACCTTGGTCCTCTTCTTTTTAACATATTTATATCAGACTTGTCAGAAGTCCTGAACGATATCCCACACCTTATGTATGCAGATGATTTAAAAATGTACTATGCAATCAAATCAGAGATAGATGTACATTTTTTACAGTCAAAACTGTTGTCTCTTGAGCAATGGTGTATCCAAAATAAACTGCATCTTAATGTCAATAAATGCAATGTTATAAGTTTTTCTCGTAAGAACAACATGGCACTACATACCTACCACCTCAATAGTACCGAGCTTAAAAGAGTCAATCATTTAGTGGATCTTGGAGTAGTCTTGGATTGCAAGATGCGCTTTAATTTGCACTATGACAAAATTTTGTCCAGAGCCAGCAAACAGCTTGGTTTTATAAAAAGGCGAGCAAATGAATTCAAGAATATTTGGGTCACTACATCCTTATACTGTGCGTTAGTGCGGCCAATACTTGAATACGCCTTCATAATTTATAGTCCGTCCTTCGATTCCCATACCGAAAGAATCGAGTCTATTCAAAAGCAATTCTTACTATTCACGTTGAGAGACATGTACAACCCCCATGATTATAATAGCCTTCCTTCATATGAATACAGACTCAGCCTTTTAAACTTGATGCCATTATCATCAAGAAGATCATTATTGAGTTCATGCTTCACATTCGATGTTATTAATGGTGCTATTGACAGTGAATATATTTCTAGTTTGATATGCCTCAACGAACCAATAAGACGTACTAGGCATAGGCATACTCGGCTATTAACTGAATATAAGCACCAAACTACGTACGCAAACAATGAACCCATCAATCGATGCTGTAGAGAATTCAATAACGTTTCCGTATACTTCTAACCTTCCATGTCCAAATCCTCTTTCAAGCAAACCCTGTCTAAGTTCCTCGTTTACCAAAATTAACTCAGGCTTAAGTTAAATTAACTGTATATAGTTACTCGTATGTATACCACATTTAAGCATGCCCTCTCTAAATTTGTTGGAAATAAGTACTATCCAAGTCTCTCTCTCTTCCTAGTTAACCCAGCCTTTTATCTTCTCTCTTTTTTTCTCCTCTTTCTACTATGTAAGTACCTTTCACTCTTAATTTTAATTTTCTTTCTGCCCCTCCTTTTTGACGTGTTCGTGAAATCATGTCATTTAGGTGGGCGGATTACGCCCACTTCAATTCGTACATTTTCGAACACCAAAACAAGGAAAGAGGAGAAGAAATAAAATAAAAATAAAATAAATTTAAATTAAGTTAGAATAAGTAAATTGCCTTGTTTGGCCAATAAATATATAAATAAATATCGTCTGCAACTTTTACTTTATCCTACTTTAACTAATCGGAGAATTATGCTAAATGCTACTTGGATTTTCAAACTTTTACATGGATATGAATAGACCACAGGTGTTACTCAACGATTTGAATAATTTTTGGATATGTGATAGAGGACAAAAATCTAAGGTCGACGTATTTTTTTATACGTGCTCAATCGATAGATTACGGTTTCAAAATGACGTTTTAAAATCAGCGGAAATTTCGTTTTTTTTGCCACAATTTCACTATTTTCCATAAAAATATATACAAATTTGGTATCAAACGAAAGGTATTTTAAGGCCACACATGATGGCATCCAGTTTGGAGAAATAAATTTCATTATTATTTTGTTGTTGTAATTTTTAACTGTATTTAGTCGATATCATAAGGAGCGCATTTTCGAAATTGTTTCATTTTCAATTATATTTCATTTAAAAGAATTCTATAAGTTACCTTTTTTTTGTTTTACAAATTTTTAAGTTTTTATATTAATATGTTCTTTATTAAAATATGCATTTATTTTCTTATCTTAAATATTGTTTTTTTTTTTCAAATTTTCGTATGTGTAAATATTTGATCGAAAAAGTTTATATTTAACAGGGCTTCTATACAACATTGTGCTTTTAACTTGTTTGCTCGAAGGAATGAGAAAAAACCATCGGAAAATTTTAAAATATGAGTTTCTATGTAAATATCTCCGTCAGTTTTCAACATATTTTCACAAAAATTTTTTTGGTATAA